>OW240924.1:82361027-82426033 GCA_933207985.1 Pelobates cultripes
GACACAGTAACAGAGGGATTGAGGCCCTGCTCAGTGAGGTTACATGTTAGAGGGAGTGGGGTATAGTGACACAGTAACAGAGGGATTGAGGGCCTGCTCAGTGAGTTTACATGTTAGAGGGAGTGGGGTATAGTGACACAGTAACAGAGGGATTGAGGGTCCTGCTCAGTGAGTTTACATGTTAGAGGGAGTGGGGTATAGTGACACAGTAACAGAGGGATTGAGGGCCCTGCTCAGTGAGTTTACATGTTAGAGGGAGTGGGGTATAGTGACACAGTAACAGAGGGATTGAGGGCCTGCTCAGTGAGTTACATGTTAGAGGGAGTGGGGTATAGTGACACAGTAACAGAGGGATTGAGGGCCTGCTCAGTGAGTTTACATGTTAGAGGGAGTGGGGTATAGTGACACAGTAACAGAGGGATTGAGGGCCCTGCTCAGTGAGTTTACATGTTAGAGGGAGTGGGGTATAGTGACAGTAACAGAGGGATTGAGGGCCCTGCTCAGTGAGTTTACATGTTAGAGGGAGTGGGGTATAGTGACACAGTAACAGAGGGATTGAGGGCCCTGCTCAGTGAGTTTACATGTTAGAGGGAGTGGGGTATAGTGACACAGTAACAGAGGGATTGAGGGCCCTGCTCAGTGAGTTTACATGTTAGAGGGAGTGGGGTATAGTGACACAGTAACAGAGGGATTGAGGGCCCTGCTCAGTGAGTTTACATGTTAGAGGGAGTGGGGTATAGTGACACAGTAACAGAGGGATTGAGGGCCCTGCTCAGTGAGTTTACATGTTAGAGGGAGTGGGGTATAGTGACACAAAAACTAAGAATATGGTAGAAAGGTAGGTTGCTAGAATAGAATGCACTGAGGGCTTAGTGCTTTTTTTATGACAGTTGCAGGAGAGGAATCAAGGTGTTGGGAAGGAAATCTATTAACCTTTTAATTGAATTGCCCTCCCTGAAGAAGTGAGTTTTCAATGTTTTTTGAAGGAATGCAGGCTGGGTGAGAGTCTAACAGAGAGGGGAAGAGAGTTCCATAGGAACGGTGCAGCCTTAGAGAAGTCTTGAAGGTGAGCATCAGATGTGGGAGTACAGACAAAGGATAGACACATATACACAAGAATGTATATTTTTTGACAACAATTTAACTAAACGTGGAGGAAATCTAATTATTACATATCAGAGATAGTACACAGATCTGATTGGAGCAGGAAAGAGAAAATAAACACCATCCTTATTTACGGCTTATTTACAAGAATGGTGTCTATTTTTTCCTACTCCAATTAGAGCTGAGTACTGTCTGTTCTGATGTTGCTTAATTCCCTGTCTCACTACTAAGTTGAAATTGGATGTAATATTTTGTTCGATCTCCCCAAGCTTGACATTACAAAATTCTGTTAGTCCAAAAACACACGTATTACTACAATTATCTATACAGATCCGGCTATCATTAAGAAACTATGCATGTGCTACAACACAACTATGAATGTCCATCAATGGGATGAGTTTAACAAGCGTGATTGTGATAGGCATTGGGCACGGTGATGTTTTGATTTCTCAACTGAAGAAAGTCGTTTGGTCTAGCAAAGAGCATCAGAAGAAATTACAACTATCTACCAGACTAAACCTGTTGAGCTATTTAGTGGACCCTTATTTCACTCACTTACCTGTTCTATTGGAAGTCTCGTACCTCTCTAGCCAGGACCTGAGTTCTCTAGTGACGATCTTATTGGCCAGCCATGTGATTTAGTGGTGGTGGTGAATTTAGTGCAATTTATGTTGTGCTTTTTGTTTATGAGTGATATTTTGCTTTTAATGGTGTATTCATTATTAAACATGCTTTACTATATATCATCAATTTTGCGTATTTTTATCTTCTGTTTATATCAGAGAAACTGCTACAAATCTTAACTTTTTAAGGCAATATCGTACCTTGTACCAATTTGTGTGCACTTTATGTGCTATACATATGTATTAGACTTGTGCATTTAGAATCGCCAAAATTTGGTCCGGTCAGGTGATTGGCTGAATTCTGTATCTCCGACTCGCCATACAGATGAATACCAGAATAACCGATTAATTGGATGGCCAACCAGCTTTGTTTCATTCAATATTTAGTGTTCCAGCCTGATAATGGATGGGACAACCACAAATGTTGATTTTATTATTTTAATTTTATTATCAAGTGAGAAGTGACCAGTACAGGGGGAAAAAAACGAGGATTAGTAAAAAACAAAACATTAATGTGAAGGAGTAAAATAATAATAATTAAAAAACAAACAAAAAAAACCCTTTCAAATATCCTCCCCATCTAAGAATTAATAGCTAGTATAAGTCAGATAGCTCTGATGTGTCTAGCCTGGTGCAGTGTTCCTGAGGCACCCATGTAGACATACCTACTGCGTCGGGCTTGAGACCCTCTGAAGTGGTTGTTCAGGCGGCACATGTTGTGGTAGACCTTAGGCCGAATAACTTGCAGATTCCATCAAAAATCTCAAAATAACAGGGGCAGACTTTGTAGGATGTACAGACCTAAGTATAATGTCAAGAACAGTCCATATAAGCTCTCAGGATGTGGATGGTTCAGATGGCATGCTCTCAGGCCGGAGCTCTCGGGATGTGGATGGTTCAGATGGCATGCTCTCAGGCCGGAGCTCTCGGGATGTGGATGGTTCAGATGGCATGCTCTCAGGCCGGAGCTGCAGAGTCTGGCATCCATTTAGCCCGATGGCCAGCCCCTCCCCAATACTCACATAATGTATATATTTTAAAGTACACTGAGTGGCCCCTTTTCAGTTTGTCCAAATGCTTCCCGAATATTTTTTTTTTTTTATGAACGCCATCATATTAACTTGTGTCGGACGATCCAAGCAAAAGTTCCAAAAATTATTTGGTCGAACAGAAGGCTAATACATATCACTGTACATTTTATATATTTTTGAGCCAGTAACACATTTCTTCTGAGTTTTGCATTTTCAAAGTTGACATGATAAGGGGCAATCCAGTCAAATAGGCAGCACTTATATTTATGCACTTTTATCAGTAGATATGTATGTTATTTGATGTACATTAAAAGATGAGTGAAGAGTGTGAAATGGATATTGAAAAACGACAGGTGTGAAGAGCACTAAAAAGACAGCAGTGGAAAAAACCTGAAAAAGAGTGCTTTTTAAATTGAAAATGAAACACATGCTTGCCAATTCGAATTTGGACTTGTTCATTACATAAAACCTTACAGCAGTATATGTAGATTAAAGGACCGCTCTAGGCACCCAGACCACTTCAGCTTAATGAAGTGGTCTGGGTGCCAGGTCCAGCTAGGATTAACCCTTTTTTTTATATAAACATAGCAGTTTCAGAGAAACTGCTATGTTTATAATAGGGTTAATCCAGCCTCTAAAGCCTCTAGTGGCTGTCTCATTGACAGCCGATAGAGGCGTTTGCGTGCATTATGAATGCTTTCCTATGAGACTGGCTGAATGCGCGCGCAGCTCCTGCCGTGCATGCGCATTCAGCCGAAGAGGAGGATCGGAGGATCGGAGGTGGAGAGGAGGAGGAGAGCTCCCCGCATGTCGCTGGAAAAAAGGTAAGTCCCTTTCCTTGCCATCCAGCCCGGCGGGAGTGGGACCCTGAGGGTGGGGGGCACCCTCAGGGCACTATAGTGCCAGGAAAACGAGTATGTTTTCCTGGCACTATAGTGGTCCTTTAAACAATGTTCCAATCCCTGATAAAGGCACAGCCAACACCTTCATCCCCTTAAGGACACATGACATGTGTGACATGTCATGATTCCCTTTTATTCCAGAAGTTTGGTCCTTAAGGGGTTAATCACAATCCAACGTCACCCATGGCCACACGCACATATAGAGTGTCATGGAAACCACTTAGGTAAAGTTGGGAGGCCTACACCAACAAAGACACCTGTGTAGGCCAATAGCAACAGTACATTAGCCAAGCCCCAAAAGCATATTACATGTTCAATTCCTAGAAAAGCCCCATAGTAACATTATACCATACAAGCACTCGTGGAAAGCCCCACATCATACAAGCCATGGTATGCTCCATAACATCAATATGCAAGCCAAGCAGCCCGGAATGTCACATAGTAACATCATATCATACAGAAAGCCTGGGAAGACCCAATTGTGATATATAATATTAGTCAAGCAGTCTAGGATAGGCCAACAGTAACATTATGCTAGCCAAGCACCCTGGGAGCCCCTAGAGCAGGCATAGGCAACCGTCATAACTCCAGATGTTTTGGACTACACCTCCCATGATGCTTTGCCAGCATTATGGGTGTAAGAGCATTATGGGGCCTGTACTCCACAGCATCTGGAGTGCCAAAGGTTGCCTATTTCTGCCCTAGAGCAACATTATACCGGTAGACCTCACAGCAACTTTAAACAAAAAAAAATACCCATAAAGGGTAGACTCCATAACAATAGTATTCCATAAAAACCAAAGGTAGACTCCACAGCAACATTATACAAGCAAACCCCCAGGAGTAGACCCCAAAGCAACATTACAAAATCACCCCTACAACAGAAGAAGTCACAAACAGTTTCTTACATTTAATATAAAGTCCCACAATACCAAGGTGCAGGTCTAACCGACACTGCGCCAGTGATTTGCATCTGTCTGTTTTCACAAGTTTAAACAACCCTTAATATTGTAATGTACGTCACCCGTGACATTAAGGAGAAGCCCACCAAGACTGTCTTTATAAAATATTTTGCATGTTTAGCTACATTCATGCAGAGAGTTACGGTGTATTCCGTTCAGCCATCGCTGCTTACCTGCACCCTACAGAGCTCAGTTGCAGGTAAATTAAAAACATTATTGCAAGTATTTAAAACTACTGCAGTAAATAGTATAACTAGGCATTCCTTTCAGTTATACACAGATAAGTCAGACATGCTAAGCATTTTGTGTGCGTGGAGTAGGTTTAGAAAATATCCTATAAACACAAATTTAATTCAGACATTCTGATTCAGTTTATTTAGACAGTAAGGTATCTATGTGTCAAAAATTGCAAGCACATTTATTCATGGACAGCGGGTACACATACCAGATTTAAAATCAAATAAAATACAAACTAAGCCAAATGATGAACAGCAAAGGTCACAATGTAATAGTTTCTTACGTTTAGAAGCTGCTCCCACATTCCACCATGCATCCTACAGGTCTGACATCCTTGTTCCAAATGAGAATCACTCCCTCCAATTGCAGTCCACTAGGAGTTGCCTGTTTTCAGCACTTATCATGTGCCTTTTTCAGCTTAAAGGGTACCTGTAGCCATTTACGTTGGCCTCGGCTCCCCTACCATGACTACATTAGCTAGGTCCACCCCTGCCCCTCCTCTGCTGTTCTCAGGTCTACCTGTGCTCCTCCTCTAATAATCACTGATTTGCCCTGCTTAGGGACACTTCCTATACCCCCTTACCTGAGCTAGCAGCACCCCCAGCTAGGAGGTATCCATAGCAACCACAGCGCATGTACTGTGCAATGGATGGAGTGCCGAAGGACATCCCAAAGCATGCGTTCTGGTTGCTACGGGTGGAGATTATAAGGACTTCCTGTGGAAGGTGTCTACTGCTCTCTGTGTCTCTCAGTTCCTGAGTATTGAGTGTCTACCGAGGAACTGAGAACAAGATGGGAGAAAAAACGATTTTTAAACATGTTTTTCCCAATCTATATAATGCTAGCACAGTGTATAGATGGAATGTAATGCTCTTTTTAAAGAGCTAAAGATGTTTAAAATTGGCTGGTGGGGAGGAATAAGTACCAGGAGCCATGGCCAGTGTCTGTAGTCCAGTCAGCCTTATAGAAACACTATAGTGTTAGGGATAAAAGCCTGTATTCCCAATTCTATAGTGTCCCTGACCCTGCTTCTGGAGGTCTGTCCCAATCCCTCAGTAAATAAATGGTCAATAAGAAGTAATGGTCTAATAGCAGAGCTGCAGGAACAGTTACAGAGTGTAAAAATGCAGCCTCCTGTGTCTGTGTGTGAGGCTGGACAGGAGGTGGAAGGGATCACTTCCCATCTGCCAACTAACAGCCTCTCACACAGGAAATACCTTGTAGGAAGAGCAGGGGAAGCTGTCAGTGATACACTGTATAAACCACTCCTGCAGCTCTAATACTGTATCATCAATCATGGAGCTCTAATATCATCAATCATGGAGCTCTAATATCATCAATCATTGCAGACTGACTGGATTACACAAGACATAGGAGGTGAGTATTTGCAAATAACCCTTTAAACCCCAGCACTCAAAGCCTAGAGTGGAAAATAAACCCTTTACCTTAATCCCCTTAAAAACTAAACACCTCATGTACCCCAATACTAAGTTTAACCCTAATTCCAATATTCCTAGACAGCATTTACATTAAAACTTTAATCCCTCTCAAACTGTTACTTTTCTGAACATTAAACACCCAATGTAATATAAAGGTGACATAAACCCATTGTACAGCGCTGCGGAATATGTTGGCGCTTTATAAACGTCAGTAATAAATAAATTAAGTAAATAAACCCCAATCCAACCTTAAATGAACACTATAGGGCCAGGAATATAAATGTTTATAACGTATATAAATATATATTATCTGTAACTCTGCATGCATTTACACAGCTGAATAAACTCACAGATTCAAACACAGTACCAGTCCAAATATGCAGATACATACTTATATATATATATATGCAGGTGTCAAATATTAATATATGGTTTTGTTTAGATGGTTTTACGCCTGCAATGCCCAGTTAATAACTGTATTATACCTGTTTATATGCCTTTTGTTGGATGGGAAGCGATTAGAATTTTGTGCCTACAACAATCGTGAATGCAGGTAGCTCTAGCTAGTTATCTAGTTACCGGTAGCTAGTTACCTTCTGGTTAGCCTAACTTAACTTTGTGAAATCAGTAGCCGATACATTAAAATCAGGTGACCAAATAACAAAGTTGCCAGACGGCCTATTTTTTTGTTTTTAGATGATTATTTTCTGAACTATTTTTTTTTTTAAATTAGGTGGCCAAGCCTTGAAATTGTGAGAAAACTTATTATGTTTTAGTGTACTCAACTTTATTCAAAACCCTGTAAAAAAAAACAACAAATCTTTATTTAAAAAAAAGTATTGAAACCTAGAGCAATGGTAGAGACCTGTAGTGCACTATAGCTATTGCAAAAAAGGCGTAGGTCACGTGTTCTGGCAGCCATTTTGACCTTTGTGACCAATTTCACACGATATTCAAAATTCTATGACTCCAGACGTGCTTATAGTACATATCTGCAAATTGCTGTGTGAGATTGGGCTGTGACCTAAATTCAGAATTGTAAAAGAAAGAGGTGATTGGTCACATGGTCTGAGGGCCATATTGGATTGCGCAACTATATTAAAAAGCCTCCTCTGAAGCTGTTTGTCAGAACAATGCAATTTGACACACAATGCCACAGCACGGTCCTCTATCCTATCAAAGTTGATCTAAGCAAGTGGAGATTCAGATGGCTGTAGTAAGCCAATTACCTTCAAAGTAGCCTTCAACTTCATATATATATATATATATATATATATTTATATATATATATATATATAAATGAAACAAGGGGTGTTTTTTATATATATATATATATATATATATATATATAAAGTCCCACTATTGAACTATTCTACAGTTTGTTAAACATATAATATATAAAGTATCTGAACGCATGCTTCGTCTGTGTTCAGTTCACATAGTCTGGCAGCCATTTTGTTTTTTAGTGACCAGTTTCACATAACATTTTTTTTTTTGACTTAAATCATGCTTTGACCTCGATTCCAATTTTTTTTACGAGAAAAGTAAACGAGTCACACGATTTGGCAGCCATTTTGGATTGTGCAAAATTCTTTAAACATCAAGCTAATGAGCACTCTGTAGGAAACTTTAAAAACCACGATGTAATCTGGTATTAAAAAAAATTAAATCAAACTGACAAAATACTGGCAGTCAGGGCTGCTATCAGAATCTGTGGGGTCTCTTATAAACCCACTAGCTGGCAACAGGCTTCCAGACAACAATACTTCAGCACATACTTCCACAGAGGGCTGCACGCTCAGGTATTGGTGTGCACAGCACAAAACATTAGCATATCTCCCAGTATTTCCAATGGACAAAGAGGGACAGTTAAAGGGACACTGTAGTCACCAAAACAACTTTAGCTAAATAAAGCAGTTTTGGTGTATAGATCATGCCTCTGAAGTCTCACTGCTCAATTCTCTATCATTTGTGTCCATAGATACCAAAACAGGGCACTGGGAGAGTGGGAGGACATTTAGGACTTGTATTATGTTCTGCTTATACAATCCGGCACAACACCTGCACCTATACTTACAGGCAAAAAAACACAAATACCAAATTATGCATTCTACACACTCTTGCAAAACACCACTCTGCACCAATCAGCATCTCCTCACAGAGATACATTGAATAAGTGCATCTCTATGAGGAACGTTCATGGAGATGCTGAACGTCAATACAGCACATTGTGCAGCACTGCCCCAGGAGTCGCATTTAATGGCCGTCTGAGTGATTGCTACTAGAGGTGTTGCCAGGTTGCAATGTAAATACTGCCTTTTCTTGGAAAAGTACAAAAAACTGAACAGCACCAGTGTCACAGTGATATGGGCACAAATAATATAAAACAACCTTTCTTGGAAAAGGCAGTGTTTACATTAAAAAAAACCTGTAGCGACAGACTATACTCACCAGAACAACTACATTAAGCTGTAGATGTTCTAGTGACTATAGTGTCCCTTTAAGTAATACATGCTCTGCATGTAATGATAAACCATCAGCTCTCTCAAACTGGCAGAGTCCTTGTAACCCCCCAAAATATACAGGAGTAGCCTGGTATGTGACGCCTCCTCTTTTTACCACAGAATGGGCTGCTGAGTACATAAGTATGAGTATATAAATATGTACCAGGAGATACCCAGTCACCTGGTCACTTTTAATATTTAGTGCCCCATTAAAGAGTTAGGGGGGTTTAATACAGTGCAGCAGGGCTTAGGAGATGCTTACGCTTAAACATTGATGCAATACATACACACACTCCCACACCTACATGGACACACTCTCACACGTTCACACACTCTTACACAGAGACACACTGCAGATAATGTCTTCATTACATTATAAAATCAGTCACCTGAAACACTTATGGGATCTGGTCATATAACCTGATGTGATTTCAATGGTTCACACTATGTCTAGTGCTAACCATTTATTTGACGCCATTGCCCAAGTATCCTGTTGGTATGTTTGATCTATGGCCAATCACTGTGTTAACAAATTGCTTTGTTATCTATTGTAGTGTACACCTTTTATTGATCTATGTCCATGCTGTAAAAGTTTCTCATCCAAAATGGATTTATTTAGCAAAAGGCCCATATTCATCAGGTGGTTAGGCATGAACCGCCTAGTGGGTCAGGGTCCGCTGGATGATTTTAACCCCAGTAACAAGTCTTCAAGAAGCAAGTATCAAAACTTTTCAACCTTTGGATAAAGTTGGCAGAATGTGTAGGCAAGACAATACATAGCAACTAATAAATGGTCGTAAAGGCAAAACATTTACAAATATGAACCAACAGAGGGGGACATAGCAACTATTAGAAAGTTCTAACATATTGGTAAACATTATCATATATTACTTTTACATGTATTTTTAAAAATCTATTATTCCACCGGACAACAAATACAGGACATAAATTCAATAATATGTGTGCAGTATACAGAATTGGCTAAATATGAGCTGTATAATTTTGTACCTTTTCGAATAAGGCGTATGCGAATGTGGATTTGTAGTAAATGAAACATCAAATATATTTTATAGAATAATGACATATATACTTTAAGCAAATCAACAAAGAACAATGCTATTATTTAAAGGACCACTATAGTACCAGAAAAACAAACTCGTTTTCCTGGCACTATAGTGCCCTGAGGGCGCTGGGAACTCTCCTCCTCCTTCCGACGCCGAATGCGCATGTGCGGCAAGAGCCGCGCGCGCATTCAGTCAGTCCATAGGAAAGCATTCTCAATGCTTTCCTATGGATGTTGGCGTCTTCTCACTGTGAAAATCACAGTGAGAAACGTGGAAGTGCCACTACTGGCTGTCAATGAGACAGCCACTAGAGGCTGGATTAACCCATTTATAAACATAGCAGTTTCTCTGAAACTGCTATGTTTTTTTAAAAAAGGGTTAAACCTAGCTGGACCAGGCACCCAGACCACTTCGTTGAGCTGAAATGGTCTGGGTGCCTATAGCGGTCCTTTAAGGATATTTTGATAAATGCTAGGTACACCAACATTTATAAATACTGCATGGCACTCAAAGTTGATGCTGGTATCAGAGATTCTGGTATCTTGAGTAATTTCCCTGAAAGCAGGGTCTGAAAATACAATAATTAAAATATACATAGATACTATACTTGTAAAAAATATGTATTGCAAAATAGTGGTCTGGGACAGTGTACTGACTCACCAATCAAGAATTGTCTCCAGGTATTTACATATGATACATACAATGATTAGTAGGCATGATATTGGACATCTGTATCTCTACTATACCATACAGTCATCTATACTGTATCTCTACTATATAAAGTTTATATCTTTGTAACACAAAGTATACCATTCGGCATATACTCCACTCATTTCTGTGTCTACAGATTTAAAGGTGTATACGCCATATATTTCCTGTGTCATTACACATCAATGTTATATCAATCTCTCATAATATAGGAATTTTTTCCTTTTATGCAAAGTATAATACTTGACGTGCATCTAATTGACTTTGTTTTTAGCAGAAGTTAAAGGTATACACATCACACATACTAGTGTTGCTTGAATAATACGCCCACAGTAGCAAATTTTAACTAAAGCCTTTTTAGTGAACCAGCTCCTGGATCTACCACACTGGACTTACAGTGTTAACTATACTACCTCACATTTTCAGACAGAATTTTGGTGAAATTTCTGCCTACATCCAGTTTTGAGCATTTCATTTTAAGTCAGACTCCCTCATCCCTGTGTATTGCACTAGGCATACCAGACTAACCTAATGATATTGGACATGTTGTCTCCTAAGATATGCGAAATGTATCAAACAAAAGCCTTATCTGTCACAGAAAAAAAATCAATGAAAAACAAAAAAATTATCTTTTGTAGAAAGAATATTTTGTTCTTTAAATATCTACAATAGCAGAAGGTCCCAGCAAAGGTCAAAGATCAGATCACAGTAACTGCAGCTTCAAAATATGCACAACAGTTATGGTTATATAGTGTCTCAGGTAATCAGACCAGTCATTATTTAAAGGGACACTATAGTCACCAAAACAACTTCAGCTTTATGAAGCAGTTATAGTGTATCGATCATGTACCTGCAGTCTCACTGCTCAATTCTCTGCTGTTTAGGAGTTAACTCACTTTTGGTTCTGTTTATGTAGCCCTAGCCACACCTCCCCTGACTGTGACTCACATAGAATGCATGAAACATTTATTTTTTATTTTTTTTTTACTTTCAATCAGATGCAATTTACTTTAAAAGTTTTTATCTCCTACTCTGTAAATCTAACTTTAATTACATACAGGAGGCTCCTGCAGGGTCTAGCAAGCTATTAACAGAGCAGGAGATAAGAAATTCTAAATTGAACAGAATTTATAATAAATGAAGTATAAACATTAGATGACTCTTTACAGGAAGTGTTTAGGAAGGCAGTGCAAGTCACATGCATGGAGGTGTGCCTAGGCCTGCATAAACAAAGGAATTTAACTGCTAAATGACAGTGAATTGAGCAGTGAAACTGCAGGGGCACGATCTATACACCAAAACTGCTTCATTAAGCTAAAGTTGTTTTGCTGACTATAGTGTCCCTTTTATGATTTGAAGTGAGTGAGAATTTGTAGGAATTCAAAGTGAATTTAAAAGAACATGCCATTGTTTTTGGAAACAGTTTCATATGTATATATCTCATAGAATGTGTGCATATGGTTTTGTATGTGTGTATAAGAGTGTGTGTGTGTGTGTTTATTAATATAATTCTCTAATTTGGTATCCTTAAATATGGCAATCCCAGGTAAGGATACCAAATTCAGGAGTTATCTACTAAACTGCTGAATGATCTTTCAGCAGTGTAGCAGATAACTCCCTAGTTTGGTATCCTTATATATGGCATTCCCACTTAATTATAGCAAATTAGGGAGTTATCTATTATTACCATTTTCATTTGTTTAGCTATATAGATTAAGGTGGCCCTCCACCCCAATACAGAGGTGGCATCCTGCAGTCTTGTGAAAAAAAAGCTTCTGACCATTGGTGTAGGGTTTAAAGAACACACACAGGGCAAGGGTAATGCCCACATGGATATATAGTTGATAGAAGCATGAAGAGGTGGAATTAAGATCTGTATAAAGCACAATTTACTGTATTTTAATGTATTTTGCAGCTGACTACAAGACAGCCTTGAAACACCTGCCCACAAGTTCCAAATGTTGGATTTATTTTGTTCTCCAATGTAACTGTATTACCTCTCACAAAAGGACGCTATAATCACCAGAAAAACTACAGCTTAATGTAATTGTTCTGGTGAGTATAGTCAGTCCCTGCAGGCTTTTTTTTTAATGTATATAATGTCTTTTCTGGAAGAAGACAGTTCTTGCATTACTGCATAGGAACACCTCTAATGGCCACTCTTTAGATGGCCACTAGTGGTGCTTCCTGGGGCAGTACTGCACAGTGTACAGCACCCTCTGCATGTCCACCCTCTGCATGAAGACACTGAACATTCCTCAAAGAGGTGCATTGATTCAATGCACCTCTACGAGGAGATGCTGATTGACCAGGGCAGCATTTGTCTCCACCCCCAACATGCCACCTTGGCTGAGATCATCAGTATTGACAACCTCAGCTAACCCAATGCTTTCTGATGGGAAAGCATTGTGATTGGCTGAGATAATCAATTCTGATTATGTCAGCCAAGGAGGCTGGTCGAGAGTAGAGCCAGATGTGAGGAGCCTAGCGCAGCGCTGGAATAGGGTGAGTAAATTACTTTTCTATCCCGAGGTAAGGGGGGGTAAAACCATGGTTTTAGAATTATAGTGTAAGGAGTACATGTTTGTGTTCCTTATACTATAATGCTCCTTTAAATTCAATCATATTGCTCTTGTTTTGAATCTAGTTGACTCATAACTTCTATGAATATTTCCCTAACATCCTGGGCAGTATACTAAATCTGGCTGTCTCCATAATCTACAACTGCCTGTAGCCCAAACCTGGCACTTTACTAACCATGCTCCATTACAAAAATCAAGTGTGTTGAACAGTCTGTATGAATGTGTTTGTATTTGTGTGTAAAGATAAATGTAACAGTTGTTTCTCATCATTTTAATAGTAGGCATATGTGTTACTTTTATGTAATATATGCTCTCTTAAATGTAAGGTTTCATCATTCCACTGATTACCTCGGTTTTCTCGGTTATCCTCCAGAGTTCCACAAATGTGGAATTACCTTCTAGAAATTAAAAAAACAATTGTATTGTACACAGTGTCCAGTAGAGACATGAAACTGGAAGGATTATCAATATATATTTATGGTAAAACATTGTAAAAAACAAATAAAAGCTTGGTTATCAATTCTTCAAAAAAAATGTTTGTGAATAGGTTACTTTAAACTTTGCAGGTTATATGAAGTGTTGAAGTTTACCTGTTATACAGAATTTTATTACATGACAGGAGGCTTCCTATTTTGCATTAACTCTCTTTACTAAACTCCACAGCAGTAAAGAAAAACTTAAAGAGTAACATTAAATCACTGAGCAGCATAGTATATATAAGGGTCATGCTGCCTGTACACTTCCTCTTTCTTTACTGCTCCACGCAGACAGGTCAGACTATTTGGCTCCTCCAGAGCCTTTTTTACTTTATGCTGTATTAGTCTGTTTTATTTATTTATTCCTTTGCCTTTAATTACTTCTGTTTTTGTCTGTATATTTGTGATTTATATTGCCTGGCTAGGGCTGTGGGTAGGATTAGGTTTTAGCCCTTTTAGTTCTCCCTCCCTGCCCCCCCTGCCGGCCCTGGGCTTCCCTCAGGCTCCCCTCCGGTTTTCCTTCCTTGGGGTGCCCTCCTGGGCCCCCTACTCATGACCGGAATAAATCGCGATCGTTTTCGCGCCGGCCTGCGCCCGCCCGCGGCCGGCCTTAAATTTAGTCCCCGGCTTGCGGCCTACACTCGCGGCCGCCATTTTGGATCGCGAATACCGCGAGATTCACGCGGCCATCTTGTTTTTTCGCCTGGATCTCTCTGGGGACTCAGTACTTGCTGTCTTAGCTCCCTTCCACCTGTTTTTGTGCTGGTTTGAAGCCCTAGGATTACTTACACTGCAGGCCTTTACTCTGTGACTGTGAATTTCATCACTGCAAGTGACAGGATTACCTACACTGCATGCCTATAATCTGTGGCTGTGAACTTCACCACTGTGAGTACCAGGATTACCACACTGATAATATACTCTGTGGCTGGGTCAGTCAGGTCAGTGCTGCTGCCTGCTTACTATTGTGACCTGCACTTAAGGGTACCAACCCTGTGCAACCGGGGTGAGCCCCCATTATACGTACTTGTGTACCACGCTGCTTATTGGGAGACTAGCTGTTGCAGTTCTCTCTAACTGGGTGAGCCCCAGTTTTTCACAAGGTCACCAACCATACCCTGCTGGGGTTTTGTATACTGGGTGGAGTGTTACCCACCACTGGTGCCACGTTATCTGACCCTACGCCTATATATTTAAGACCTGGGTGCCCCATTTATACTGTGCCTATCCGTGATTTATATAAGCCTACCCTTACCATGGAAGACTCCCAGAACGTTCCTGTGGACTTCCAAGCAATGATCAATGCAGCTGTCGCTGCTTCAGTGGAGAAGGCACTCTCCAAGGCACGCACTGCAGAAGCGCCCAAACGCAGGCGACCTCGCCAGGACTCAGATTCGGATATGTCCGACTACCGGACCAGGGAGGATTCCCGTCCGAGGAAACGCCATGAGAAAGGCGAACATCAGGCACTAAAGCCTATTAAGGGTAAGGCGCATGCCAAGCGCAAATCTGCCAAAGCTAGTACCCCGACCCCGCGTCAGGATTACTCTTCGGACGAAGAGCAAGGGCCTTCACATACCATGTCAGTACTGGACGAATGGCAGGCTGACGTCTCTGATTCAGACGACACTTGGGGTTCGGACGAAAAATCTGTCTCTGCCCTCATGCGGGAGACTCTTCTGGGTGCGGCCCAGACAGAGGGTACTGAAGACACTGCGGACGCAGAACACCCTCTTGATTCGGACACCATTTTGGATCCTTAAGGTCAAGCGATGTTTGACCCTCGCAACATCCGCCACCCCAGATCGGGAGACTGGTCACCCCCAGAACACCTCTCCAGGTTTATGCACCTGTGGCTTCGCAAGCCCCTGGAGAAAGAGGTCCGCAACCGGCTCAGAATGCCCACGCCCTTCCCTGCCAGATAAAGTGGCTCACACTCCCGAGTTTGATAAGGTTATGACAACCTTCATGATGCGTAGTGGGAGAGACCCTCGACGAGGGGTAGAGAAAGGCCTATTCGGCGCACAGGATAACCTGCTGGACGCCATTGGCCCTCTGGCCCGTATCATGTACCTGGCAGATGACGCCCTGGCCAGAGCCGATTCTCTCTCTGCCGAGGACATCAAGGAATGGGCACATGATGTGCGCGAATGGGCACAACGGTGCTTTTGTTTCATTGGGAATACCAATGTTACGCTCTCTTCTGAGAGACGGAAAGCAGCGCTATTCCGTATTAACGGAAAATTGGCAGAGCTTGGCACTAAGGAGATTGGGCCCCAGGCACAAGGAAAATTGTTCGGTGAACCGTTCCTCAAGGAACTTAACAAACACGTGAACGTGTTCACTTCACTTAATAAGGCGCAGTCCTCTATGAGCAGAGTCTTCCGGAGCACTACCACCAGAGGAGTTTTTGGAAGGGCTGGCCGGCAACGGGGCCGTGCCGCCAGCCGATTCTGGTCTTCAGGCCCCCGCACTCAACCGACACCTTTCTACCCAACACGAGGGTACAGGCAACAACCTTTCTCACGAGGCTCGGACAGAGGCGGGGACCACGCGGACGCGGACGTTCCCGCTTTGCTACAGGTAAGCACCCGTATTCCTCCTTTGTTACCTTGCACCCGCCACGCGGGCCGTATTTCCCATTCTTTCCAGAATTGGGCCGCTCTGTCCTCAGACAAGTGGATCCTACAGACGGTACAGGGATATGTCATAGACCTAGTAGGGACTCCCCTTCAGACACAACCTCCTCACCCTATCCACATGTCATGTTCCGTCCAATCCCTCGTCAACGCGGAACTACGCGAACTTCGGGACAAAGGGGCTATCCAGCCGACCTACGACGGGGGAGGTTTTTTCAGCAATATTTTTCTGGTTCGGAAGAAGTCGGGAGAATTCCGTCCGGTCATCAACCTACGCGGCCTCAACGCTTATGTGGCGTATCGCCACTTCAAGATGGAGGGCATCCACCTTCTACGGGACCTCCTACAAAGCAACGACTGGTTCACCAGACTAGATCTAAAAGATGCATACCTGTCGGTCCCAGTGCATCCGGATTGCCGAACCCTCCTACGTTTCCTCTGGTACGGCCGTCCTTGGCAATTCACCTGCCTCCCTTTCGGACTCAGCTCGGCCCCTTGGTGTTTCACCAAACTTCTGAAACCGGTGGTGGCCCACCTGAGATCCAGGGGCGTCCGATGCATCATCTACCTGGACGACCTGCTTCTCTTCTGCTCCAACGAGCACAGACTGCACCAACACACTCATCTCGCAGTAACACTGCTGGAATCTCTAGGCTTCGTGGTGAACCGCCAGAAATCGGAATTGACCCCAGCCCAGACGATACAATTCCTGGGTTTCGAGATCGACTCGACTACATGCACTCTAAAGCTTCCAGCCTCGAAAATCTCGTCTATTCGCAAGGAGATTCGCAGAGCACTCCGTCGCGACTCCATCCCTCTCCGCAACCTGGCCAGGATCCTGGGACTCCTCTCCGCCTCCATTCAGGCCATATTCCCGGGCCCCCTCCACTACAGAGCCATGCAACGCCTCAAGGCGAAGTACCTACGCCGCAGGCCCACGTACGATCAAATTGTCCCGGTGACGACGGAAGTTCGCGAGGAACTGTCATGGTGGCTGGACAGCATGCAAGCCTGGAACGGCAGGGCCATATTCGGAGACACCCCAGACTTCATACTGGAGTCAGACGCCAGCTTGTGGGGCTGGGGCGCCACCAGCGGGTCCATATCCACAGGAGGAACATGGACAGCTCAGGAACTCTCCATGCACATAAACTGCCTGGAACTCCTGGCAGGATCCTTCGCGATCCGCAGCCTGGCCCGAGACAGATCCAACTGCTGCATCCTCCTACGCATGGACAATGTCTCCGCAGTCCGATATATCAATCGACTGGGGGGCGCACGTTCACGTCTACTGTCAAACATCACAAAGGACATTTTCAACTATTGCCTACCCCGCAACATCGCTCTCCAGGCAGAATACCTGCCCGGGGAAATCAACCTCACGGCCGACTGGTTCTCTCGCCACTGGAGGGACGTCAGCGATTGGAGACTGAACACGAGGATCTTCAGAGCCCTGGCGACCCAGAGGGGTCCCTTTCACCTGGATCTTTTTGCGTCCCGCAACAACCACCAAACCCCGGAGTTCTTCAGCTGGCTCCCGGACCCGGAGAGCAAGGCGACGGACGCTTTTCTCCAACAATGGCCAACGACCGGAGCCTATGCCTTTCCCCCATTTGCCATGATCGCACGAACATTACACCAGGTGCGGACGCAACAGGTCACTCTGGTCCTCATAACACCCTTGTGGCAGAGCCAACCATGGTTTCCGGACCTCCTAGCCACCTCCTGCAGGGATCCTCTCCTCCTTCCATCCTTTCCGGAGCTGCTCACGGATCCCAAAGGGAATCTCCACCCGCTTCTCCTGGAAGATCGACTACCCCTGGTGGCTTGGACTCTTTCCGGGGTTCCTGGCAAGTCAGCGGACTATCGCAGGCTACCAGGGACCTCTTATGGGATTCCTGGGCCCCTGGGACTAGACGCTCCTACCTTTCGGCTTGGACCTCCTGGTCTACTTGGTGTATGGAACGGGACGCCGATCCATTTACAGCACCTATTCCCATGATTCTCAATTTCCTTTCATCCTTGTTTTCGTCGGGCCGCTCCTATCGGTCTGTTAACGTTTTTCGCTCCGCGATTTCGGCGGCCCATACCCCCGTAGGGGAGCTCCCGGTCGGCAAAGACCCTCTCGTCTGCCGCCTGCTCCGTGGTATGCGGCTCCGCCGCCCCCCAGCTCCCAGGTACTCCCACCTATGGGATGTTGGGCTGGTCCTCCGTTTTTTCAGGGATTGGCTCCCTAATGACCGCCTCTCCCTACGCCAATTGTCAGCCAAGTGCGCTTTTTTGCTCTGTCTCGTGTCCTTTCGACGGGTATCAGACGTTCGAGCCTTCGACGTTGACGCCTTCGAGATTGCCCCGGAGGGGGGTCACTTTCTACCCCTTTTTCCCAGACGACCCGCAACTCTGCGTTGTGTCCACCCTGCGCAGATACGTTTCGGTTACCTCCTCGCTCCGGAACTCGGTGTCGGGCCAACTCCTAGTCTCCTATGTCCGCCCCCACGCGCCGGTCTCGGTCACCACACTGGCCCGGTGGATTCGATGGATCCTCTCCCTCGCCGGTATAGACCCTACCTTCGGCGCCCACTCCGTTCGTGGGGCGGCGGCCTCTTCAGCCTTCCTAGCGGGGGCGTCACTGTCGGACATCCTCCGAGCGGGGGATTGGTCTCGAGAATCCACTTTCCGTACCTTTTATTTTCGCACTCCCCCTTCTGCTGGGACATCTCTCCTTCAGCGTTAAAATTGCAAAATAGGAAGCCTCCTGTCATGTAATAAAATTGAAGATTATGCTAGCTTTAGTGTACTAATAATCTTAATTTTAATAAGGACAGGAGGCGGGTATTTTCCCTCCCTTTTGTTCCCTACCCTGACTCCTCGGGGGAGTGGATCTCAAGGTGACGGACTTTTGTTTTGGCTTGTCAGTACTTGCTACTTTCCTTGGGGTGCACGCAGTTCTATCCCGTCTCTCATCCCAGAACTAGGTCTTTGACAACCAGGTTACGTTGCACCACATATTACACATAACACGTAACTACCTTCCATTACACACACTTCTGTGTATATCATCACTTAGTTTGACACACTCTGACATGGCTCTCATGCGTGACCAGTTACGGTTCAGCACCTAACCTATTTCATACTCTTCTTTCAGTGTAATCCTCTTCAGGACCCCCACTGGTTGTTGGTTTGGTTACCCTCACGACTCCGCCTACGAGGATAAAGGCTTCGTTTCGTCTTTTCCTGACCTCGTTTACCAGGAGTCTCATCAAGTTCTGCTCACCGGAGACCGTTGTTGATTGGTTCGTTGGTTCTATCGTTTCGAGATCAGTCTGGATTTGGATGTCGCTTCAAGAAAGAGGAAGTGTACAGGCAGCATGACCCTTATATATACTATGCTGCTCAGTGATTTAATGTTACTCTTTAAGTTTTTCTTTACTGCTGTGGAGTTTAGTAAAGAGAGTTAATGCAAAATACTCGCCTCCTGTCCTTATTAAAATTAAGATTATTAGTACACTAAAGCTAGCATAATCTTCAATTTTTTTTTTGCTTTGCTTAACAAACAATGAAATGTCATCTTTCTTTTCCAGAAGCTGGTCTACTAAAAGATGTGATGTTGTTGCATTTGTTTCATCCGCCCCCTACTACCTCTGGGACTTTGTAATAAGAAAAAAACTACAAATATGGGCACCGTTTGCAGCAACCATCACAGAGAAGCAAGAAACCTTTTAAAAGAAAAAAAAAACACAAACTATGAAGGAACACAGTAAGCCAAAGTAGATATTACAATTAAGATATGGGTACATACAAAACTAAAATGAAAAGTGGCAAAACTGACCCAAACCAAATAACACAGTGAAGACTACACAAAACTTGTGATAGCATTTTTGTAAAATAGAAAATGTTATAATATAACAAATGTTCAGAGAATAGATTTCTCCAACAATCTATTTCACTTGTAATACTGCATGAGCCTATATGTATGGTTTGTGGTAATTGAAGTAAGCACAACATATTAAGCAGGCCCCAGGGAGCTAGTGAATTGTTTCCCCTGGGGCAATTGATACTCTTCTAAAACTAGGAATAATCTAATTCAGATATTTAGCAAAATGCATCATAATGCTAATTAGATTGCAGTTGAAGATTGGGTTACCAAGTTACTTGAAGAATGGATCACCATTTCTTATGTCTTAGATTATCAATGCCAGGGGGTACGAGCACCAAGGATAGGGGGTACATCAGGAGGTGGATGGCTGGCCACCTTAGCGCACCCCAGGAGATGGCTGTCTGGGCGAGAATGAAGGCGGAGTGGAGAAGGGAGATGCATTCGTCATGATCTTCCAGCATTGCTCCCTCGCGCGTCCTGCGGAGATGTCAGGAGCCGAGTTACATCGTCACTCCAGCTCCGGCATCACTACACAGTGTTCGAGGGAACAGTGCTGGAAAAGCGCAAAGATGACAGCAGCCACATTGGACCACAGGGAAAGAATCCCCACTGGAACCCAGGGAAAGGATCCCCACTGGAACACACGGAAAGAATGCCCACTGGAACCCAGGGAAAGGGTCCCGGCTGGACCCCCCGGGAAAGGATCCCCACTGGACCCCAGGGAAAGAATCCCCTGCCCACTGGACCCCAGGGAAAGGATCCCCACTGGACCCCAGAGAAAGGAACCCCATTGGATCCCGGGAAAAGGATCCCCACTGAACCTCAGGGAAAAGGATCCCCCATTGGACCCCAGGAAAAGTATCCCCATTGGACCCCAAGGAAAGGATCCATTCTACCTCTCCCAAAGGTAGAATGGTGAAATATTATAAAATAATAATCTGTGGGTGTCTGTGAGAGAATGTGTGTCTGTTAGTGTGTGTCAAATCAGTGTGAGTGTATCTGTCAGTGAATGTGTGTATGTCATTGTTCTCTGTTTGCAAATGTGTGTGTGTCAGTTTCTCTGTGTGTAACTATTATGTATGTATTATACTTTCATTTTGTGTCATACTTCAGGTTAATAGTTCCTACACTCCTCTTTACATACACAATATTCACATTATGTCATATTTATTTAAAAAATATATTCTTTACTACCTCTGGTTTGTACTCCAATATGGGATTAATTTAAATATCAGTGTCTCCATGTTTCATTCTGGATTTAAACCAATAGAAATTATGTTCTCGAGGCAGGGGTACTTAGGATTTTTCTTTGGACCTACAGGGGTACTTGTTTGTAAAAGGTTGAGATTAAATTAGGACCCTAACAAATTTATTTTTAAGAACCACTTATCTTAAAAAAACAACAACCCAAGATGTCTTTCACAGGCCTTCAAGGGGCATAAGTTAAGGTACTGTAGGTCCAACAAACTTAGCGTAGTACAGTTCCTTACCAATGAAAGTATATTGCAGGAAAATAATAGACTGCGCATTACTGATCATTGGCCATGTTTAATGTAAGGCCCTCCAGAAAACAGTGAAAATGTGTTCAATGCATAGCTGAGGTTAGGGATACTAGTAATATTTTTTTACAAACCTTCAAGTCTAGGTTGGAATCCCAGAAAACTGAGCAAATTATATCTGGGTCAAAACTAAAATCAGTTGTTGGATTTCAGAATGTGCTATCAGTTATGGTGTGAAGTAAAAGACACTAATCAATATAAACTAAGGGAACAAGCCAGGTCTGAATTACAGAGGAATGGGTAAAAGAAGAAAATCTTGGTCAAAACCAGAAAATATCAGATATTGGAATACAAGACGTGTTATCAGGGTGAGTAATCACAAAAGGGCAACCAGTAAGTCATGATGTGAATAAGAAACGGTCCAGAATTTGGTTCAGGCACTGGGGATCTTCTCTCAAATGTATGATTAGCTGATTAGAAGGCCTCTTTCTCTGTAGAACATCCTTTGGTTATTATTATTATTTTATTATTTATATTGCACCAACAAATTCTGTAGCGCTGTACAATGGGTGGACTAACAGACACATAATTGAGATCAGACCACTGGACGTACAGGAACAGAGGGGGTTGAGGGCCCTGCTCGATGAGCTTACATGCTAGAGGGAGTGGGGTATAGTGACACAAAGGGTTAAAGTAGGGGAATTAAATAGTTTGTTAGAGAAGGGTTTATTGAGTGCTTGGTAGGACAGTTGCAGGAAAGAAGTCATGGGTGGGGGATGAGAAACCTGATGACAGTTTAATTGATACGCTTTAATGAAGAAGTGAGTTTTCAAAGATTTTTTGAAGGAGTGGAGGCTGGGTGAAAGTCTGATTGAGGAGGGAAGGGAGTTCCACAGAATAGGTGCAGCCCTGGAGAAGTCTTGAAGGCGAGCGTCAGAGGTGGGGATCCGGGCAGAGGATAGGCGTAGGTCTTGGGCTGAGCGTAGGGGCCTCGACGGGACATACTTGTGTATTAGGGAGGATAGGTAGGTTGGAGCAGCATTATGTAGGGATTTGTAAGCAAGCACTAGAATTTTGAATTGGGCCCTATATCTAACTGGAAGCCAATGCAGGGACTGACAGAGCGTGGAGGCGTGGGAGGTTCTGGGTTATTCAGACCATGAAGTCCATCCCTAGCAATGTCACTGCTACCTGGTGTCTCAGGAGTACATAGAGGCTGTCTTGATGCCTATAATTAGAAATCAGAAAGTGCCACAACTTGTGAGTTATATGATGCTGCCGTTTGCAAGGAGAAGTGGTTTTGAGGGGTCAGTAATTTTCGCTGGAGCAGCACTCCATGTGCCTTCAGTTGTAGAATTGTTTCATTCAGAGTATTTTGTCATCCAGCAATGGTTGAGATACTTCTCTGGTAAGATTATATCTTCCACAGTTCTTAAAAAAACAAAAACTACCAAGCAGACCTAGTGATCTCTGTTTTGGTACAAACCCTTTATTACTCTAAACATGGAGTCTGTTACACGTCATCTGTGGTGGTGTTCAGAATCATCCCAGATATAAGAGACATTTTCTTAGTTCCCCAACCATCTTACTTGAAAAATCTGTAAAATAAGCATTCCTTTTTAGCTTATTTAATTGAGGCTAATCCAACTTTAGATCCATTGATTGGGGGTTAAGCACCACAACCGCCTGAGCAGGTGCATGATGTCCATGGTACCAAGGCACTTCTGTGGCAGATCTAATGCTTCTGGTTCTATTACCTATGAACTATATAAGGTAATGTGCAGAGACAGTGTAACCGATCAGTTATTGCCCACAACTTTAGGTACCTGACATCATTATGTAACAGTTCACCATTAATAATCCTTTATTAACTTGTGTTGGATAACTCTCCATTATTTAACCATGTATTTTTTACTTTGTAATATGGCTTTATAGCTTTGTAGAATTATTATTATTATTTATTTATTTTTCTCAAAGGAAATATGATGACGAGTAATGCAATTTGTTTTAAGATATATAAAGTTACAAGGAAATGTATTAAAATATAAAAAGTTTCCCTTTTGTATATGCCTGTATTTAGTGGACATAAAGTATGTACATATGTATATATAAAGAGAGAGAGGCTTGTATATTTATTAGATTATTATTTATGTTTTTTTATAGTATTAGTATTTATTAGTAATATGTTCCTAAAATATTTTGAACAGCAAATTAACTGCTAGAGAGAACAAAAAGGCCCCAAGATCGCACCTTATTTTTGATTGCTTTAGAAAAAAAATATGCAAAGGGAGATTATCCCGGATTTCCCTGCTGCTTATTTAATTTACTTTTAACCCATGCACAAGTTAGCCTTCTTTTATGACTGTCACATGATCCAATCCTAGCCACATGTGAAGGATTACATAGCTTTGCTGTCTGCTTAAACAGGCAAGGAAGAACTTTTCAGTACAAGTCCAAATCCTTGTCTTACTGCTGTCAGCACATTACTTGAGATTAAAAAAAAAACCCACATGTACGATCCTTAGATCTCAATGAAGGAACATTTTCAAATATTGTGCACTATGTTTTGTTGCCACATATTAGCACAGTTTTAGTAACAAAAAAATCCTAATAATTTCTTCTTATTTTCATCACTCAGGTTTTTTATTATGTGTCCAAACCTTTGCACAACGTCAAATTAGGCAGAAAAAAAAAATTGTGCTAATCCCATTTTTTTTTATAAATATTTTATACATAGGATAAAAAAATATATATTTTTGTACTCTAAATGATGTGTATTACATTTCTGCTGTGTTTGTGTTTAGCTGTAATTTCCCTCTTACTCATTTACTGTACCCACACATATTATATACCGTTGTTCTCGCCATTAGATGGTCTTTCTAAAGATACCATTATTTTCATCATATCATATAATTTACTATAAAAAAATTTATAAAATATGATGATTTTTGTTTTTTAAACACACTTTTTCTAACTTTGACCCCCAAAATCTGTTACGCATCTACAACCGCCAAAAAAAAAACCTGTGCTAAATAGTTTCTAAATTTTGTCCTGAGTTTAGAAATGTTAACATGTACTTAGCCTCTTTTGGAAAGTTATAGGGCTATAAGTACAAGTAGCACTTTGCTATTTCCAAACCATTT
The DNA here is from genome assembly GCA_933207985.1 of Pelobates cultripes. NCBI lineage: Eukaryota > Metazoa > Chordata > Amphibia > Anura > Pelobatidae > Pelobates > Pelobates cultripes. The sequence continues at coordinate 82,385,818 of OW240924.1, forward strand.
TTTTTCAAAAGCAGAAAAATGTTTTTTAAAGCAAGTTACATTGTAACACTGATATCTGTCAGGAATACCTGAAGAACCCTTCACATGTATATATTTTTTAAAAGAAGACAACCTAAGGTATTAAACTTGGGGTATTTTGACTCTTTTAATGCAACCGTTTTACCACCAATCTATGCCAAATTAAAAAAAAAAATTGTGATTTTTTTGACACACATAGCAATTTAAGAATTCATGCAGTGAGGACTTTAAATGTTACTGCCAAAGAACACTCCAACATGTGTTCAGCAACATCTCCTGAGTACAGTGATACCACCCATGTATAGGTGTCGGGTTCTCTGGGGGCTAAAAGACCTTATTTGGAGGGTGCGCATTCCAGTTTTCCAACATGGTATTTTCACAGTTGGTCATTATGCACCCATGTCCTATTTGGGACATTTTTAAAGCCGCCCAATGTAATTTACCCCCATCAAACCATATATTTTTGAAAAGTAGACAACCCAGGGTATTCAATATGGGGTATGTCCAGTCTTTTTTAGTAGCCACTTAGTCACAAACATTGTCCAAAATTAGCATTTTTATTTGTTTGTGTGTTAAAAATGCTAAAAACAATTATGAACGGTAACTTTGGCTAGTGTTTGTAATTAAGTGGCTACTAAAAAAGACTGAACATACCCCATTTGCAATACCTTGTGTTCTTTTGCAAATGGTATGCCATCAAGGGGGTTATTCTCATTCCTGGGCGACCAGACGCTCTCAAAGGCAACATAACCAATCTGGCAAATTTCAATGTGAAAAAACTGCCTTATTATTGACCCTGTAACTTTCAAAAACACTATAAAACCTGCACATGAGGGGTACTGTTGTACTCGGGAGACTTCGCAAAACACAAATATTAGTGTTTCAAAACAGTAAAATATTATACAACAATGAAATAATCAGTGAAAGTGCTGTTTGTGTGTAAAAAACAGTGTTCAGTGAAGTCTGCCGAGTAAAACAGTAACCCCCATGTACAGGTTTTAGGGTGTCTTGGAAAGTTACAGGGTTATAATTTAGTGCTAGCAAATTAAATTCTCTGGACTTTCGGCCTTGGTTGTCAGGCTAGTCCCCCAAATTGCAATTAATAAAATTACTTAATTATGTAAAAATATTACATAAATATGCACGTAGAATTTAAATATATACATATTTATTATATATTTGAAGTCTACATGTATATTATGAAATTATTTATGTAATTATGTATATGGACATATGTATATTTCGTATTATTTTTATTTATTTACATATACATAGATATATATAATTTCATTCTAAGTGTATTTTGATATAAATATATATATATTAATATCAAAATACAGTTAGAATAAAATTATTATATATATTTTTTTACATTTTTAAAAATCATTTTTACTTTTTTATTTATTTTTAATTAATTATTATTTAATTTTATAATATATATATATATATATATATACAATATATATAGTTATTATATATATTAGATATATACGTGTGTAATTTTACTCTAAGTGTATTTTTATATTAATATATGTATATATTAATACAAAATTACACTTTGTATGATGTTATATGTAAGATATATATATATATATATATATATATATATATATACATAATATCTATAGATATAATATATGTGTGTGTATATATATATATATATATATATATATAATTTTTTTATTAACTTTATTTTTTTTATTTTTTTTGTACTTTTAAAAAACTTTTTTCACCAGCAGGGGGACTGCCTATCAGTTCAGGCAGTCCCCATGCTGGCAGCACAATGGACACCTATTGTGGCCATGTGACTGCTCTTTCATATTTTGCAAAGACCCCGGAGAGTGTCATCGTCAGTGGTGGTTTGGTGGCCGAGGGGCCAGGTAAAGGTGAGATTTACTTACCTGAACCTGCCCCTTGTGGGTACGGCCATCTCATTCTGGCGAGTCTTCCTCAGCTACTGGAGCTTCAGCGCCAAGAGCCGACGTAACTGCCCAAGAGTACTGCATGGAGGTCTTAGAGCATCCCTTGGTCTTAGAGCCAATTCCTGCATTTGTCACTGGTGATGGCTGTCAGGATTGACTCTGCGGTCACATGGCTCCTGGGGGTCCTAATTTGCAAAGGGGGGACTGTCTAGGCTGTCAGTCAGTCCCCCCCACAGAAGAACAACACCGATTGCCGGCGGGGGAACCGCAATTGGTTAAATACATATTGAGGGAGGGAAGTAGTTAATTTTTATTTTTATTTAATTTTTTAAAATTTATTTTCTTCTTCACTGAGTACCTTGACCCCTCGAGGCACTCAGCACATACAGAGTATCGGAAGTCTGCCTGATGGCTTCCAATGCTCTGCATAACACTGCCGGGCGCCACGTGGGGCAACCCGGAAGTGAGATCACCCGGCTGCCCAGCAGTGAGGGGGGGTATTGCAGGATGCCTCGACGTCGAGGCATCGCTGCAATACCGTTAGAGCGGCTGGACGCGATTATGATCGTTTCCAGCGCTCTAATTAGCCGAGGATGTACCAGGTACATCCGCAGTGCTAAAGGGGTTAAACAAACACTCAAAGGTTAAATATAAATATATTTAGTTCTTTATTAAAATAAAAAAAACAGCAAAAAGGCCTCAAAACTCAATTAGAATCCAGTACTGCAGTCTCCTCTCAGCAGCCATTCTGCCCTTTGTGAGATCATACTGATAGGTGATTTTTGTCAAAACCAATGTTTCTTAAAGAGAAACATTGGGGACCTATAGCGCATGGTTGGTAATCATTGCGTTCTACCAATTGTTTGCTTCTCATAATATGGTCTTGTGAAACAAATCTGTATTCCTAACACAATGAAGCTCTATACCCCTCCCACCCCCACCGCCCCACCACCCTCGCACCCCTCTGGTGCATAGAGGGTGAAATAAAAATGTATTTACTCACCTGATTTCAGCACCGATCTACATGGATTGGCACTCCGCCTCCTCTGATTGGGGGACCTAAAGCGCATGCTCGGCAAATGTATTATGCCCTCCCCATAGGAAAGCATTGAATCAGTGCTTTCCTATGGGGATTTTAATGACGCTGGATGTCCTCCTGCAGAGCATGAGGACGTCCACCGTCACTTAGTCAGCCTAAATTCCAGTAAACTTCAGGAAGCTCATCTAGTGGCTGTTTGGTAGATAGCCACTAGAGAATGTCTTAGTGCTGGAATGTAAACATTGCAATTTCTCTAAAACTACAACGTTTAACATTGCAGGACTAAAGGGACAGGGACATTGCACCCAGACCACCTCAATGAGCTGAAGTGGTCTGGGTGCCTATAATGTCCCTTTAAAGTGCCCTCTCTGTATAAGGGGGTGGGTTACTTTTGGGGGATTTTATAGCCATACAAGAAATTGCTTTTCACTACTCCTGCAATTTTATCTGGAAATACTGTTAGAGAGCCCTAAAAATCTGATTTATATGGGTTTCCCAAGCTCCATCAGCAGAAAAAGTAGGTTAGACGTCTCTGTAGAAGACTCAAAACTAAACTCAGTTGGATCCAAATGCTCCTCTAGCCATTTCTTAAACCTAGTCTAGAATTTAGGGAGTTCTAATGGGAATATTGTTAAAGGAACTTTCATAGCACAATAACCCCTACAGAATGCTGCAGTGGTTATGGTATCAGGAATACCTAGACACCCCTCTCCCTTCTTGATGTAAGTAGTCAAGCTTTTTTTTTAAAGGTTTGGGGCCTGGTCTGCTGGGCACTGATGCCTGCCTCCAATGCAGAGAGCAGGAAGAGAGCTTTGGCAGCACTCTACAGTACATACATTGAATATATTATATATTACAATCATAGATGATGTACTCAATGTAAAATATAGAGATAGAATCAACCTTGTATCTGTTCCTGCGTCGCAATCTTCTAAACTTTGTGCGTGTTACTTTTTGTGTAACATCCACCTATGGTGTGTCTCCAGCTCCTCCTCCAGTCTATGGTCATGTTCCCAGCTTGGGTACACTTCCCCAAGCAGGGCAAATCTCCTGTGTGACATTGACACTTCATTGCCAGCATGTCAGCATCAGGTCATTTCTATACTCCCGAGCCAACAGTAGGAGCGTTGGCCATGTGCTGTGGTTGCTATGCTTAGTAGAGCAAAAGGACCAGTAGAGTCTATGCCGAAGATTTGACTGAGACATGGGAGAAAGGCATAAGTGAAAAGTACACTTTCACATGGACAAATAAGGGTCTTTGTAAAGCAGTTCTGCTGAATCATACTAAGTTAATTTCAAATCTCGTTGTGCAGTCCAACTTTTTTTCCATTTTGGAAATGCCCAGTTTTACAACCGTAGGATTGTCACTGTATAAATTCACAGCATTTCCATTAATCCGGAATCTAGAGAAGAGAGAGAAAAATGGGGAAATTAAAAAAAACTCGGTGGATTTTAATAACAAAAATCACACATTTTGTTTTGCTGACATTTTCAATCAATTACAGTTAAAAATTTACCGTCAGTAATTAAAGAAAGGGTTTACTATTTACTAATATGTTTCTAAGTGTCTTTTGAGACGTTGCCAGCACTATACAGCTCTACAATTGCTAAATAAATGGGAAATTAACTTTTGGAATATTTATTTAATAAGAGGAAGAATTCATTGCAAATTTTCTTTATTCAGGTATGTCCTGGAGACCACGCACAACATTACACATTTAATGTGGGACATGTACAATAGAAGTACACATTAGCAGAAATTGCAGCTGCTTTTTGCTTACAGACATAATGAGGCAGATGTTTTCAGGGACGTTAGACTGCTGGCAGATTTGATACTTTCAGGAATATTATTTCACATTTACCGATCTCCGAAGCAGCCCTTCCACCCACTTTTATCCTGAAACATAGGTAACAAAGTCAGGTTCTGGCACAAGACCGGGGGTTATGGGTGACGGAAACAAATGGAGTGGGAATAATTTTGCTAAGGTCATGTGGAAGCTTTCCATGAGAGTGCTTAAAAGCCATTCAAGAAAGGTGAAGCACACCTGGATTTAAGATTTAGCCAGTTGAGGTAATTAAATATAATATAAAGATAGTTATTAGAAATGCATTGGAGAACAAAGAAAAGTAATAATTTACGCACATAGCGAAGTTTACTGAGATGTGCTTGTGACTCAAATGCATGTATTAAATCTCTGACTTTCATTAAAAGAACGCTTTAGACACCATAACAACTTCATCAAAATGAAGATCACTGGCACGTTCTTACCTGAAAGTTTAAGCTCAAAGGTTGCCTCAAGCTCCAGATCTCTCTTTCACCAGCGGCGTCCGGCTTTTTCATTGGACTTTACGGAAAGCACCAGGACCTTCTGGTACAATAACAACTCAGTTTAAATGTTGTTGTTATGGTGCCTAGAATGTTCCTTTAAAGGCGCAGTCTAAGCACCATAACCACTACAGCCTGTTATAGTGGTTATGGTGCCAGGAGTCCCCTGACAGCGTCACACAGTAACTTGTCAAGTCTAACTGAGTGACACTTACCTGAACCTGAGTACCTCTGGTCCGGCCACTAATGTGATTAGTGATGCTATATCTGCCTCTGTCTGGACGGGATTAATTGGATGAGAGTGTCAGCTAATGTTGCCTGTCAGACAATAGATTTTGTTTAAATATGGACAAAAGTAATATGTCTGTTGTGCAAAGGATTATTTAACAAATGAAAGCCGGATAAATGTGAAATTTGCTTTGAATTTGAAACAATTCTCACCTATGTGAATTATTATTATTATTGCCATTTTGGAAGATTGTTAGTTTGGTAGAATCTCTCTTGCACAGTCTGTGTTTTAATCAAGAATGACATAGGTTCATTAATAAATGATAGGATGGGCAGATAGTGGTGTAGCAGCGTACTATAGAATAAGTGGTTTGTCATGGTCCAGATCGTGATAATGTTTTGTGTTACGTTACAGAGATACTCAGATACGTCAATTACACAGACCTACATGTGGTTTTCAGCAGTCTTGTTGGGTGAATCCAGTTTTATGGTAAAAAAAAATAATAATTTCAACACAATGCTTGTTGCTGATGTTACTTTTAAAGTAGGATTACAAAGTGATTACTTTGTCTCTACATATTACCTCCGCCTGATTTTCGTAGACTCTGGGCAGAGTCAATCCTGACAGCCATCACCAGTGACAAAAGCAGGAATTGGCTCTGAGACCAAGGGATCCTCCATAGACCTCCATGCAGTACTCTTGGGCAGTTACGTCGGCTCTTGGCGCTGAAGCTCCAGTAGCTCAGGAAGACTCGCCAGAATGAGATGGCCGTACCCACACGGGGCAGGTTCAGGTAAGTAAATCTCACCTTTACCTGGCCCCTCGGTCACCAAACCACCACTGACAAGGACACTATCCGGGGTCTTTGCAAAATCTGCAAAGTCCCCAGATGGTGACAGTGCCACATTCTACCCTTTTAGTTTCCTAGTAATTAATAAACGGCTCATTCAGCGAATACGCTATTGCATGTGTTTGCTGCATTCAAATTATTTTTTTTATAAAGCACCAACGAATTCTGCAGCGCTGTACAATATGTAAATTTACAACAGGTAGTTGCAACAACACAAGTTGGACATACAGGATAAAAAGGTGTTGAGGGCCATGTTCAAACAAGCTCATATTCTAAGGAAAGTGCGGTAAAATGAAGCAAGAGGTAAGTGTGGGCACTGTTTTGTTTCCCTTTGATAGTTGAGGCCTTGGAGCGGCTTTGTGGTTGCATAGCTTGTATTCACTTTCTAGAGTGCAGCACGTTGATAAGTCACCTTTAAAGTTGTCCAGGAAATGTTAAGTTCTGTTTGCCTTCAACAGGTATTACACAGTTTTCTGTAAACAATGTGATCATTGAAACCTGCACACGAGGCATACCTAAAATGATAAAAAGAACATAAATTAAGGGCTACTCACACTCAATACATTGGACAACTATCTAAGGCAGGGGTGCACGAAACGTAGATACCCAGATGTTTTAAAACTACAGCTTCCATGATGCTTTGCCATTCTAAAGGCATTCCACATCATTGGAGTTGTAGTTCTACAACATCTGATGATCTACATTTTGGGCACCCCTGATCTAAGGAGTATGGAACTCTGCAAGAACTCAGTCAGTTAAAGAGTATTGCAGGGTTATTTGCTAACGTGAGAATTCAAAATGAATTTCATGTCATGATTCCCTTTTATTCCAGAAGTTTGGTCCTTAAGGGGTTAAGGCCAGAGTATGGAATCTTAGCTGACTTAGAGAATTTTTCCAGTTCGGCTATTTTGCCCTTAGATTTTACTTTGAATTCTCTCTGAATTCTGATTTTTATCGAATAACCTTTTTTTTTTTTTTAAATTCAGTTTAGACTGTGCCACGAGTTGCTGCTTAGATTAAGATAGTACATTTCCTAAAACGTGGAAATGAGAGGGCCCAGTCCAGCAGAATATAGTTAGCCCTTAAGGGATTAGAGACATGACAACAAAACAGAAACGTTTAAGAAGCTTTTACTGTTGCCATGACAGCAAAGCTATGACAGGACAGCTTTCCAAATGATCAATGCACTTACCTTGTATCACATGGTTATAGGCTAAAATTCAACAGACCTGGTGTATATAGATATATATATATATATATATATATATATAGGTGATATCTCATGTTATTAATAAATTATGTCCGTGCGAGCATGGGCATTTAATAACAGGGATGATTTTCCCATTCCCAACAATTGTTAATTATAATAATGCTATTATAAGCACATAAGGTGCGACTGCCACTTTAAGTCCTAAGCCCCTTCTGTCAGCCTTATGTGTAAGTTACTGAGCTGTTAGCAGTCAGTCGGCTTGCTAGTTTATATTTTAGAGGAATGTGGTCTAAAATAATTAAAGTGCACCTATCATGCAAATATACCCAGTATGTATATAAAATAAATCAATATTTGGGTTACGTTAGGGATTGGCAATATACATAGTCTTTGCAAACATATCGATCAAACAACATTTGTTTTTTGCATGTTTTGCCAATGTCTCCAACGTATAGAGTTGCAGACAATTATTGCCAATTGTCCAGTTGAGCTGTTTTGTCTTACATTTCAAATTGACTTTACTTTGAATTCTCTTAGCGAATAAACCAGTCTGGAGGAAGCTGTGAATTCATTAGTGAAAATCATTTTGAAAAAGTGAAGAAGATAATAAAAATATGCGTTTCCTGTCCCCATATATATTACAGCTGCCTATACACTGTTTAGTGAATAAATCCCCTTTGGATTAAATAGAAAAGTACTTATTGAATACATTTTTAATTTCCATACGTAGAGTACTGCCGTGCAGAATGCCCTGTTTAGTGAATAAACCTTAGATGCCCTAAAATAGAATTGTTTGCGAGACAAAATCCCCAGTTGTTGCGGAGCTGCACAACTCATGATGTTTAGCAAGCAGGGCTGTGTTGTAGCTCTTTATCAGCTCGCAATCAGTCTTTGTCCGTAAGGCAGATCTCCAGCTTGTATAAAATACAACTCACATGATGCTTAGCCAGCAAGGTTAAGTAACCATTTATGGTGCTGCAGTTCTGCTACAGTTTGGGATCTTCTCTGGCTAATAAAGGTGAACTCCCTCTTCTTCTAGAATTTCAACGTCCATGATGCTTAGCCAAAATCGTTGGCTATGAGTCATAAGTGTTGCAGCTCTTCAACAGGGGGGTATTTGCCTTACGGACAAAGTAATCAAAAACAATAAAAGTTGTTAAAAAGCTATAACTCCATAGATGCATAGCCATCCTGACTAAACTTCATGGGAGTTGCAATCATACAACAGGTGCTGTTGTGTGTTGTGCGGGGCTTAGCTCATTGGCTGAGAGAAATCAACTGACTTTCTGAGCAAATGAACTGGCTTTGCAGTGAAGTACTTTACGCAAAAGTGCTAAAGGACGCTCCTATTCTGAGGTTTCGTTAGCTCTCTAAGTAAGAACAGGGGCCCAGTATGGGGCGTGCCAGGACATGAGGTGCGACACTGGTAACATCCAAATGGCCAGGTCCACTCAAAAAGATGATGGCGTGCATACCTGAGTGGACATTCAGGACTGCACTTGTGCACTTTTGAAGCGCTCTGGGCGTGGGTTTAACGTCCTGAGTTTAATTGGCATACTGAAAACACACTATTAATGCGCTCACGCTATGTAGCTATGTAGCACACTCCAGAACAATCCCGGGGACGGCGGTACAGGACTCTGAAATTAGGACAATCCCACCAAACGTGAGACAGTTGGGAGACATAGGTAATGGTGCTTAGAATGTCCCTTTTTTATGTATTTGTTTATTTTTTATAAAACTGGGATTTGTTGAGAGCTAACAAGATAATTGCAATTTTTAGGCCAAAATACTTAAATTGGAAAAATTGTTTAGCGAAGCGGTTTTGGCTAAAACTTGCATAGACTCTTGTCACTTCTCCTCAATTCTTACCTTAGTGAATAAAGCTCGATGTGGTCGGCTCGCTGACAGCTGAGTATTCACAGCTGTCATAGTCCACTTGGCCCTGTAACCAGCAGTGTAACCAAACCCCCCAAGTTCTATCTACCGAGACAAAATGACAATAAATACACCCCAATATATCACGGATCAGCAATATCCGTGAAAATTACCCCGTGTGAGCAACACCCTCCATTCCTCGTGTTTCTGGCCTCTTTATTTATTTACAATAGTTTATTTCCCGTTGTATCGCAGCGCAGACTATAGCGGTGCAATATTACAACAAATATATTAACAAAAACTATATATAACTGTCAACGATAAAAAAAATTAAGAAATACAGGTGAAGGGTGTTTTAGAAATTGTGTATACATCTCTGTATACAGTTACTAATATAGCGGCAACATATTCTGAAGCGCAGCCCAGTAGACTAGTTAAATAAGACAAACACTATATTCTAATAAAACAGGAGAGAAATACTGCAACAGTAGGTGACAAGGACCCTGCCCAAATGAGCTTACAATCTAAAAACTGAACACTAGCAAACTGTTGAGCGTAATGGGAGGGACTCTCTCACAGTACATTCTGCGGCACACAAAATAATAAAAAAATAAACCAAAACACATATTTGTATACCTACACACTTAACAATTCTACTAAAACAATATATATTTTTTTTAATATTTCTATAGTGTAAAGGTTGCAGAGAGTGTTAAAAGAAATGCTAAAATAATACTAATTCACACTCAGTCTCACTGTGCAGCCAGGCTACTAGTAGCCTCATTCCATGGGCCATGTGTGATGATGGTCCCCACCAACCCCCCATTAGTGAGCTGCTGCCAGGCTGGCTCTGAGCAGTGCATTACAGAGCAGGAGCTTGGCTGTTTATCTGAGAAGGGCACAGCTGCAGCAGCCGCCTCTCCCATTGGTTCCCAGCAGCGGTGGTAACACTTCCCATTGCTGAGTGGGGAGGAGGGGAGCCAGGAGGACAGTGTGTCCAGTGCCAGGCTCTGCGCACAGACACCAAGGAGAGCTCCCAGCGCCGAGCCCAGGGGCGGCAGCAGTAGGAGGAGGCTGGCTGGCTGGACTAGTAACTGGCAACTATTGTGTGCAGCCACAAGCCCAGGCTATCGCGAGAGTGTCTTCTTACCAACCTGCTCCAACAAACACAGCGCTGCTAGGCTGCCACACTAACACAGCCACCCAGGGAGGGGACAACAGCACAGCCACATCTGGGGACATCCATGAAGACCCATGAACCCCTCAAACTCTGGCCTTTCAAGCACACCCCAGCTCCTGCCTGTGAGTACACCCCCTGATCAGCCCCAAACAGCACCCCCAAGCTTGTATGCACTTATCCCAGGACTTGGACTTTTTAATCTTTTTATTATTTATTTATTTTTTAGAGAAGGGGGAGGGGGGGGAGCAGAGAGTGACTCATATTTTTTTAAAATTAATATTATTTGTAGGATCATGGAGTGAACTTTGATATATTATTGTGTTTAATCTAAGATTGTGCTTAGGAAGAATAAAGGGGGGGGAGGGGGGTTAATGCTGGAGTTTTTATTTTTAACCCCCTGCTTTTATTTTATTTTTAGATAAGAGCTCACTTCAAGAGGTTTAAATCCACAACTAAGCAAGGGGTTTGCTTTTTTTTTTTTCTTTTCCCTTTTTTTTTGTACTGAGATAGCAAGCTGGGTTTGGCTGTAAAAGGGAACAATACTAAGTTTGGGAGCCGTGGGAACTGGCAAGTGTTAGATGGTAACACAAGGAACCAGTGGGGAATTAAGCTGATCTGTGTGAATACAACGAGGCCAGTCTAGTCTGTACTTCCTTAAACTCCCTGCAGCCAACACCAGGAACTGGCTGCAAAGGTCACTGTCATAGCTCCCCAGGAGCTGGCCTCCTCTTCCCGGATAGAAGGGGTGAGGGGGGTGCACTAATTAGACTGTTAAAACTGACAGAATGTTCTGATAGAACCCAGGATTGCATCTAATTGGATACATTGTAATTCTCTTGTGATACAACATTCTATGCTGCCTGGGGCACTTTAACAGCAAATAGTGAGTTTAAATATAATGGAATGAGTGCAGTTAATGGCTGTGGATTTATTTTATTTTATTTTGGGAAGAGGTTATCACATTATTTACCTCCCCCAGAGTCCTTATATGTGACTTTATTTGAGCTGTTGTGGCAGACAGCAGCCCTTCCTAGGCTGATCATTGATCTGAGCATGCAGAGGTGTTCTGCACCTGTATCGGTGAGCTTCTAAAGTTACTGGTGGGGAGGAGGGGAGAGAGAGGGGGGGCTTGTATTGACTGCCTAACCTGACCAGCAGTTGCACCCATGTAATAGATGGCTATAAATGGGGCTGTTGGAACTTTAAAAGGCAGCTAGCAGCGTGGTTGGCTGGTAGCTAGATTTGCAGTAACATATGGCATTAAAAGGAGCACAGCTGGAGGTAGCATTTCCATAGCAGTGAAGTCAGAGCAGCTGACTTTCCAGCTTGCAGTGTAATTAGCAAAGAACTCAGCCTCCTCCTCCTCCCTCACACACACACAACTCACACTGACACAGGGACACACTATGTCTCTCTCTGCCTGTCTGCTGGAGTCCTTGTGATACCACCAGCCTTTGCAATGACACTGAAGATAGTAAGCTCACCCTAAAGGTCCCTGGGGCAGATATCCTGGGAACTCTTTTGTTGCAGCAGGGGGAAGGTAAGAATGAGCATACTGACAGTTACACGTTGAGGGTACTTGGCATTTTATTTATTTTTGTTATAATTCCACTTTTTTTGTGTGTGTGAAAAGGGGGGGCAGCAAGACTTGTATTGTGGATTTGGGTTCCTGTTTATGTGTTAACACCTTCCAAGTTATTGTTTATTATTTATTGTAAAAGCAAACTTTTGTAAGTTTAAACACTACTGTAAAAGACAGTTTAAACTTGATCATATTTTTTGTTGAATTGTATTTAAAATTTGGTACCTTAGAGTCCTTATGTTTTGGTGTGAATTGGCTGTTTTGTTCATTACCCCCTTAATGTAGTCTTCTGTGTCTCTGGATTTTAATTAAGGTAAATCTGTATCTACCAGATGTGTCTATTATTTTTTATTTTTTTTGTAACATGGACAGCCCAGTGGCTAGGCTAATCTGTTTAACCCTTTGCAGGCAGGAGAATATGTCCAGCACACAAAGGGTTAAATAGGTTAGGAAATTACCAATAAATAAATAAAAAAGAGCCAAGCCCTCTGGGTTTTAAAAGCAGCGGTTACCATAACTACTTTTAGCTAGAGCTTTGCTGTACTGACCGAAAAGGGACAAAGCTTTGAAACTGCTTCTTGTTAGCTTTTGTTTGTTTTAAATCAAGTTTTTCCTGTTTCGGGCAGGTGCAGTTTTGATGAGAGGGTTTCTGCTTAAAAAAAAAAAAAATCGCAACCGCTGTTAGAGAATTGAACAGAAAATGTTATACGTTAGGCTTGTTTAATCTACACTGCTAAACTGTTTTGTGTGTTGCAGCTGTGAAGTGGATTGGGTTTACTGTAACATTCAAGTTTTTCCTGTTTTTGAACAGGTTATGAAGGAAGAATGGAGTTCCCAGACCATAGCCGCCAGTTGCTGCAGTGTCTGAGTCAGCAGCGTCACCAGGGCTTCCTGTGTGACTGCACTGTTCTCGTTGGAGAGGCTCAATTCCGAGCACACCGAGCTGTCCTTGCGTCCTGTAGCATGTACTTCCATCTTTTCTACAGAGACCAGCTAGACAAAAGGGATATTGTGCATTTAAACAGTGACATTGTCACGGCCCCAGCATTTAGCCTGCTGCTTCAATTCATGTACGAGGGCAAGCTCGAGTTGAGCAACCATCCAGTAGAAGATGTGTTGGCAGCTGCGAGCTATCTGCACATGTATGACATTGTGAAAGTCTGCAAGGGCAAGCTAAAAGATAAAGAACTTAATTCAGGAGAAAAGATCGGTGGTGAAGAATCTGATCTGGAGAAAGAGGATAGATTGTTAGATATGGATGGAAGCCCGGGGCATGCCTTGGACCCCAGCAGTAAACAAAATACGTCCAGCACAGAATATGCTAAACCTGTTCGGAAAGAAAACGCCAGCGAGCTTCCTGCTTGGTCCTCTGAACTGATAGGTGCCAACTCAGTGTCTACAGAGGCGGTGTCATGCAAGACAGCAGCTGGAAAAACAAAAGCCGATGTGAATAGCCCTTCGTGCCCTTTGTCCCAGAGATCTGCTAACCATACACAAGCTCCAAGTGATGGGGATTGTGCTCTGGATTTGTCTTTCAAGCCTGTGTCTGGGAGAGATTCCTTACACCCCTCCTACGTCTTTGGACAGCTGGCTTCCGACAGCCAGCAGCACGGCACTGTGCCACTTGTTAAGGATGAACAAGACTTGCTGTCAGAACAGGAGGACATTGATGCAAAGAGTCCAAAAAGTCAACATGTTGGGAATCCAGCCAAAAGTCTAATGACTGGGTTAGGGCAGATGTTTGCAGGAAATGGGAATTCTCACGTTCGGGAAGATGACTTGTACCAAGACCGAGATGAGAGTGAAGATGACATGGATTCATCAGATATTTCTGCTTCAGGTGTGCTGGTGGCCCCAGGGCAAATTTGCATATGTCCTCTTTGCAGCAAAGTGTTCCCAAGTCCGCACGTTTTGCAACTTCATCTCAGTTCTCATTTCAGAGACCGTGACGGTTCTAGGATCAAGATGTCTCCAGATGGTTCTGTGCCCACCTGTACTATATGTGGGAAAACGTTCTCCTGTATGTACACTTTAAAAAGACACGAACGCACGCACTCTGGCGAAAAGCCGTACACGTGTGGGCAGTGTGGGAAAAGTTTTCAGTATTCCCATAATCTCAGCCGGCACGCAGTGGTCCACACCAGAGAGAAACCACACGCGTGCAAATGGTGCGAGAGACGGTTCACTCAGTCAGGTGACCTGTACAGACACATTCGTAAGTTTCACTGTGGCCTAGTCAAGTCATTGGTTGTTTAACATTTATATTATTTAGGTTTATTTAAAACTGGCGATTTTTGGAACTGCATGAAATGTCCCAGTGCAACAAATCAAGATGCTGAAATGTCAATACACATGTTGTCCCAGCACTTGCAGCTGTCTCCTCAAAGCAAACACAATACACCGGGTAAATGCGTGCATGATGTAACAGTATTTGCCAGGATGTTTAGAACCCCCGAATAGGGCAATTTGCCATAAATAAATTTGGATGGGAATTTATGTAGAGAACCTGGGCTTTATTTACTAAACAGCTCATGTGAATTGAAAACTAAACTGCAACATTTAGGAGAACACAGCCAAGCTGAGGGTATAGTTAAATTGGAGACTACTGTGCAGTTTGATTTTCAATTTGCTCCAATTCAGTGTTTAGTTAATAAACCCCTAAGTCTCACTTTTAAAACTGTACTTTTTTCTCTTTTAGTGTCTGACTTCTCCAATGCCTCTTGCTCACCTGCCTAGGAATCTCTAATTATTTAAACTTGCAAAAGTCTTTTAAAATTGCATTAAATGCAAGTAAACTGGATAGAAACGGACTCCTGGCGTGTCCCTTAATGTCAGAATTAAAACTTAAAAAAACAAAACAACAACCATCAGGAAACTACTCCCAAACGAAAGCACTGTTCTTTTGTTATAAAAACTACCTATACCCCAGGGTGTCTGTTACCTTTCAGAAATCTGAAATTAAGCAGCTACTTAAAATTCAGCAATTATACCCATCTGCGCTTTTATTTAAAACATTACCAGATGCAAATTAACGTTTCACCTTTACGTATTTAAGATGAAGTATAAAACTCATCGTGCTGTATTTGTAAAGTGCTCATTTGAAGCCTCCTGAAATGACTTTGTAAAATGAAGTTCTAATTTAAGTGCTAATTACTATATGTGTTAAATACTGATATTACAGTACTTTTATTTAGGTTTTTGTACCCAAAATCAATCGAATTACAATGAAGTATTCGTTTTTGAAGAAGACTGGCATTTATTTTTTTCTTTAATGTTAATATAATAGAAAGTGCCATCTGAGACGAATAGATTTCGTATTCTTTGATAGAAGCAGTAATCTGTTCCAAACTGTGAAATTCTTTGACCTCCAAGCGAGAATTGACACTGTCTGCATATTAACAAACATTACCACATAATGATTCTGTTACTATCCACTCAGGGCACAATCTGCTGTCAATGTTTAACAGAACTGCTATGTTAAACGTCTTAAATACTTCCGGATTATGGCATCCCACAGTAAACCCACAAATTAGGCTCTGTATGATTTAAACCCAATTTAATGAATCTGGGGGGTGGGGGGGAAGAGACGTTGAATCCCATTGATATCTAAAGCACTACATTTTATTTCTCAATGCCAATATCCTGTAGTGGTTATATAACTCAGCAACCCAGAAATATTTTCCTAAACATAATACTACTAATTACAAAACACTATCAAAGTTTCATGAAACCTGTTTCAAAAGGTTTAATACTAAAATACCCAGCATGCACTTCTGATATTCTTTTCCTAAGCGATTTCTGCATATTGCTTTGACCTATACTGTATGCATTTCTACAGGGAGGGGAGATGTCCTATATGGAAGTAAATAAGGCCTCCCCCCAATACTCTGCAGACATTTATGTAATGTGAAAAAAAATGATCTGTAGAATACAATCTTGTTTCTTCACCACATTGTAAAATATTTTTTTGTAGCTGTTACGTTCATGTTAAAGACATGGTACTGTTTTGGGGTTTTGGTTTTTTTTGTGGACATTTTAACCTGAACAGTGGTACATTGAAGCAATGATCCTAGTTACTGGTTAGTTATTTTTGCTGTGATTTGAAATAGCACTGAAAAAAAAATACTAAAATTTGTAAGTTATTTTGTGATTCTTTTTTTCCTGATGGTACTTGATATAGTATTTATTAGTTATTTGAAGTGACATGATTTATAATTTAGAGTTTATTTTTAGATCTGTTTATTTTTTATTTTTTTTCGTTATGCCCCTTTTAAATCAAAGGAACTTAGTCCTGAACTAGAAAGATGGCAATTTCTATAAAAGTTTTGTTTTTTATTATTATAATTATTTGCATTTATGATTTTTTTTTTTTTTGCTAAAATATTTAATTTATGCATATGTTAATAAAACATTAAATAATGTAGAACAACACTGGTAAGAGATGAAGAAACATATACATTTTGTGATGACTATGGACATAAATACAGCAGTGGGTATAGGGCTGAAAGAAAATTCTTCATGAAACGTTTTATATTTTTGTGTTTACATCAATTAAAAGTGTGCCCAGTTGCCTTCATGTAAAAAGCTGTTTTTTTCTGTTTGTTTGAAATCAATTATGTTTGCACTTAATTTGTTTTTGTTTTTTAAGTCAATAACACTGATTTTTTTTTTTTCTCACAGTTTTATAGGCATGTGGTGTGTATTGCAAATTCTCTCTTTTTGTGTGCATGCACACATTGCACAGTAGCAGTTTTGGGTATTTTCATTTTTTATTATTTTTATCTGTACCTGCAGAACTGCTCCTGGGTTGTTAACACTGTATGTGAAGCATAATCACGCAAATGCTGTGAAATCACTGAAAATGATCAGTCTCTATTGAGTTGACAATGTATATGTACAAATACACTATTTCTGTATAAAGTTTTATACCATATACTGTGTAGACAAACTTGTTGGCTTTGAAAATATTTTATATAAAAAAAAATAATTATTTTGCTGTTCTACAGAAAAAAAAATGCATTTTTTTTCTTCTCTTTAATTTTCTTTGTTTGTGTGGTGTGTTTAATTTTGTACAATCTTCAGTTTGTGTTTGTTTAAACTGACAATCGTGAATAGAATTAATGTCAAACTATATATATATATATAAATATATATATATTTTCTCTCTGTCACAAAATAAAATCCAAGTCTGTTAGAAATTAAATTTAAATTAGACTTTATGGGCTTGCTTTACTTTCTTTTAGTTTTTGTTTTTAAACATTTTTTTTTATATATATATTTTTATCTTAAAACAGTTCTACATTCCAAAAAATCTGTTGTTTTACTAAAATACAAGATTTCACAAATCATTAGGCTTCCTTATAGCTCCCCCTCCACCCTCTATATTTTTTTTTTTTTTTTTATGGATTGAATCATTTGCTTAAATCTGATCATTTATACACTTGATTTGAAAGATGCTAAAATGATTAAAGGCTGATATTTATTAAAAAAACAACAACAACAAACGAGTCCACCACTACCCATCACTAAGAAATGGATTGTAAACTGTTTTCATATTCCCGATTCCAGAAATTGTCTTGTAAAATACTGGTGTACAACTCTTTTGATTCAAAGGCAATATAGGATTCCTTACTTTTTAAACATACCTTTCAATAATCCGTTACATAAAACATAGCAAGCCCTCACCCTTTCAATATAGTAACTAAACAAGTGTCTTACATTCCCCCCTAAATTATACGTTGCCAAACTGAAAAAACAAACTGTTTCTGAATAATAAAGTTAAGTCAAAATACAAGGCTTTACAAAAAAAAAAAAATAATAAAAAAACTGACTACGGTTTTTATTTTCATTTTTATTTTAATATACATAAACCGCTCCTTGTAGAAAGTGGTAAATTGGGTAAATGGTTCAGTTTTGCCTAAAACTGCATTGATTTTTAAATTTGATGTTGTGATAGTGGGTTTTAAATTTTATTTTTGAATGCATTCCTACACATGGCCACAAGGGGGAGTTTCTTGTAAGATGCAGGATTTGCAATGACTGGATCCTTTCTCTGCTTACTCTTTAGGCTTTATACACAGTAGTAGATGAGAGCTGGCACGTTTTACACACGACTGAGCCGTATGTATGTTTCTGGACTGCTATAGCTCTAAAAGAGACAGTCTCAAATTATGAAAAAATGGCCAGGGTTCGGTACTGGTAGTTCCACATATTTTAGTATGGCACCTTTTGGGGGAGGGGGACATCAACGTGGTGGTTGTCCGACTTGGATCCTCATTAGGCGATTATTATTTTTTATAAAGTTGCAGCATATTCTACAAGTAATATTGGACTTGGGCTACGTTTACATAATTGGGGGAGATTAGCAATGACTATTAAATCTGATTTGGTCTGTCCTCCATTTGTCTGTGGTAACGTTTTAATAGTCATGGATTTTGTGATAAAGCACCAATCCCTGGACAGGTAGCATTAAAGGGATACAGATATACATCTGTATTCCTAAAACTATAGTTCCATTGCCCCCCCCCTCCCCGGCGCTGCAAGGGTAAAAAAAAAACCTTGCAACACTTACCTGATTCCAGCATCGAAGTCCCTCGCCGCTGGGTTGACGCTTTGCCTCCTACAACGCCTCCTGGGGGGGGTGGGGGATATAATGCGCAGTGAGCTCCCCAAGTGCACTAGGTCCTCCCCACAGGAAAGCGTTTTGTCAATGCTCTCCTATGGTGTTTTTACTGATGCCGGATGCCCTCATGCAGAGCGTAACAACGCCCAGCGCCTATTAAGTGACCTAAAAGTCCAGTAAAATCACGTCCACTAGAGACTGTCTCAGTTTCTCAAAAAATGCAATGTTTTCCATTGCCGGACTAAGGGGGACAGGAACACAAATGCGCGGAAATGATGTGGGTGAATATAGTGTCACTTTAAAGGAAGACACTGTTGTCGTTATATTTGTATCTCTCTGTTACAATGTTTATATGTACTTTGATATAGAATTTAATCTTACTAGCATCACTTTCAGTGTTTGTAAACATGCACCTCTTATTTCTGTGTCTCTACCTCCCTCACTAAGACTTAAGTGGAACAAAAGTTGTGCTATTTGAAGCCTCACATACTGTTTGGGGTAAACATCAAAACACTCCACCTTTTATTTAGACAACAACGTTATTTTGTTTTCTCTTAAGATCCATCAATGCAAATGAAACACATGTTCTCTACAACAGACTGACTTGTCTATTTGTCACTGTGGTCCTATGTGACATCCTTATTTCCTCCCTAGTGGGACATGCAGATAGACGGTGTGTAGCTAATAACCTCAGAACATAGATTATATGTTTTTGCCCTGTAAGTAAATGTTGCTATGCATTTAATTAAATGTACCTAGCCCTATATACTTTATTAGAGCAATGGAGATAGATGTTGTAAGCAGTTCACTAATATGTGACTGCGATTTCATCAAAGGATTGGAATAGTATTGAATAAAGTTCATTTTTTTGGTGAGGTCCACATCTTAACAAACACTTGATTAAAAAGTACACACAGTTTATTTACCAAACAACTGACAACAAAATAGCTGCACCGATTAAAAAGATAGATAAAGTAACAAAATGAAAAAATATTGGATATCAGGATCCCTGCAGCATAAAACTAGCACGCTCCTTATCACGGTGGTTTTCTCACAATATTTTGGATTTTTTTTATTTTTATTAAATGTAGATGGCTTTTATTTTTTCCAGTTGCATGAAACATTGACCTTGGGGCACAGATAACACATTTTTCCTTATTATAACTGTTTTTATTTTTGTAAAGCACCAGCGTATTCAATGTAGGCACACAGGGTTATTTACTAACCTGAAAACTGTCAAGAAAGTACATTTCAAAGTGAATTTTACATTTGAGGCTAAAGTAGCCACACTGGAAAAGAAACCTTAGGTCAGATTCACGTTTGGCTACTTTGACCTTAAATTGGAAAATCACACATACAACATGAAATCCTGCACTCAAACTCCCACTATTCCTGGGCAGCAGCAATACCTACAACAAGAGCCAAATAAATGTATCACACAGCCATGTTACAGTGCTGCAGCCCAACCCATGTGTTCCCTATTAAGGGTTAATAAGCATGTAGCTGTTTAAACAAATACCCCTCTCTGTCTCATTAGAGATTTTCCCTTCTAGCAGAAAGCAGCAAGGTGAATTGTTAGTGTAGGACTCACCTAAGAGGTTTTGCCCTGATGTGGCACGTGAGCTTACCTCCAGTTATTTAATATACATTGGGATTTGGGACAGTGCGCGTATCGGGAGAACCTGACAAGCCAAAGTACAGAACTTTGACACATGTGACTTCCATCACAGGTAACTTTTATTCCTTTGGTTTAAATTGGAAATTCACTTTCAATTTCTGACCATTTGCATTTACGTGAATAATTCTGCAACAATGCAAACCTAGGCGAAGTTTTAAAAATCCACACCAACCTGTGATATGATTACACTGGTTTAAAAGTATGGTCCGAAAATCTAGATTTCAAAAACATTCTTGTGCTTTGACGTGTTACTTGCTACCATTTAAAAAAAGTTTTCTTAAAACACATTTATCCAGAAATACCAAAAAATAGTGACCTCAAAACTGTATAAAATTTTGAGCTTGGACCCAGTGCAGCAGCACCTCCTAGTGGCTGCTACAAACATACCTGCTTATTTGTGTAGCCTTTAGTCCTATTATTAAACTTGGGTCATTCTTTATAAAAATTACTGCAGCTCAAAGTTGTTTTTATTTTTTTTGCATCAACTAGCAGCACCCTTGCATTAATTGCAAGTTAATTGCTTCATTCTTGGTATATTATCAGCAATGTAGACTGGACTTTTTTTTTTAGACTCCGTAACCATAACCTTTTTTTCTGACAAAGTTCGATGTAGCTCTTGCACATGTACTTCACAGCTAGCCAACTGACCGTTATTTATCAAAAATGCTGGGGCTTCCCCCTGCTTGCTGTATCATGCAAATTCTGCCTTGGGTATTTTAGCTGGGAAGATAAAGTTGGCAAATGATTAGATAACACAACAAAAATAGATTTTACTGGGGGTCGTCGCAATGTCATCTTCTTCTTGACTTTATCCTAGAAAGATGTAGCGGACATTTGTCTGCCTCTAGTTCTGTTTTAAAAAGGTTTATACATTACATATATACAATACATTATCATATATGCAAAACCATTTAATTTGGTAAACCATGCAATATGTGTCCATATTGGTCCTGTCAATCAGGTAGTTATTCAAGCTGAGTATAAAATTAGTCATAGCAATATAGTTTAGAATTTGTCTAAAAAGAAACTAATTAGCCAATGCTATATAATGAAGGGAAGATTTACATCCCTAAGAATGAAGATTAGAGGTTCCTCTTAAAGTCTTTAAAGTGTAACATTTTAAATTAAAAAGCTTTGAGAATACAGGTAGTACTGTACGTATCTTAAAGGGTTACTCCAAGCTTCATAACCACTACAGGACACTTACCCGGATCCCTTTTGGTTTTCACGGCTCCTTCCTGCTCTAACGTAATTCCACCTGTGAATGACAGAAGTTGATCTAGTTGCCATTAATTGTCTGAAAGTGGAAGCAGATGACTGACTGGCTGAATGACTGGCACACTGCGCATGTCAAAACTGGTTCCAGGCTGGATAATAACACCCTCACCACTCACCTCTGGCAGCAAAGGGGATCAACTATGTATATACACAGACTCCAGGCACCGTGACCACTTCAATTCACGGAAGTAACCCATCAAGCATAATTCTCAATGTCTTCCACTAGTTGATTATAAGTCGCAGCAACAAAATCTACACTCTTTGTGTGACTCGTACATACATACATTTCTAGGGTGCCAAGATTGCTTGTAAGAGAGTCCATGACTACTTAAAATCTTCTTCATGCTGCAAAAATTGCTGAAATAAAATTTCAGAATCTTCATTTTTTTTCCTTTTGGCATGAATCTGTATCAAATGCTAAAATCAGAACAGAAATGAGGAAATTTAGACATGTTCTAATTAAGACTGGTGTATTGGATAGGATTGGGTGGTATGTTGGAAAAAAAAAAACAATATGTTTTTTAGCTTGCAGTACAGTGACAAATGTTGTTTGTGGAGTGTGTATAGGACAAATGTGGAGCCTGACAGGGTCACGTAATTATCAACATGACAAATCTTCAACTTCCTTTAATTAGTGGGGAGCAGAGCCTGATATAAATAACAAGAAACAAAATAAGAAGACATGGAAATCACAGGTCAACCCACGTTTGTTGTCCTGTTATTTACCTGTGATATTATTGTCCTTGTAGAATTTCCAGATTTTATAGAGAGAGGTAATTGTGTGGTCAAGAATGCACCCTTTTCAAAATGAGTCAATTTAAAGAACACTAGAGCATTAGATATACAGAAATCGAGATGCTTTATTGTCCTTGTCCCTGGTTATCTAGGTCCCCACCCAACGTGTGCCTTAAAAAATATATAATAAAAATGTTTCCAGCGCTTAGGCACGCTTGGCGCTGCTTACCTCTCTGCTCTCCGCAATGTCATAGAGTAGCCAGCTCTAGTGTGGTCCAATCCATTGCTGCCTGTAAAGGAGCATTGGAACCAGCTGTGCACGTGGGGCAAGTGCCCAATGTGCATCCGATCTAATCATTGCTTTTCTGTGGGGGCTTCTGCATCAAGTGACTGAGTTTTAGTATGACAGCCACTAGAAGTGGATATGACCCTGCAATGTAAGCATTAGTTTCTAAAAAAACTTAAAAGGCACCCAGACCACTTGAAATGAAGTGGTCTGGGTGAATTTAGTCGTCCTTTAATACTTTTCCTTCAACTTTTTTTTTCATTTGGAGTTTTGTGTGTAAGTATGTGTCTGTGTGTGTGTGTGTGTAGATATTTAGACACTCTGTCTTACTATTGCTAGACAAAATCCCTCTGTGTTAAGTGACAAGTGTACAGCAGCTGTATAAAAACACATGACAACAGACTCGCTTAATCCAACGGAATTCTTACCTTTATTTTAAGTAAACGTCTAATTTTCATATTTACTTCTAACTTCAAATCTCCATCCACAAGACTATTGGTATTGTTTTAGGAACTGCGCAATCCGATCGATACGAAAGTTGTCCATATTTAACAGTCAGCAGCACTCCATGTGTCAGCCTCAGCCAGCAGTAGTGCAGTGATAGGAGTTCAAATCCCATTGATTATAGTTTAAACAATCCATAATGCTTTTAAAGGACCACTATAGTGCCAGGAAAACATGCTTGTTTTCCTGGCACTATAGTGCCCTGAGGGTGCCCCCACCCTCAGGGTCCCCCTCCCGCCCGGCTCGGGAAAGGAGTAAAAACTAACCTTTTTCCAGCGCTGGGCAGGGAGCTCTCCTCCTCCGATCCTCCTCTTCTCCTTCCATGCGGCTGAATGCGCACGCGTGGCAAGAGCTACGCGCGCATTCAGCCGGTCACATAGGAAAGCATTCATAATGCTTTCCTATGGATGCTTGCGTGCTCTCACTGTGATTTTCACAGTGAGAAGCATGCAAGCGCCTCTAGCGGCTGTCAATGAGACAGCCGCTAGAGGAATTAGGGGAAGGCTTAACCCATTCATAAACATAGCAGTTTCTCTGAAACTGCTATGTTTATAAAAGAATGGGTTAAGCCTAGCTGGACCTGGCACCCAGACCACTTCATTAAGCTGAAGTGGTCTGGGTGCCTAGAGTGGTCCTTTAAGTAATGTAGTCCAACATCTGGGATTTTGTTATCTAACTGCAATAAGGAAGGCAGTATACGTTCTTGACTTGTGCATGATGGAAACATTAGTTTTGGACCAGCTACTCTGTGGAAATAAATCTGAAAAAATTTAGGATGGCAGAATTTCATCAACTGAAAAAGATTTAGGTAAATTAATTAGATGAACCAAAAGGGCACGAAATGGGCAAATCAATATACTGCAAAATATAGCTATATATATATTTTCCTCTCTATTGGTCACTTCTCACTTGATCTATAAATAAAATCAGCACAGACCGGCCAACCCCTAGCCGTCAATAATCTTTATTTCCAAACAATAATCTCACTGCTGCACTGCATCACAGAGGATTTACTAAAAAGGAGATGATATGAAGCCAGTGGGGTAAAGGAAACACATTAACAAATATACATCACAGCTTAACACATCTGTAATCATGGAATGGCCAGTCGATAACCAGCGACACACAGTTACATAGCAAACACAGACAAAACTTGCCGTACAGTGTACCTACCCATGTAGAATGTAGAACAGTAAGTTCGCAATGGATGCCATTTTTCAAACTTAGCTTGGCATACGCCAGGTGTAAGCTATTTGCATATGAGGACTGTCGCCTTTAAGAATAGATTTCCATGATGTGGGGCGAGGGATCAAGCCAGCGATAAGCTGCAATATTCCTAGGATACAGTAAGCATGTTAACAAAATAAAATCATTTGTTTAAAGGGGAAGCATCAGTTCTTTGAAAATTACACCACTGAATAATACATTGAAAATCACCTATAATTAATTGTTTCAGCAGAGAAATACTTCTCATGTAACAATGTAACAAGCCGGCTTCACTTTAATCAGACGAAATACATGAAAGTAAGACTATAGAGCACCATCTAGTGGTCAGTGTCGATAATGGTTGGCAGAACTGAACATCTTCCTTTGCATGACTGCACACACCTCTTTTGAGAATGATAATCAGCACTGAAGGTGCCAGTCTACTGAGAAGATTACTTTTATGGTTATGGATTTCCTGAGCAAGAAGATGACCAGTGCGAGTTCCCTTGGCAGTTTTCTAAGAAGAAAATTATTGCCCCTAAGCTCTGGTATCATGGATTGAGGCTCATGTCAGGCTGCCCATATGTCATGGTTTAAGGGACATTATAAGGTTAGGAATACATAGCTGTATTCCTAACCTTATAGTGTCCCTCTGCCCCCTTCCCTTGCACCCTCATGGCAGTTAAAGGATTTTAAAAAATTTTTAAACTCTCCACTCTTTCCAATGCCGAGGTCCTTTGGTACTGGCCCCGTCTCTGCCTCCTATGATGTCATCACCGAGGGAGGAATCTAATGCATATGGTTGGTTAGTGCCACGCATGCGTTATGCCTTCCACCAGGAAATCATTGAATTAAAGCTTTCCTCTGGGATATTTGCAGACGATGGATGGATGGATGGATGTCCTCATGCAAACCATGAGGACGTCCAGCATCATTTCATGGGGTTTAACTTCATAAAACAGCAGTAAGCGCCTTTAGTGGTTGCAACTTGAGGCAGTCTTACATTGAAGGTTAAGAAGACAGGAACTCTGCACCCAGGCCACTTCAAGGAGAGGAAGTGATCTAGGCGCCTATAGTGTCTCTTTAGTCTGCAATATTAACACATGCTGTATGTTCATAGCAACCTCTTTGCAGAATAATGCAGTTGAAATTTTGTAAATCTGGTACGTGTACACTAGAGTCCTTTAAAATGTCCTGTAGACAGAAGACTGTCTTCTTAAGCTAAGTCTTCGATGAGATAAGAAACAGGAGTGTTGGACTATTTTGTATCTGGAGAAATTCAATGCATTTAAATACATAAATCATCTGCAATGTTAAATCCTTGAACACATTTTGCAGAATGTGGTATCAGTTCGGGTGCAGAATAACACAGCGTTTCTATTGATTTATATAGCATAGAGACAGAGGATATGTTATTTGTACATTATATTTATAGCAACCATGTGGATCTCGTGTGTCTTAATAAACATCCTGCCACCAGCAACCACTTGTGTCTGCTTCCATGACAGTCCAAGTTTTAGTACCTGTGTCCTGACAGTCCAAGTTTTAGTACCTGTCTCCTGACAGTCCAAGTTTTAGTACCTGTGTCCTGACAGTCCAAGGTTTAGCACCTGTGTCCTGACAGTCCAAGTTTTAGTACATGTGCCCTGATTCAGCCTTTGGTGTCCTTCCTCTATGCAGTGGTGGATGGTGAAGTTTAAAAATTATGGGGTGCTGGACTCCTGAGTTGAGGCCTATAGATTCAACCCCTGACTGAATGAGACATCATGTCCTGTTAAACACCAGAAACATGTGTTTGGAAACAACAACCACTTTACTAAGTTGGACTCCACCCCCTGATGCTGTTATCCAATGAAAAGTCTTGAAGACAGAACAATTTGCAGGAATAAATTCTAGGCATCCCGGATCCGATGGACTAATGCAAAGCCAATGGGTGACATTAGACATCTTGCTAGAGAAACTAAGAGTATCTGATGTGTTTAAAATCAGAAAGTAGGGCAATCAACATACTGAAAGTCTTAATGTGATTACTTACTCAGCTAAAATAGCTGATCAGGAAAATTCTCCACCAAGTCACCCAGAAACAGCTTGGCCAGTTTAGAACGTTTGCTGTGCATTCGTTGGGTGGAAGGTCACCTCAAGATGGAAAAACCATAGAGTCCCACCACATCAATCTTCAATGTTAGGTGAGAACCTCTACACCAGCTGCTCTGACATTCCTATGTTGTGTATTTTTATTTGTGTTTTTCCAGGTTATTTCTAGGACTGGAGTGTTGAACTCGGACAATCCAGCTGCTATCAGGCTGCATTCCCCGTAATTCTGGGAATTGTAGTCCAATAACAGATGTAGTGCCTTGTTTCTAGAGACAGCTAATGCTGCTGGCCTTTGCTCCTATTACCTGCATTCCACCAACAAATCACAAACTCATATGAGTCTAATGGCGCTGGCTATACAAAACACAATAAAATAAAAATAAAAAATGAATAAGTACGTGCAATGGTGAGGTTCCTATCGCTTGATAGATCAAGGTATGGCAGCTCGTGCTTTTCTTTAGTCGTAACTAGGTATAGGTCCGGAAAGGGTATAGGAAGCATTGCCTTCTGGGTGTCCTCAAACAGGTGTGGTAAGTCAATATGGAAAATATGAAAACAAAAAAACAGAATATAGTGTAGTATATTCTATAGGTGGTGAGATTAAAGAAGAGAAATGCCACTTACAATTTTCTGGAGCTTATGTTCAGCTCCAGATATGTGTACCTGGGCAGTATTATCCCTGCCTGTGGATATGTCCCTTACCTTGGTTCCTTATAGATGGTAGGTCAGAGTCAAAGGCCAGTGAGATGTCAAGCGTTCACGGGTATTTAAGTGATGGTGTGGATTGAGGGCGCTTAAAAAAAAAGTAAAAAAAAAACTCTAATATCTATGTAATTTAAATCTTTTAGTTGTTAACCACTACCTTGTATAAACCTTTAAACACTCAGAAATACAAAAAACTAATTCTCTACAATATAGCTCTACAGTATAGATTTTTAAGCGCTACACTACAATTTTATTGTTTTGTTCACGGGTATTTCCCTCCAAATTGCAGTGTTACAAATATTTACCAATTACATAAAATAAAAACAGAAAATAGGGCTCTCTGTTTTGTTGGTGTAAACGCAAAATAAAAGGAGGTATACTCACATAAGGAGAGCAAAAAAATATGTTTTTGCTCAATCCTGTGTAGCGTAGGTAGTTTACTACCACCAAGGAGGTCATAAGTGTGGCTCCTCTGCTTAAAATCGTAGTTTTATTTAAAACAAAGATAATAAAACCAATGACGTAAAAAACTAACATGGTTTACCCAAAGGGGGAAAAGCCCCTTTTGGGTGAAAAGCGTTAGTGTTTTTTAATGCCTGGAACTATATTGATATTACCTACTTTATGATCCTAAATGTATTTTTGGAAATGAACTTACATTCGGCCCTCTTACATCAATTTTAACCTCAATACTGAGCTTTTAGTTAAAGAAATCTAGGGTAGATGGAGGCTTTAACTAGGTGTCTGTTGCTGGAGCCTTGAAGTCCTAATAAAAACAGAATCTACCCCTTTTAGCCAATCATTACATTTTTCGTCTGGTGCGATTGATGTCCTGGAAGTTGAGATTCCACCAACCTTCTGGAATACTCTGCTCTACTTTGCGAAAGGGAATGTGGTTATTTTCTGAACAGCTTTACACATTTGAAAAAAAATATTTTAGCAACAATCACGGACATATTTCACATTAAACAATGCAGGCGTATGCCTAGGGGTGGATGGCTGGCTCGCAGCTGACACTGCTAAAAATTGTAACTTATTTCCAGTGAACTGCCCTTCTTCTGTGGATTTGTTTGGCACACATTACTAAAATCTGCTTTCTTTATAATAACACGTTTACAGTTACGGGCATGTAAAGGACTCAGCATCCCAGATCCTGGTCCTATAACTCCAGCATTATTACAATAGGGAGAGGAGTGGTGTTTATAAAAATTAATCTCAGCATTCCAGAAAAATTGAATCTTGTAATGTTAGCAAAAAAATGTTATTGCCAAATTGTTTTACTTTTATTTTACAAGCACATTTTCCAGCAAAGCTTGGTTAACTTACTAAAAGCTAAGTGACCTCTTAAATGTAGGAATATGGAGAACTACTCCTGTAAACATAAAGCCTATCCAACTATCTATGGCCTATATATCAGCTTAGGATAAAAAAAAAAAAGCTTACCCTACTCTAGGGTAGATCAAATCAAGGAGAACCCTCTAGACCAGTGGTTCCCAAACTTTTTAGGTTTTGCAAGGCACACCAAGTCAAAATGTCTAGGTTGTATATCTGTACAGCGCTGCTGCATAGTGTAATGTACAGTGTTGGTGTTTGAAGGGGTGCTTGTATACATTTATTATGTTTTTATACCAGGGTGGGATGTTTGCGTTTGATTGCAGGGTTGTGTCTGAATGTAATGTTCACTTTTTTCTTTTTTTAATTCTTTATTTTATTTGTGGATTTGCACATACAATACAAGGTACGGTATTCTCATTATCCACTTTTCGTTTAAAGGTAAATAAGTAAGCATAACATGCATAAATAGCTATATGTCAACACAGATAACATATTTACTGAATTTGTGTGTGAACTGGGCTTCTCTTATGTACTGTGTTGTGTTAGTGCCTGTCTCTCTGGGACTTCGGTAAGTGCCTCGGGAGGTTGTCTTGTGGCTTCGCAGGGCAAGCCTTCGGCATGTTGGGCTTGTTGGGGTGGGTGCTGATGTTTACTGGGGCTTTGAGTTGGTGTGTAAGAAGTTTGGTTACGAGACTCCAAGGTGTATGTGGCGTGTGGTAGGGCTTATAGTGGCCTGGTATCGCTACCAGCAGGGAGGTCGTCTTCTACGGAAACATCCCGTGTTTTGTCTGGGGGTCGCACTTGTTATCGTGTTGTGGTAAGTGTATAGAAGGTTGGCGTGGTGGGGGATTATTTGGCTGTGAGTGTTTGGCGTGCTGGTATGTGCCGCTGGCAGAGTTACTGTCTGGCCACACGGTTATTCTTGGTTGGTGACATTATCTCTGCGCTAATACAGGTTCAAGGGAACGGGAGTAGCTCAAGGTAGGCTAGCCTGAGCTGGGAGTTTAGTCTGGCCCTGGTTAGGGAGGGTGCACAACTTGGTAGAGTGCCCGGTGCCTCAACAAGGCTTAGTAGTGACAGTCTCTGTGGTTTAGTCCCCTGAGTCTGCAGTGGATGGGTGGGGACCTCTTCGTGGTTCAAACGGGGTGATGTTATCCACATCCCATTGCTGTCTCCGAGGGCTGCTTCTCCCTGGTTCCGCCTGTGTAGTAATGCCCTGCTGGCAACATTTCATTCTTTGTGTGTTATTAGTTTAAGCAGACTGTGATTGTCTATTGTTGTGACTTAGATGATGATCAGATCACATTTTATGACCAATTTGTGCAGAAATCCATATCATTCCAAAGGGTTTATACTTTTTCTTGCAACTGTACATACATACTTACACAGATATTCATGCACATTACCACGCAGATGCATATAAATAAACCAACACATACACAAAAATTCATATAGACACAGACACACACACACATATAGATACACACTGACACATACACACACATAGATACACATGGACATATACACACATGCACCCTGACACACACAAACATTGATACATGGAGTGACACTTATGTATAGAACTGAAACATGCTGAAGTGAAGTAAGTACCAAAAAATAATAATAATAATAAAATTGCTTCCACCTCCTGTGTTATATTATTCCATTAATTCATTTAATTTTACACTTAGGACGAAGCCTGTTTTGGGCACCTGTTAACACAGATTAAGTCACCCCTAGTGGAGATTATTGGTAGATACCCTGCGAGGAGCTATACAATTAAGCCTTTAGAAGGGTTTCTGAGAACTGCTTTGGTACTTGCTTTTACCATTATTCTCTCTACTTGGATACCTCCCCCTCTTTAATGTTGGCAATTTTTTGCATTTAGTATACATATCACGTATTTGTATCCCAAGCATTAATAAAGGTAGTTACAGTATCCAAGAATTGGAATGCGTAGGTATAGTCTAATTTAGTAATTTCTCTTTACACTTTTTCTGCACTATTATTATTTTTGGGACTTAATTCACTTCAGTATGTTTCAGTTCTATACATAAGTTTCACTCCATAACTTTGGTTCCCAGTGGGAACACTTCTTCACTATTGCATATATAGGGTTAGGCCCTTTATCTTGGAGGACATAACATAAGGGACCTTACCTTATCTATAAACATTGACACATGCCCACACCATGACACAGATACACACTGACATAAAAACACACACCCTGACACACAGATGCACATACACAGATGTGTGTGCGCACACAGACACAGAAGCACACCGTGAGAAGACAAGGGAATATAGGTTAGTAATACTTTTAATACTTCTGGGAGGCTGTACGTAACTAGCTATCATAACACTCTAGTGTTAGGAATATATATTTATATATTATATATTGAGTGTTCCTTAAAGGGATACAATAGGCACCAAAACAACATTATCTTAATGAAGCAGTTTTGGTGCATAGATCATGTCCCTGCATTCTCACTGCTCAATACTTGTCGATTTAGGCGTTCAATCAATTTGTTTATACAGCCCTAGTTAAATCTTCCTGCATGTAAAATGCCCAGCCTTCCTAAACACCTGTAAAGAGAGATATAATGTTTAAACATCCTTTATTGCACATTCTGTTTAATTTAGAATTTATTATCTCCTGCTATGTTAATAGTCTGCTAGACCTTGCAGGAGCCTCCTGTGTGTGATTAAAGTTTAATTTACGGACCAGGAGATACAAATGAATAAAGTAATATAAATACGAGTCTGATACTCCATGAATCTGCTACTCAGTTAATATGATATCGTCTGGAAAATTGTATAATCTTGACGCTTTCTGGGCCCTTTGTTCCAGAAGGATTGAGATGCATCTTTTAATATCTGACAGCCCCCCAAAACCCTTGTGGTATATTTATAACATCATTGTTGTTCCGATAGGCTTTTTAAGAGTTGCCACGAGATGACAGCAGCTCGTACTGCAATGTTATATTTGGGCAAAAGTACTTTATCATTACTATAATTACTCAAATACACTAAAAGATTCATACACAGCATTCTGTAGAAATGCATTGTCCTAGCGCCAGTTAGTCATGGGTGATACATGGCAGGCATCCAGAAATCCGTCCGAACAAAAACAAGACCACAGAAGGCTCTATATATTAACATTTTGCTAACTGAGAACATATTGTAACATACATTAACGCAATCAAGCAAGAAAAAAAAAAGTCTTCACAAAAACAGTCTCACAAATACTCTGAAACATAGATTTAGCTCACATGTTAAGTGACCAGATAAACCTTTGCCGGAGTCAGACATTGCTCTGTACTTACACTTCTAGTGTCAATACATATTAGAATATAAATTTACAGTTAATACAAGCTATATTGAGATCACGCAGTGTTCTGAATTGTTTTGTGGGTTTTAATTAATGATTTGAGCCTTTAGCAAAATACAGTAGAAACTGCAAGTTCTGAAGAACTTCATTTTTTTTGGTGTAGACATATAGAAAATATAAACATGTATATTTAATGTTAGAGTGTACTCCCAGCTATTTAGGTATTTGGTTATCCTTGTATTAGTAAAGAAAATCTAGCTTACCATCTAGCCCACAGTGTGCCAGTCTCGACGTAGCCACCTCTCCGTACTTGACTAAGATTATCAGTGACAAGGATCTCAACCAATCCACTGCCCTCCCATGGGGATGATTTTGGGGGCTATTCTGAATGTGCGGCAGTCGCTGCACTGCACCATTCAGAACCTCCTCATAGACATACATTAGATGCAGAGCGTAAAGATCCCGAACGTTGGTCCTGCAAACATTGTAAGACCACAATAGGAAATGCTTCTAGTGGCAGTCAATGTGAAAAGGCAGTGTTTACAATTGAGAGACTGCAGAGAGTCTCATCACCCCAGAACCAATACATGAAGCTGCAGTGGTTTCATGGGTGTCAAGTGTCCAGAATTTGCCTGGACAGTCCAGGATTGGGGTACCGTCCCAGGAAACATAGGTCCCAAGCACGTGTCCCGCATTTTTAAATCTGCCGGCAGAGCAGGGGGGCACTGGGCACTAGGAGTATGCACAGAGCACTTCAACAGCACTCTGTGTATGGTCTGCTGGAGGGGCAGGCTGTCAGTCAGCCTGGCCACCCACTTTAGGTCACCATGTTAGGGCCAGGCCACACGATGGTATGAGTCTCCCTCAGCACGCCTCCTCTCGTCCCTGCCCAAATCTATTCCAGAAGGTGGTTCTGGTGCCTAGGGTAAGGTACTTTAAAGGGTTCTCCAAACAGTTAGCAATTTACTATGGAGCTTCTATGTTGTTTAGAGTTCCTGTAAAATACAGCAGAGAGATCAACGGGGACAACACAGCTCATTTGAGTTTCTGGTCTCAGATTCATCCTATATTTAGTTGCATGTTGAACTAATATAAAAAAAATAAAAAAATTGCAGCTTTCTGCACTAACCCCTCCCCACCCCCCGCACCATAAGCCACACTTTCCCTTTCCATAAAATATTTTATAATGTCCATATTTATGCAATAGCCAGCATTCAGTAGAAATGCCATCATTGTTGAAGATGCACAAAAGAGTGCAACTCTTTGCAAAGGTACTCATAGAGGCGCAACCGCATTTCTGCCATCAATAGCAGCATTGTCAGCAGCAGAATTTCTTGCAGTAGCAACATTTGCAAACACTGTTGGAAATAATGATCCACGTCAGGCATGTTTGCATTTCTATGTTTCTTTCAATGAATCCAGATGTGAGCTGAGTGACTAGTGCAGCCTTCCTACTCACTTCCTGAAAAAAAGATATAATGTCTAAGCTTCCTTTATTTCACAGTGTGTTTCATTTAGAAGTTCTTATCTCGTACTGTTAATTGCCAGGTTGCTTCTGCAGTAGATTTTCGTGTGTGATCAAAGTTTAACTAACAGTGCAGGAGATAAATACTTCTAAAGTCAACACACTGTGCTGTTAAAATGAAATGTTTTCCATGGGGGCTGTGTGAGTGATGGAGATGTGCCTAGGGCTGCATAAACAAATCGATTTACCTCCTTAATGGCAGAGAACTGACTGCATGGGCATGATCTGTACACCAAAACCACTTAATTAATCCAAAGTTATTTTGATGTGTCCATTTTGAGTGGTACTGTCATTTTTGGGGGTTTTGCATTTTGACGAGTAGACGAGTAATTTAATTACGCTAACCTTAAATTTGAACTTTGAATCCTCACTTTAGTGAGCCTGACAGAGTGTGTCCCTTTGGAATGTTGCATTAGCTGAAAGAACACAATATAGCACAAAAATGAACCATTACATTTGTCTAATGATTGCAACCTTCTCCAGTGAACAAAGAGAAATCAAACTATATTTACAATACAGACATACAGGTCATCGAACCATCTGTGTTCCATACAAAAATATGGTCACTTCACTGAAGGTTTGCATGAAAACGGTTCGATGCTGAGCCTGAGTGACAATGACACAGAGTGGGACAGAAGGTGTCCAGATGGCTCAAGAATACAGAGTACAGATGTAGCTACTCCTGATTTTCTGTCTTGGAGGTTAAAAACTGTGTTCTTCATGATTTATATAAAAAAATAGAACCCCCCCCCCAGTTAAATATAGACAAGTCTTGTATTGTCAGCTTTGTTCTGGTTATAGAATCTGCAGCAGTGCATTCCTGGACTATAACTTAAAACCACTCAATTGATTTTTTTTCTGTGTGTGTGTGTGTGTTGATTTTATTCCCCACCCCCAAACCTGCATTAAAAACTCACGCCAATATTAGAGATGGCATTACTTTAAATCTGTAAACTGTGATTTCCAATACATGTCTTATCGCACGTTGCTTATACATTTAATACCAACGTTGTAGACTATGTTGCAAACAATAACATATCATAAAAAACATACAACAAGAACAATTAAACCGTTGTTTAACAACATTTGTTTGTGGAGAGCCTGTGGGATAATTATTTCTTTAATCATTATACAGGGCACAGCTAAAAGGAAATCTGCGGAGAGAAATGCTTCAGACTCACTGCAGATAATGTGGTCGATATTCACTAAGGCTTTGAAGTCTAACATTTGGCAGTCCAGATGTTGTATGCAACGTTTTCCCATGTTGCACAGCGAGTCACTTAGCTGGCTTTGCATCATGGGAAAAGATAGCACGCAGCAGTTGGAGCTCCAAAGGTTAGACTCCACTGACCTGAGGGAATATCTAATTTGAGCTTAGCCAGACATTTACTAAGTTATGGTAAGGATATGAAGAGCTGCAATTGTCTCCCAGCATGTGAAGCAGAATCTCAAAAGCCCTGGTGCGCGTTATTTGCACAGCATGCAAGTTAGTGATCGTTATCACTCTGCCGTTTGTACATTGGAGAGAGTTTTGTCACTTGTCACCATACTCACATGCAAAACAGTAACAACTAAAGGGCTATAAAGCAACCTGTGACTTCTTGGGATCTGATCATGAAATATTAAGCTACAATAACCCAATTGGAAAAATGATCCAATTCATAGACACATAGAATGTGACGGCAGATAAGAACCATTCGGCCCATCTAGTCTGCCCAATTTTCTAAATACTTTCTGTGGCAAAACTAGCCACTGGGGACTATCAATGTATGAGTATGTTTGTATTCTTTCTAAAGCTGTAGAGATAAGTGTAGGATTGTAATTGCATTTCAGGCGAATGAGGGCATTCGTATGCTGGCGGCATGAAAACCCCAGCATTCATACTGTAGTTTCACAAACAGTGAGTTTCAACACTGTTCGTGAAACGAATAACCTACCGAATGGATGACCACACACAGGAGGTTGTGTGGCGCCTATTAACCGATTGCAACATTGTTGCAATCGGTAGTTAAGTGTGTTCCTAGGTGGCCGTCGTTCGTCTACCGACCACGCGGCGTTCGGCCATCTTGGTTCCTTTGTTAGCCCAGCAGGGTTTGGTCGTTGAGCACCTGGAACCAAACTCGGCTACTCGACAGCGCAAACCCCACTGGACTTCCAGGCCGTTCGGGAGCCCCGGCCGTTTGGTAGGTTGTTCCCCCGATGTCAATCCGTACTTTGAGTAGAACTTGAATTTAATGTGTGTTTCGTGCTGCGTTCGGTTAGTTAGGCTGGGATCTGAGCTGTATTCTCACAAACTGTGCGCTCAGACCCCAGCTATCTACCGAACGTCCATTTGTTTAAATGAAGAGAATATTATGGAAATTATGTATTTTAATGTGAAATGTAAGTTCTGCTGCACGGGGGGATAATCCACTTAACGGTATATTCTCGTGGGAGTATCCCTCTTGTGCAGCAGTACATGGTGGGAAAAATGTATGCATGGTTCAGTTCCCCATGTAGTCCCCTACTGTGCCACCCCTGGAATGTCAGTAGGGAAACCCATAAATACTGTGCCTGTAATTAAAACCTCAGTTGACCTCCAAGCTATGTGTCATCTAGATCTTGGGAGGAAGGGATTGTAACTACGCTACCTGGATTTTGCCTGCTTTGTACCTGCTTGATTCTGTCTACCAGCGGAGATACCGTGGATAATACTACTACTCCGCTACAATTGGTGGCAAGCGACGGGATTTTAACCACACGGCAAATCAGTGTTCGGCAGAAATTAAAATGAACGGAAGGAAAGAAACAACAATTCGTGAGTACAACCATTCGGATGAAACTGGAGTTTGGGAATACTTGGAAACGCACGAACAACCGGTGAATGGAAACTAATTATACACTTTTGAAACGCAGCACATTAAAGGAGTTACTAGAGGCAAGAGGAACAATAGCCAGCAACAAGGCAAAGGCTGTTCTAATTGCAGAGCTTATGGAAGGGGACAGAGCAGCAGCTGCTGCAGCACCTCCAATGAGGAAGGAGCCAACAGAATTTGAAATAGAATTCAAGAGCAGAATAGCCCTGTACCCAACCACACCACCCCAGGAGACTTTCGACAGGATCATGGCAAATAAGTGAACCTCTGTTTTTAATCTTTCAAGATTCTTTTCTTTCAGGAAGTGTTCCGGAGGATTGGAGGAAGGCAGATGTGGTTCCTATATTCAAAAAGGGTTCAAAATCCTTGCCTGGAAATTATAGACCTGTGAGCTTAACTTCTGTGGCTGGTAAAATATTTGAAAGGTTATTAAGGGATAATATTCAAGAATTCCTTGAGAAGAACATGGTTGTCAGCAAAAATCAGCATGGTTTTATGAAGCACAGGTCATGTCAAACTAACTTGATTGCGTTCTACGAAGAAGTAAGTAGAAGTATAGATCAGGGTGTTGCCGTGGATGTGATCTATTTGGATTTTGCCAAGGCATTTGATACAGTTCCACACAATAGATTAGTGTTCAAACTCAAGGAAATCGGTCTAGATGAAAATGCTTGTTCTTGGGTAGAACATTGGCTTAAAAACAGAGTACAAAGAGTTGTCATTAATGGTAAATTTTCAAGCTGGACAGAGGTGACAAGTGGTGTCCCTCAGGGGTCTGTTCTGGGACCCCTTCTATTTAACATGTTTATAAATGATCTTGAAGACCGCATTGAAAGTCATGTTTCAGTGTTTGCAGATGACACCAAACTTTGTAAAACAATACAATGTGAGCAAGATATTACTTTGCTGCAGAGGGACTTAGATAGACTGGGGGACTGGGCACTCAAATGGCAGATGAAATTTAATGTTGAAAAATGCAAAGTTATGCACTTCGGCGTAAAGAATACACAAGCAACGTATACCCTTAATGGAAGCGAATTAGGGATAACAACACATGAAAAGGACTTGGGAATTGTTATAGACAACAAACTATGCAACAATGTGCAATGTCAATCAGCAGTGGCCAAGGCCAGTAAGGTATTGTCATGCATGAAAAAGGGCATTCATTCTCGGGACAAGAATATAATTTTGCCTCTTTATAAATCACTGGTAAGACCCCATATTGAATATGCTGTGCAATTTTGGGCACCTGTTCTAAAGAAGGATATTATGGCACTAGAAAAAGTGCAGAGGCGGGCTACAAAATTAATAAAAGGAATGGAACATATCGGCTATGAAGAAAGGTTAACAAATTTAAACCTATTTAGTTTAGAAAAACGTCGCCTGAGAGGGGATATGATAACATTATACAAATATATTCGGGGCCAATACAAACCATTGTGTGGAAATCTATTCACAAACCGGACTTTACATAGGACACGAGGCCATGCGTTTAGACTGGAAGAAAGAAGATTTCGTCTAAGGCAAAGGAAAGGTTTTTTTACTGTAAGAACAATCAGGATGTGGAATTCTCTGCCTGAAGAAGTGGTTTTATCAGAGTCCATACAGATGTTCAAACGGCTACTAGATGCATACTTGCAAGAACAGAATATTCAAGGATATAATCTTTCAATGTAGGGTAATAACTGCTTGATCCAAGGATAAATCTGACTGCCATTCTGGGGTGCAAAATTGTGCTTCAAACTGGGTTTTTTTGCCTTCTTTTGGATCAACAGCAAAAAACAAATGTGAGGTAGGCTGAACTTGATGGACGCAAGTCTCTTTTCAGCTATGTAACTATGTAACTATGTAACTATGGCAGATGTACAAGAATACATCATGGCCAAACAGGGCCAAACAAACCAGCCATCCAGAGTGGGGTCACCGGCTCCACCTAGCATCATACAGGGAAAACCAAAAATTCCCTACCAAGCTTTTAAAAAATTCACGGACACAGAGGGCGATATTGATGGATATTTGCAGGACTTTGAAAGACTGTGCCTGCTGCATGAGATCAGGCAAGAACAGCGCCCACTACCTAAAGTATTTCCCCAGCCAAGCACCCACCGGCCTGCCGTGGTCGATCCCCCATGATCAGGGGGGGCCTACAATCAGTACCAACCCCGATACAACAACCGGGCACACATCCGATGCCATACCTGCAACCAACTAGGACATGTACAAAGAGATTTTCCCCGAAACAGGGCACGACCATCCTGGTCCAACCAAGGACAACCACTTGTCCCTAGAGCAGCAGTACACTGCTATCAGACAGGAGCATTTGTACAGCCATCCACCACCACCCAGATGCAAGGACCGCTAGGCATGCTCCACGAGGTTAACCCGGTGCAAGCGGCATCGGACAACCGCCAAAGCCACCGACAAGTGGTCCATATAGAAGGGAAGCGCATGGAAGGACTGAGGGATTCCGGGGCCACCATCACGTTGGTCCGAAATCATCTGGTTCCAAAAGAACAACTCAAGGGGGATTGTAAAGCAGTACGGGTGGCAGGGGGAGCCATTTACAAAGTTTCCACTGCCAAAATACATTTGAATTGGGGAGCGGGGGCAGGGCAGGTGGAGGTGGGGATGATGCAAGACTTGCCAGCAGATGTTATTTTGGGAAATGACTTGGGGGAGCTTACCTCCGCTTTTATTCCACGACCTACCACGCAGGAGGCCTACCCAGTCGTCACTCGACAACAAGCCCGCACCACGGCACCACCAACCGACTCTGAGGCTCAGGTAAGCAATGCCACTCCCAATCACACTGCCCTACCCTGTGATGCCCCTTTAGAATTTGGTAGCGAGGATTGCTCTAGATCCTTCCCTGCAGGTTTATAAAGACCGAATAGACAAGAACCAGGCAGGCCTAGAAGGAGAAAAATATGCTTGGGATAAAGGGCTATTATACCGGTATGCCGAGAAGATAGTAGCCGGATCTGTTCCCATTCCCATAAATCAGTTAATTGTGCCTCGGAAATACAGGCAGGAGTTAATGCGCATAGCACACGACATACCATTGTCAGGGCATTTAGGAATCAGCCAAATCAAACATCGACTGACTCAAAATTTCTTCTGGCCAGGTATCTCCCAGGATATTAGACAATATTGCAATACCTGTGATACCTCCCAGAGGGTCGGAAAAAGGGGAGACAGATATAAAGCTAAACTGCACTCTCTACCCATAATAGAAGAACCCTTTAGTAGAGTAGCGGTGGACATAATAGACCCGCTGAAGAAACCCAGTCCCTCTGGCAAGAAGTACATCTTGACCGTAGTGGACTACGCCACCAGATACCC
This sequence comes from Pelobates cultripes, assembly GCA_933207985.1. Taxonomy (NCBI): domain Eukaryota; kingdom Metazoa; phylum Chordata; class Amphibia; order Anura; family Pelobatidae; genus Pelobates; species Pelobates cultripes. The sequence continues at coordinate 82,425,548 of OW240924.1, forward strand.
CGAAGCAGTGGCCCTAACTAATGTACATGCCGAGACCGTACTGGATGGCCTTATGCGAATATTCTCCTGCATGGGATTGCCCCGGGAGATTATTTCGGATAGAGGTACCCAATTCACGGCAGAGGTCACTCACCAGCTCTGGAAAGTATGTGGAGTAAAATCTATCCTTAACTCCCCCTACCATCCCCAGTCTAATGGTCTCTGTGAAAGGTTTAACGGAACGCTAAATGATCCGGACGTTCATAGACACGCAGAAAGACTGGGAACGATTTTTACCCCACTTACTGTTCGCCTATAGGCAGTGGCGTACTAAGGGGGGGGTGGGGGGTGGGCGGTCCGCCCCGGGTGCCACCAGGATGGGGGGTGCCATGATCAGGGGCGTTGGCCCCCCCATGCTGCAGCCGCCCGAGCGCTCTGTAGAGAGCCTCAGGCGGCTGCAGCTTTGCCCGGGCGGTGCGGTCCGCCTCATGGACCTGAGGAGAGGGG
>OW240924.1:82426489-82597795 GCA_933207985.1 Pelobates cultripes
GAGATTGACATTCATCACATACACACAATGCACCCCTTGCACACAGAAAAACACACAATGCATTACACACACAGACACACATACACAAGCAATGCAACCATTACACACAATGCATCCCTTACACACACAGAAACACACAATGCATTAATTACACACACTCAATGCACCCCTTACACACATTCAATGCATCCCATACATACACAGAAACACACCTTGCAGCCCTTACACATACAAACACAATTTCACACAATGCATTCCTTACACACATATCAGGACATCCCCTACATACTCCACCCCCTGTGAACAAACTAATTGGTGGAACATGAAGGTGGACCCTGGGACCCAGACCTTGAGCTGTGTAAAGGACCCCAAAAAAATGGAGCTGCTTCCCGTTCTCCCAGAACATTGATTTTTGTGACCACAGTTACAAACCGCCTCCAGAAAGCCTGTTCTGCACCAGACCAGTGGAGCCAGACTGCAGCTAGAGCCCATCATCATCCTCATCTGGTTGTAAGTAGGCAATCTAGTATATTATTCGTGGCACTAAGCTCTAATTTACCTCACATTAAAGAAACACTATAGTCCCCAGAACCACTTCAGCTTAATATAGTGGTTCTGGTGTCTGTAGCCTGTCCCTGCAGGCCTTTTAATGTAAACACGGCGGCACTGCAGCACTGGCGTTAGTTAACATGGCAAATCATATGGTTGGGGCATTGTCATGTCACATGGGGGGCGGCAAACTTTACTTTTGCCTAGGGTGGCAAAAATCCTTGTACCGGCCCTGGCTGGAGGGGGCTGTGTGAGCTGTGGCCGCACAGTGTCCCATGGTAGTTAGGGTGCCGTGCGGCCAGTACAGCTCACTCAAGCAAACAGCTGATAAACTGGCCGCACGGAGGAAATGTGTATGTGTGACTGTCTGCCTGTGACTGTGTGTGACTGTCTGCCTGTAACTGAGTGTGTGACTGTCTGTCTGTAAATGTGTGTGTGGGGCTGCAGGGATTTTGTAGAAGGGGCGGGGGTTTTGTATTGGGACAGGAGTCTTTATAAGGGGGGATAAGCAGGGGATTTGTGGAAGGGGGTTGCGGGGGTTTTGTAGACGGGCAGTACAGGATTTGTAGAAGGGACAGGACAGAGGTTTTGTAGGAGGGGCGGGGCAGGACAAGGGTTTTGTAGGAGGGGCTGACAGCGGTTTTGCAAAGTTTACAAATTGTAAAAAAAAAAGAAAGAAAACCTTTAACATTTTTTACAGGTTTTTTCTTGGGGAACAGGAAGTTCCCCAAGAATCCACTGGGTTCTCTCCCTTTGAATTATTGATCGGAAGGAGGGTGAGGGGCCCACTAGATTTAATCAGAGAACACTGGGAGGGGGGAGTGACCACTAATGGTACCCCTATTGTACCCTATGTGCTGGAATTCCGGGACCGCTTAGAGGCGTTAACCCAGACCGTATGTACCAACCTTCAAGCGGCCCAGCAAAGACAGCGCAGGTGGTATGATAGGGGGGCCAGGGACCACAGCTTTCAGGTCGGGCAGAAGGTGCTAATCCTATGACCCGTACCTACTGACAAGCTGCAGGCCTCCTGGCAGGGTCCATTCAAGGTGGTAGAGCAAATCTGCGATACCACCTATATAATTGGCCCATGCGCTGGGGCAGGGGGAGACGCATGCTTCATGTGAACATGCTGAAGCCCTACCATGAGCGCACAGAAGAGGTGAACACAATATGTGCCTCTGCCGCAGAGGACGCGGATAACTTGCCATTACCAGACCTTCTCGCCAGAGAAACACAAAAAGAGGAGTTAGCCGCAGTACAGTTAGGGGAGCACTTGACTTCACAGGAGAAAACCCAGGCCAAAGTTTAATGAGGGAGAAGGGAGCCACCTTTTCCAACCTTCCCGGGTATACTCCATTAGCCACCCATCGGGTGGAAACCCCAGGCCAAACACCCCTCCGTCAACCTCCTTACCGCATTCCAGAAGCGGTAAAGAGCATATGCGTAAGTAGATTGAAGAAATGTTACAATTAGGAGTCATCAAGCATTCCGATAGCCCATGGGCATCCCCAGTGGTACTAGTGCCGAAGCGGGATGGGACGATTATAGAAGGCTTAGTGATAAAACTGTATCAGACGCCTACCCAATGCCGCGCATAGACGAGCAGTTAGACAAGATGGCCCGAGGCCAATATCTAACCACGATCGACCTTTGCAAAGGGTATTGGCAAATCCCTTTAGCCGAGGACGCCATCCCTAAGTCGGCGTTTGTCACTCCGTTTGGCCTGTACCACTTTAGAGTCATGCCATTCAGAATGAAAAACGCTCCAGCCACCTTCCAGAGGATGGTAGACCGACTATTAGACGGGTTTCAGGAATACACGTGCGCCTATCTGGACGACATAGCGATTTTTAGCTATTCCTGGACCGACCACCTGAACCACGTAGGAGCCGTCTTAGACCGTATTAGGGAGGCAGGGCTAACTCTTAAACCCAGTAAGCACCATATAGGGATGGCCGAAATCCAATATCTAGGACACCGAGTAGGAAGTGGCCTGCAGAAACCGGAATCGGCCAAAATAGAGGCTGTAGCCAAATGGCCAACCCCCTGCACCAAAACCCAGGTTTTAGCATTTCTAGGTACCGCAGGGTATTATCGAAAATTTGTGCCCGATTACAGTTAGTATTATGGGCCCCAGAGTGTGAAATGGCATTCCAACAACTTAAAACCGCTCTTGTTAACGCACCTGTACTCTCTGCTCCTGATCCAACTAAACGCTTTCTCGTCCATACAGACGCTTCTATGTTTGGATTAGGAGCAGTACTGAGCCAAGTCGGAGCCGATGGTGGCGAGCATCCCGTGGCTTACTTAAGCAGAAAACTTTTACCTCGAGAAGTAAGCTACGCCGCCATTGAAAAAGAATGCCTTGCCGTGGTGTGGGCCCTCAAGAAACTACAACCATATTTATACGGACAACCCTTTTTGCTACTCACAGATCACAACCCGTTGGTCTGGCTGAAGCGGGTATCAGGGGACAATGCAAGGCTGCTGTGCTGGAGTTTGGCGCTGCAGCCTTTTGACTTTACGATCCAATACCGCCCGGGAAAGCTAAATGGCAACGCCGATTGGTTATCCAGACAAACTGAACTTGACAAGTGATCTGTGAGTACGCCTCCGGACATCCCCAAGCCGATCCGTTGGGATCAGACTGTGTATGCCGGCTTGGTTCTGGGGGAGTATTGTGGCAAAACTAGCCACTGGGGACTATCAATGTATGAGTATGTTTGTATTCTTTCTAAAGCTGTAGCGACAAGTGTAGGATTGTATTTGCATTTCAGGCGAATGAAGGCATTCGTATGCTGGCGGCATGAAAACCCCAGCATTCATACTGTAGTTTCACGAACTGTGAGTTTCAACACTGTTCGTGAAACGAATAACCTACCGAATGGACGACCACAAACAGGAGGTCGTGTGGCGCCCATTAACCGATTGCAACATTGTTGCAATCAGTAGTTAAGTGTGTTCCTAGGTGGCCGTCGTTCGGCTACTGACCACGCGGCGGTCGGCCATCTTGGTTCCTTTGTTAGCCCAGCAGGGTTTGGTTGTCGAGCGCATGGAACCAAAATCGGCTACTCAGCGGCGCGAACCCCGCTGGACTTCCAGGCCGTTCGGGAGCCCCGGCCATTCGGTAGGTTGTTCCCCTGATGTCAATCGGTACTTTGAGTAGAACTTGAATTTAATGTGTGTTTCGTACGGCATTTGGTTAGTTAGGCTTGGATCTGAGCGATATTCTCACAAACTGTGCGCTCAGACCCCAGCTATCTACCGAACGTCCATTCGTTTAAATAAAGGGAATATTATGGGAGATATGTATTTTAATGTGAAATGTAAGTTCTGCTTCACGGGGGGATAATCCACTCAACGGTATATTCTTGTGGGAGTATCCCTCTCGTGCAGCAGTGCATGGTGGGAAAAATGTATGTATGGTTCAGTTCCCCATGTAGTTCCCTACTGTGCCACCCCTGGAATGTCAGTAGGGAAACCCCTTGCATGGGGAATCCCATAAATACTGTGCCTGTAATTAAAACCTCAGTTGACCTCCAAGCTATGTGTCGTCTAGTTCTTGGGAGGAAGGGATTGTAACTACGCTAGCTGGATTTTGCCTGCTTTGTACCTGCTTGATTCTGTCTACCAGCGGAGATACCGTGGATAATACTACTACTCCGCTACACTTTCATTAGTCCCTGGCCTTATCTTATAGTTAGGATAGCCTTATGCCTATCCCACACGCTTAAACTCCTTTACTGTGTTAACCTCTACCACTTCAGCTGGAAGGTGATTCCATGCATCCACTACCCTCTCTGTAAAGTAATACTTCCTGATATTATTTTTAAACCTTTGTCCCTCTCTTGTTGTGGTAGTTTTTCTTCTTTTAAATATAGTCTCCTCCTTTACTGTGTTGATTCCCTTTATGTATTTAAATGTTTCTATCATATCCCCCCTGTCTCGTCTTACCTCCAAGCTATACATGTTAAGATCCTTTAACCTTTCCTGGTAAGTTTTATCCTGCAATCCATGAGTCAGTTTAGTAGCCCTTCTCTGAACCCTCTCTAAGGTATCAATATCCTTCTGGAGATACGGTCTCCAGTACGGAGTACAATACTCCAAGTTCATCTCTTCCTGTTTGGTATTTTGGACAAAAAATTTGCATTTTCCTGGGAACCATCGATTGCTAGAAATACTCATTTTACAAATAATCCTGCATTTTATTAGTGACAGTGATAAAAAAAATAATTTTAAATTAAAAAAAAAAATCAAGCCTGGTTTAAAATATCCATGTAATCTTTATCTGTAAAAAAATACTGAAAACAATTTTGTGAATTAAAATTATTATTTTTTAGGCAACAATTATGGAAGATACCCCAATGCCTGCATAAATGCTGAGAATTTGATAAATATATTTTCAAATTATTATGAATGCTAGGGCATAGCACTATTTATTGAGAGAATGAGTGGGCGTCATCTTGGCAGGGCACGTACAGATATTATTATAAAGAGTGGGCACGTACAAATCTATTATGTTTACTTATTGTCACGGTGCCGCTGGATTCTGACGGCGTGGCCGCACAGAAACACAGCGGTCACGCAGACAGAAGTAATAATTACTTACCTTGGTCCCAGCAGATCACTACCTGACCTACTTCTGTCCCGGTCCCCAGCGTCTGAGGCATTCCTAGAGATGCTGGCTGCTGCGGTTCCGGGTTTAATGGGGATGTAGCCTTTCCCAACTTTAGAGGTGCACGCACGTTTTGGGGTCAGAGGCCATGGCAAAAGACAAATCTACTCCGTCAAATGTCTTGTTGCTGTTCTTCTAGAGATAGAAGAACCAGTTAGATTTTGTTTGTGCTCTACGTCGTGACCTTTTGATCAGGGGGGAAAACCTGCTAAATAAAAGTCAAATGAAGCATGAATGTAGGTCAATAGGTGGCAGGCTTAATTATTGGTAATAGATTTATGCCTGCATTCAACTAAGAATGGGGTCCTAACTGGGGGATTCAAATCTTTTTATCGATGGCAGTAATATTTGTTGCACTGGTCTTTGAAGGAATCTGGTGACCATTGAGAATAGGATTTATGGTTGCAATCACATTTTGAGAAAAGAAGGAAAGAATACTTCGTAGCTTTGGAAGAGGAAGCAGTCTGGACCAGATCCGTTGCCTGTTTGGGAGGATGTAAACGCCTCTTCTAAACTCTAAATAGTCAAAGGATTCTCCGTCTCCTTGGCCACCTTCATTGACAGTTTGTATCTGATGTAGCTAATATTTATTAGCCATCTTCACTCTTCTCACAGAAATGAAGTGGGAGACTGTTGCAAGAGGTGCAATAATCATAAAAAGCAGGACGTGAAATTTACATGAAAAGTTAAAAATAAAAGCTTCTATTTATACATGTACATGATACAAGCTGAAATAGGAAGCTTCTACTCACCGCGGTGAAAAATAAAACAAAATATATAACGTACCACCTAAATTATATACTATGTACTAGAACTAAACCTAAATGTAGCATGCATATACTATGGTGTGCTACTAGTGGAGGTGAGTGGGGTCCATCCCTGGTGACAGGCGGTATGTAAATGCACAGGGCACCACTCTTCTACTGGACCAGGCACCTGCCTAATGCTAGTGGTGCCACATGGGGCATGTTCTTTTGATTTAATTGACCATGGAGTGGGTGGCAGAGAGAACTTCTGGAAACATGCACAGATTGATCCTTACAGCAAACCAATTGACCCCATGGATTATAATAAAATTTAAATATAATATATGTGTTAATGTATGAATGTGTGTGTATAAGAATGTGAGTATGTGCGTGTGAATATGTGTGCATGTGTGTGCACAGAATATAAGTATGTATGAATGTGTGTTGAATGTGTATGAATGTGTGTGTATATGATTGTGAGTGTGTATGATTGTGTGTATAAATATATGTGAGTGTACTTATATGAATGTGAGCATATGTTTGTATGAATGTGTGTGTATATGAATGTAAGCATGTGTGAATACAAATGTGAGCATGCATATGAATCTGAGCGAATCTGTGTAAATTAATCGGAGAGTGTGTGTTTATTAACGAGTGTGCGTGTTTAATTTCCCTAACAAAAGGATGTCAGGTGCAGTGCAGATTGCCACACACAAAACATCTCTACAGGTGGCTGAGGGGGGGACAACATAAATTTCTGCCCCAGATGCCAGGTAACCTAGGGATGCCTCTCTGGATATATAACATTTCTGCCTCATAGAGCCTTACAGAATGTTGCCGTATGTTTTAGTTTCAAGGTGTATCCTTAGTGGAACTCAGGGTCATAGACCAAACCATGAAAATTCTCCCTAGATAATTCTTCCACTTTGACCATTCTTGATAGCTGGCATTGCACACTCGCACAGTGTCTGTCCTGCGAATACAGAGCTCGTGAAGATGGTGCTGAGTGCTACAAGGGAAGAAGCAGTTTCCACTGCTCCAAAACCCAGTTTTTGGCAAATGGCAATATTTATCACGCTCCAGTAAAAGCATGGCATTGCAGATGGTGATTATAGGGTGTTTGGCCATGGAAATCAATTTAATAAAATTCCCAAAGATCAGATCTTATGCTGAAGGTCATTCTAAGGATTATGGAATTAGTGAGTGTTGCAACCACTAAGTTCCAAGTGAAGGCAATTCACTGCACTGGTTGACCTACCACCTCCAGCTTCAGCTGAGCTGTTACTCCACTAACAGTTGTGGCTCCAGCAGGTCAGAGGTTCAATTTACTGGTATTTCGTAAAGTTACATCATATGATGGGTATATGTATTAGGAATAGTCTAGCTATAGAAATACAAACATATATTTCCTAACATTGTTATTGTATAAATTTAGAATATCCGTTTCTCATTAAAAACGTAAAATAAAGTACTTTACTTAACTGTAGTCCCACTACATGTTAGTCTCGGTGTGGTTGCCTCGCCACCCCAGCTTTAGATGATCAACGACGATGACTTCAACCAATCCAATGTTTCTCCATAAGGGAGCTTTGAGGGGCTAGGGCACATGGACGACAATTGCCATGCTGTTCCAATCAGCATCTTCTCATATAGTTGAATTATCTCAGAGCGTTTCTATGAGGAGTGTTCAGCATCTTCAAAGGTTTCTGAACTGCAGCAGGAAGGGCCTCTAGTGGCTGTCTGGGTGACAGCAGCCACTAGAGGTGGCCCCAGGGACAAATGTAAACACTGATTTTTGCCAGAAAGCTTTATACAGCTGTGAGCAGAGCATTGACCTGATTAAAAAGTTACATAGCTGAAAAGAGACTTGTGTCCATCAAGTTCAGCCTTCCTCACATTTGTTTTTTGCTGTTGATCCAAAGAAGGCAAAAAAAAAAACAGTTTGAAGCACTTCGAATTTTGCAACAAGCTAGGAAAAAAAATCCTTCTTGACCCCAGAATGGCAGTCAGATTTATCCTTGGATCAAGCAGTTATTATCCTACATTGAAAGATTATATCCTTGAATATTCTGTTTTTGCAAGTATGCATCTAGTAGCTGTTTGAACATCTATATGGACTCTGATAAAACCACTTCTTCAGGCAGAGAATTCCACATCCTTATTGTTCGTACAGTAAAAAGTCTTTCCTTTGCCTTAGACGAAATCTTTTTTTTTTCCAGTTTAAACGCATGACCTTGTGTCCTATGTAAAGTCCGGTTTGTGAGTAATATTAGAATGATCTACATGCATTGTCCACATATATTTAAACATGTAGAGTATTTTGGCTGGTAAATAACTAATCTCTTCATCCAAATGATTAATTTGAGAGATGTAAGTGTATGGTCCCACATAAGTGGAGCAGACATTAGGTGCTAGAGAGGACTTGCCGTGTATGGGTTACATTGCCATTTTGGCAATGTATGATCATATACTGTAACTAAACCCCTATTATTTTTGCCTAAGTGAAGTGTTTTTAAATAAAACTATAACATTCTGTGCACTTTGAAAATGCTGTTTAGTAAATGAGTGAGTGCACCGGATCTTGTATATTATTAAAGTAAATATAGTTTGGAAACAGTAACCTTTTAGCTAATAAATGCAATTGTCTAATCTTTGAAACATTAAATGAATATATCAAGTCCACCAGGTTGAACAAATGCAAGTGAAAATTATATATTAAACTTGTTTTGTTTCAAGACGATTTGCGATTCTGCTAAATTTGGGCCAGTTGGGTGATCGGTCGAATTCGTAAACTCTGAGCCGAAAAGAACCTGAATTACAAACCATCCAAATGGCGCACATGTTTGGACATGTTTGGTTTGGGGTCATTGTACTGAAAGAGTTTTCTATACAACTAGTGATGTTTTCTGTGTGTGTGCCAGTTACCAAAATTATGGTACTTTCCAGTTTTCCTACATCAAGAAGCCTACATATTTTTTTTATTTTTATTTACTGGACCACAGCCCAAACCTTTTGAGTTGCTCTTTATATCTGTAGAATAGATCATATTATAATTTCATATCTCCCAAAGTTAACTCGATGCTCTAAGCCTATTAGAAAGTGCTTCTGTGCTTTTACACATGTCCTATACCTGTTAGTTTGACGTGCATGCACGCCAGGCTGAAAAACCTCCCTTTACGCCTCAGTCTATGGATCTAAGTAAAATGAAAAGTGACATCATGACCCTCAGCATCGGCATCCCAAGAATCATGACTCCGGTGGGCGTGGTAAAAGGGGGAGGGCCAGTGACACAATTGCATCACTGACATGGTGCAAAACAAACTGTCTTACGTGGAACGGGGGCTACCGATCTAAGCAAACCAGTTGGGCTCCTGCCTGATGGAAGTCCTTGCTTCCTCTAGCTGAAATTGAGAAACTAGATGTCAATGGGGACAGAGAGGAACTGTGCTGTAGAGCCAATTTTGGGGTTAAACCGTTCATGACGGTTTGACATCTACAGGTAAGGAAGCGCCAGTGACGTCCTAGCACCACAACAACTTCATTATGATGAAGCGGTTATAATGCCTGGAGTGTTTCTTTAAGTCTGGCCATCCTAAGCTTCAGGAGTGAGCTATATTAGTTTCTTTTGTTTCTTTACTCTGACCTATATTTAGCTTGTTGGATCAGTTCTTTGTCCTTGATAACAACACACATTTAATAAAAGAATGTTGGAAAGCGATGTGTTGGGTGCAGACTGTGAGCTCTTTCAGCTCTGCCACGGTCAGGTCACAACTGCACTTCTCCAACTCTGTTAGTGCTTATATGCCAATGACAAATTGTTTTGCACTGGAAACTAAATTGCTAAATGTTGGGGAAATAATGCTGAAATGGAATACAAATCTCCATCCATAGTCAGTCTGGATATTTTAAACGATGATTTGCAATTTTGTTTTCAGCTCACTATAATTCGCTGTTTACAATAAATCCACTCATTTTAGCTGTCGAGATAGGAAGCTAAATTTGGGTGAACTCGGACAGCGCTCGATGTGCACTCTGTAAATCATCTCGGGTGTTAATTATTAAAGAGTAAATTGTGGTGAATGGAAAAGCTCATGTCACAGTTTAGTGGATAACCCCCTCTGAAGCGGTTTACAATCTGTAGGAACCTGGATGTAAACTCCGTTTCTGCAGAGTTCTTCTTAAAGGACCACTCTGGGCACCCAGACCACTTCAGCTTAATGAAGTGGTCTGGGTGCCAGGTCCAGCTAGGATTAACCCATTCTTTTATAAACATAGCAGTTTCAGAGAAACTGCTATGTTTATGAATGGGTTAAGCCTTCCCCCAAAGCCTCTAGCGGCTGTCTCATTGACAGCCACTAGAGGCGCTTGCGTGCTTCTCACTGTGATTTTCACAGTGAGAGCACGCCAGCGTCCATAGGAAAGCATTGTGAATGCTTTCCTATGCGACCGGCTGAATGCACGCGCAGCTCTTGTCGCGCGTGCGCATTCAGCCGACGGGGAGGAACGGAGGAGGAGAGCTCCCCGCCCAGCGCTGGAAAAAGGTACGTTTTTACCCCTTTCCCCCTTCCAGAGCCGGGTGGGAGGAGGACCCTGAGGGTGGGGGCACCCTCAGGGCACTATAGTGCCAGGAAAACAAGTATGTTTTCCTGGCACTATAGTGGTCCTTTAACATTACACCTTTCCAGCACTGTAATCCGAGTATCCACTCAACTGAGACATTGTCGCAGAAAAAAATGGTCACCACATGGGGCCACTAAACCACAGATTGTGGAAAACTGACAGGTTCGCACATCTTCCCCCACCACCCAAAAATAAACAAATAAAAAACACTGCAATTAACTTTACAATGTAGCTATATACAGCACTACAGAATCTAATGGCGCTATATAAATAATAAAATAATAATTAACCTCAAATTTGGAGTTCCTTTGCCAACCCTACACAGCCCTGGCTGAATAAAAGTAGTGATTGATAGTTGAAATTTATAATAATATTTGGATCTGATGAGTTATCTATCTCTCTGTAATGAGTGCGTGTACAAAGTGCTGTGTGTTTATATAAACAAATATACATAACTATAAATATATATAAATTGTTTCTTTGTCTCCAAAGTGATTATTTCAAGTGATTTCCCAGGATTAGTTACCCCCCCCCTCTCCCACTGTGTATAACAATAAGTTACAAAGTACATGTACATTTTCTGTGTGAGCTGTGAATCATAACATGTGGCTGCAGGCTGCATTGCACTGTCAGAATAAAAGGCAGCTTAGTACAATAACTGGGGATACAAATTCCATTGAAATTCCCTGCTTTCAAGGTCAGACTCAGACACAGATTGGAGGAGGGCTGGGACCAAACTTCTTTTTTTTTTTTTTTGACTGACAGCTACTGCAGCCAATCAGGAAGAGGATGGAGAGCAGGCTCAGTGTCAGTTGAGATGGAGCCAAGCTGAACAGGAAACTGCAAGATGAGCTAATGTGGTGAGGATTTTACTGTCTTCCATGTTTCCCTCCCTATATTGCCCTGGTAGTGTGTATACAATGTATCTATAGGTATAGATTGTGGCAGTGCATGTCCCCCCCCTGGGGCCAGTGAGGGCAGTGGGCACCCCCTGTCTGTGCCATCCTCTGAGCCTGCTGCTACCCAGGATGCTGCAGGAGCCCTGCAAACGGTTACATTGTATTCTGAGCATGGATACAAATTATCTAAAGAGCTGAAAATGTTACATTTGGAAAACATGGGTGTGTCCCTGTGTGGATTTAGCACAAGGACTCATATGAAATTTATAGTAAAGATGGCCTTAATGTGTGCCTGGGTACAGTATGTTATTCCAAAGGCCTCAGGATGATGCATTTTCAGCTTTAGACAGAGACAGGAGAATTGGTTTAGTGTTAAGTATTGATTTATTTATTTCAATGTTATTTTTGCATGACATGTACAAGTAATTACAGATAATATGTGTGTATTCTGTTTGGCTACAGGGGATTTGATGTGCTGAATATTCTGAATATCACTCTGTTTTCAATATTCCTCCTGATTATTTGCATACTGAGGACTTGGCATTATGGGATATGTAGTTTTACTTACAGGATGTGTAGCAGTGCTTTCTGGATTTAGTGAGATGTGATCTGCTCATGCTGTGAATGTTAGTATGTGACTGCAGGGGTGTGTATATCTGTGTTGTTTATATTTGATTTAATTTCTTTTGAATTTCTTGCACTCCCCATTTGGATGTCTCTCTCCATTTTACAGTTGAGCAGTGGGATGGAGGGACACATTAGTGAGGAGGCATTTCTGTGTCCCCATTCCATCCCCATGTGTGTCTCTGTCTCCTCATCTTAATGAACTTGTTTAAGAGTCTACGGGTGCCAACACTAAATTGGTCCCCAATCGCCCTCCACTGGGGAGCACAGTGATAGGCTGAGAATGTCACCTGTTGCTGTCAGTGCATCCCTAGCTGCCCAATGCAAGTTTAGTATGACCTGTTACTCACAATGGGCAGCTAGCGATGGGTTAAGGGCATTAACTGATGCTCTCACACTGTCACCCACATCCCCTGCTTACCTTCCTACTGTCTTATGGAGGCAGAAGACCATGCAGATGGCTTCCTGGGGCCAACATATGTATTTAAACCATTTGAAAATGGTTTTGCACGTTAAGCCTTACCTCAGAGACTCTAGCCCCCAAAACAACTTCATGGAAATTATCATTTTTGGGGGTGGAGTGTTCCTTGTAAACTACCTCAATATCAAACCGTTTTAAACGGGAAGTACCACAAATACAAATGTTTTATTGAAGATGATGTAAGTTAACAAATTACTCCAAGCATTATAACCTTTGCAACCTGCTGTAGTGGTTATGATGTGAGGATACCCTGGCCACATTTCTCAGTAATGGGGAAAATTGTTTTGCAATGGTTTGATCTCTTGCATGGGTCCCTACTGGGCACCGTACACCCATGCTGCTCTAATGAGATGCATTTGGCTTCTCCAAGGCTCCAGAAGTTGGATGTTGAGGCCATCTCCATTTGTTGACTGAGAATATCATCAGACAGTTCTCAGCCATTGAATGCAATGCAGTGCACAGAATATAAATAAATATGCTTAAATGTCATCTAGCCCAGAATGCTGCTCTTGACTGGTTAATGACGCCCCAGTGATGCTGCTGGAGGGGCTTAAACTCCATATGTGCCAAGTGCTTCATAGTAAAACACTGCATGTCACCATGACCACTTAAAATCACTGAAGTGTTTATGATGCTTGGAGTAAACATTTAAGCTTCAGTTCGCTGTAATTCAAGATCTGCCAGTTTTTCTATGTGAAGGTTGCTGTCTAGAATTTGCCTCGCCCTCTCCGGGCCCGCACATGCATTTTAATAAAAATGGTATTACTTACCTTTTCTCCCGCACCGATCTCTGCTCAAGATTGATGATCTCAGCCATTCCAGTGCTTTCCCATAGAAAAGCATTGGGAGGTTAGTGCACATGAGTGGAAAATTGCCATGTTCCATCAATCAAATGGTTTCTCTGAGACCGTGTGATAGAATTAGCAGAATTTTAATTGTTCATCAGAAGTGCCTCTAGTGGCAACAGCAATTCCACTTATTCAATTGAAACTATAGTGCTTTAAAAACAAAGTTGTTTTGTTTTCCCAGCACTGTAGTGACCTATACTGCTCCCTCGTGGCGATGGAAGGGTTAATAACCCTTCTCTATCACTTACCTGATTCCAGCGGCTATGTCTCTCAGTGCTGAATCATACTCCCTCTCTGCGTCTCTGCTTATGTCAGCCTGCAAGGGGACCTAATGCGCTTGCTGCGCTCACATTAGAACTACCCCATAGGAAAACATGTCTCAATGCTTACCTATGGCGTTTTAGATGACCTGGATGTCCTCATGCAGAGCGTGAGGACATCCAGCATCATTTAGCGAACCAAAAGTCCGCTATGGACCCGGAAGTGCCTCTAGTGGCTGTCTGCATGTTTAAGGGGACAGGGGCACTGCACCCAGACCACTTCAATGAGCTGAAATGACCTGGGTGCCTATGTTGTTCCTTTAATTGTCTTCTTGTGTTACCATTTGCTACTATAGACACTCCTATCTATTTCACAATATTTCGTGTGGTCGTGTAACTACCAATTTTGCCAAATTTATAGTATTTTTCATACATTGCATTTTTGTAACAAATTCAATAATCCTTTTGGTTATTTAGCCACTCATGCAGTATACATGAATGCCCTCATGTTTAGCTTAGTCATGGTTTTTGCCAAAATACTTGTTTACATTTTGCCAGGAGACTGTTAAATTAGCGCCCAGTGATACTATCTGTGTCGTAGTTTTACTTATTTATTGACTACTGGCACCAACATGTTCCGCAGCGCTGAATACTGGCTAAATTCCAGTAATTGATGGTGGTGACTTGAAGTCTGTCACAGTGTCCGTCACGGATTAGAGGTAATGTCTCCGCAATAAACACTAATTCCATCAACATCTTGTTAGCTTTCTTTTTTTTTTCTTTCTTTTTTCTCATCACTGCAGCCCAAGCCTAACTCCCAACCTCCGCTAACTAACCCCTGCAGTAACTAAAGGTAAATCTTAAAGGACCACTATAGTGCCAGGAAAACATACTCGTTTTCATGGCACTATAGTGCCCTGAGGGTGCCCCCACCCTCAGGGTCCCCCTCCCACCCGGCTCTGGAAAGGGGAAAAGGGGTAAAACTTACCTTTTTCCAGCGCTGGGCGGGGAGCTCTCCTCCTCCGACCCTCCTCCGTTCCTCCTCCTGGGCTGAATGTGCACGCGCGGCAAAAGCTACGCGCGCATTCAGCCGGTCACATAGGAAAGCATTCATAATGCTTTCCTATGGACGCTGGCGTGCTCTCACTGTGAAAATCACAGTGAGAAGCACGCAAGCGCCTCTAGTGGCTGTCAATGAGACGGCCACTAGAGGCTTTGGGGGAAGGCTTAACCCATTCATAAACATAGCAGTTTCTCTGAAACTGCTATGTTTATGAAAAAATGGGTTAACCCTAGCTGGACCTGGTACCCAGACCACTTCATTAAGCTGAAGTGGTCTGGGTGCCTAGAGTGGTCCTTTAAAGAAAAGCACAGAAAATCCCAACAAATGAAAATGAGACAATAGAGCAATATCCCCAACACAATGATCATTGCTTGTACTGGGAGAGCCTCCGTTAAAGGGATGCTATTGTCACCCACATCACTTCATCTCAATGAAGTGGTCTGGGTGCAGTAGTTCTGTCCTTTTAACCCAACAGTGCTGTCTCCATTTTGTCGCGGGAGGTGGAGAGATCAGAAGTGCAGAGGAAGCCTCAGAGCTTGAAAACCTTTTTTTATTTAACTTTTTTAAAATAGGTCGGGGGGACTGTTTAGATCTACGGACAGGGACACTATAACACTATAGTGTTCATATGAATCTTTCTCACCCCCCTCCTTTCTCTTTCTCACCCCCCCTCTCCTATCTCTTTCTCACCCCCCTCTCCTTTCTCTTTCTCACCCCCCCTCTCCTTTCTCTTTCTCACCCCCCTCTCCTTTCTCCTACCTTTCTCTTTCTCACCCCCTTTCTCCTTTTTCTCACCCCCCTTTCTCCTTTTCTCACCCCCCCCTTTCTCCTTTTTCTCTCACCCCCCTTTCTCCTCTCTTTCTCACCCCCCTCCTTTCTCTTTCTCCTCCTTCTCACCCCCCCTTTCTCTTCTTTTCTCACCCCCCTTTGCTGTAGCGTGGCCGAGCCCTGTATAGTCCACGGGTACAGGGAGCTTTTGTTTCCTCTACCTGGCCGGACTAACAGGAAGTGCACACTCAGTGTGCACTTCCTGTTAGTCCGGCCGGGTACAGGAGACAGCTGCTCTCTGTACCCGCGGACCATGATACAGGGCTCGGCCACGCTACTACAGAGGGAGCCCCCTTTCTCAGGCTGCGCCCGGGCAGTGCGGTCCGCCCTCATGGACGCACCGCCCGGGCAAAGCTGCAGCCGCCTGAGGCTCTCTACAGAGCGCTCGGGCGGCTGCAGCATGGGGGGGCCGGCGGGGCTGGTCATGGCACCCCCCACCCTGCTGGCACCCGGGGCGGACCGCCCCCCCCGCCCCCTCTTAGTACGCCAGTGGCCCTGTTTATACTTCTTTTCCATCTTTGTAAGTAGAACTTAAGAATGAAATCTCTCAAACTCATAACTGTTCATGACTGATAATGAGTTCATCGAACTGTGAAGAAGTAATGTTACTTTTTATCTATGAACTAAACTTTGACCGGTGTGTGATTTACCTAACGTCATTATTAGTGTGAGTTTTCTAAAAAGAGCCCCAGGCACTTACACAAGTGTGGTGCAAAGTGCAGGTCTTATGTAATATAGATCATCTCAATTTTATTAGTAATAATGTAACTTTGCACCACAACTCATCACAACTTTTTGCCCAAATTATCGTGATATATTTTTCCTTGGTTTAACTAATATTGAGTATTTCATTGAAGAAGGAGATGGCATAGTGAATTAGAGGAGCCTGGACATTTGTTCAGGGATGGACAACTTTCGGCACTCCATATGTTTTGGACTACATCTACCACAATGCTCTTATAGCTATAATGCTGGCAAAGTATCATGGGACATGTAGTCTGGAACTTCTTATCACATACTTTCAGATACCTGGGATGCTCATTTAGTAATAGAACTAACTTGTGGAAACAAAGGGAAAGTATATATTTTTTTTCTATTCTTTCCATCTGCGCATCTTTCTTTATACCCCAAGGAAGATGTGAAAGCACAAATAAAGTACTGTACGTAAAAGATAGCCGAACTTAACCTTAATTTGCATATAAATAGAATCCTTTTCAAACTAAAATAGCAAATTCCTGATCATATTAACCTCTCTTTGAACCCCATTTGGTTTCAGCTGGAACTGATGTTTCCCGTGGAACAAGGTTTTCCAGAAGAATCCTCTCCTCCAGCTGCTATTTCTTAATTAATGTGTTAAGCGCCAGCATATGCCTTATTGCTGTTTAATGGGCAGATTCCGCAGAAGCCAGGGCAAAAATAACTAAGAGCCAAGCAAAGTTTGTATTATCGATACGTGCATGCACACAACTCCACATTCCCACAAACACCTTATCTTAGTCTCCATGACATTCACCTGATTAACTACACTTCCAAACCTACCAGATCAGCCTCTCTCATACACTCGTCACACAAGCCACATATTCCTGCATACACTTTGCTAGCCACTTCCACACACATAAAAGCAAAATTCATCAGTATGTTTGTATCTATGGACACACCTACCCACATACTCATACAGAGACACATCCACTTTTTAGACTAATACTCCCCCAGCCCACCTGTTCTCTTACTTTACTTTTGAAACACCTGTGGCCCTAGTGGTTCTTCTCCTGGTTATTAGGTCTCAATAGGATCCACAAAATGTACATTTCACTCCCTACTTGATGCACATTTATTGAGGGGATGAGTGAATCTGAGGCTCTTTCCTGGTTAAAGAGTTATATAGGACCACCTCAAAGGAAATCATATCCGTTTCATGGGAAAAGCACTGGTCTTGTTCACTGGTCGACATTTACTGTTGTGTTTTATTTTATTTTTTTTTTGTTTTGTTTTTTACCTTACTTTGATATGATATTCTGCTTCGGATGTATAGGAAGTGACACATTATCTTCCATACTTTAATGGCTATTAAATGTTTTCATTTTATTTATTTTTTCCTTCGTTGTGTTCTTTCAAACTGGTAGCCAAGAAAGCTGAATTTTGCTCTTATCGGTCAAACGTTTCACATAACAAATATCTCCGAATTGTCATATATGCATTCGACTAGTCACTGATAAATTTCCATTTCTATATATTTTATTTTTAATCTGTTATGTTTTACTTTTATTTTTAAATGTGTTTGTTTCGAAAGGGAGTAAAACCATGCGCTTTCATAGCAACACTGCACAAATATTCAGTGGTTCTCCATACCATGTACATATTTTGAAACCTATCATTCACAGATGGTGTGAGTGCCAAGTTGACCTTCAGGTAGGTGTACTTATGGTCTATATTAGGAATTGGTGGAATTCCCATTAAGTGTAGATTTACTTACCCAACATATGCTTCCTTTACGCACAGCATTGTGGCCTAGGCTGGATGGAACAGCTACATGCGCAGCCGTCCCATCACCAAATTATGTTCCCAACCCTCAATTCCTGCCACGAGGTGCTGCCATATTGGTAATCTTTACTACAGCAGTGATAGGTCAGAATAATGAAAAAAAATCAATTTATAAATTTGATAGCAAACTTGAGGAAAAATGCTCGTTAATTTGTTGTCACGTCATGTTATTTGTGACAAGTGCAATTTAAAAGCCATGTTGACTTTTGACACTACAGCTGATCTGACATGTTTACTTTGATATTCAACCCATCCAGATGGCCCACAACCATTTGGAGTGCCAAAGGTCAGCTATTGCTGTTGTAAAGGTAACCTGTTACCATATTAACACCGGAACCATACAGCACAAAATGATTTTATAGTTTATGGTAGTAAACATTTATAGGTGAAAGGATAGAGGAGTATAATATAGGCAGCATTGTGCTATTTAAACTTTACACACACACACTCGTTTGCTCGTTCGTTCAGCCAATGCCCACAGAGTCCTTTTTAAAGCGGCAAATTTTTAAACCCTTGATCAAGAAGCAAAAATTATGTCCTCATCCAGTTTGTTTTTTACTTGTTTGCTAGTTGTTGGAACAAACACATCGAATGAATAAGTTGATTTCCCCAGTGCATTAAAGAACTTTTAAGATATGAGGAAAAATCTAATGAAAGAGGTTTTTCTATAATTTATTTTGAAATAAATTACAAACTAAAAAATGGCTCATTGTATAAACACTTTTATAATAAATTAAAAAGCAATGCAATCTATATATTTTGCTAGCAGAACTGCAAGTAAATGTATGCATTTATTAACATAAATATAAATCTATTTAGTTCCTATTAGACTTGTGCAAAAATATATTTTGCCTGGTTTGTCTAACTCAAAATAATTTTAATTCACACTTGAATGAATAAATTTGTCCAGCATTTACCTGCAGAGTCGTCTTCAGTCAATAAAACTCCACACATAATTAAATGAGTAAGATTCTGCAGGCAAACCACGAGCGAATCGATTCTGGGGTGGATTAAAAGCATTTTATTTGGACGAACAGGCCAAAATAAATTTTTGCACAAGTCTAGTAGGGACTCTGTCTATCTGTCTATCTATCTATTTCTCTTTATTGTTAATGTGCGCAAGTCTAATCGTGCTCACATGTCAATCAGCCCTCTGTTCTCAGAAATGAGTGACAGAGGACAGATCTGCATGTTGGGGGTTCTCCTGTTGCCTCATCACAGCAGTTATAGCGCATGCATTGATGAGCCTCTTTGGTGCTGTGCTAGAATAACATCGGACCTGAGTGACTGATGTCACACTATTCACTTGCCACTTACTGTTGGCACCATGAGAGACGTGCACCTTGTTTTAGAAAGTGTTCCCAAGCATGACCAGTTGGGTAGGTTGGTGATGAGACATAGATGGGAGTATGAGGATTGATTTTTACATTAGCACAGTACAGCCAAACCCTGCATGATAGCATTACTGTCTGCACTGAAGAGAGGATGCAAGTATTTAATTAAAACCTCTTCTTATGTGATACAATATACGGTCTATCACAATGATATGAATTGCATAAAGTCATGACAAGTTCACTTTAAACTTAATATCTAAATTGACAAGTAACCTGCTAAAATAGCCCTTTTGGAAAATCACCATTTCTGCTTATTTAAGTACGTTTTACGTTGCCATTTCCCAGAACTCTCTATTTAGTAAATAAATCCCCAGAGGTTTTTCCCTTTCCTTCCATTTCCTTGGTGATTGACTTTTCCCATTACGTACTTAAAAAATTTAAAATGTTTTAGTTTTTGAACAAAGCATGGTAGATATATATATATATTTTTTTTTTAATACAAACTGCATGTTTTTACTATAGTTAACAAATCCAAATGAGACAAGAGACAAGCTGCACTGTGAGACAAGGCCAGCAGATGGCGCCTTGACTCTCCATTCTTGACAAGAATGTCACCTATCCTGGATTTTCTGCTAGAGGGGGAGGGTGGTTTGGCTGGTGATGTCATCAACCTGTATTGCAAGTGCAGGCGGAGGATGTCATAGCAAACAGCAGAGGAGAGGAGGGTGTGTGGCTCCTTTTATATTACTACCTGCTCAGATCACCTTCAGACCAAAACCACCCCAGAACAAGGCACAAGGCAGGCTAGGCTTCCCATGGCCTGTAGTCCCTGTGGGATTGTAGGCTGAGGCTGTGCAGACGGAGGGACCACAGGACAGGTAGGTGGGAACAGAGTGGGTTATTACCCTAAGGACAGGAAACAGCTGATCTCCCATTCCTTGGCCTGTGAGCTGTGTCAGTACCATAGCTCTGATGGAACAGGGACTAAAACTATTAGACGACTGCCACGCATCTAGTTGTGTGCAATCCTTTAACTCCTTAGCTGCTGGATAAGGTTGGAATACACCGCAATGCTCTCCTTGCTGTGTGTGTGTGTGTGTGTGTGTGTGTGTGAGAGTGAGATACACATTCATTTGGCTCAAGCTTGAAGGAGGAGAGAGAGAGAGTGAGTGGCTGGGAGGGGTGGATTGTGCAAATGTTAACCCTTTAATTATGGTATAGGCTGTAGGCCTAGGAATCAGCATTTCCAGTCCCTCCCTGTGTATGTGTTTTTTTTCTCTTCTTCTTCAGCAGCAGAAGGATTAATGATCTACACATTGTGACAAGGGTAGATTTTAAAGCGGGGAAGGGGAGTGGATCTGTTTTTTTTTTTTTTTTTCAAGGGATAGAATAAAGCAGCTATTATTCCACACATTTCCCTTTTTTTGAATCGATACGTTGGAAATGACACTTGAGTCTTGTGGCATCATCCTTGCTCTCGATACATTGTCTTGTCGCATTGAATAAAAGATGAGATGCTGGCTGGGCTTGGTCACTGCAAGGGCCTGTGCTTTTGGTTCAGACTGGGGGACAAGCCGCTCTGATTTGTCTGTATGGCAGCTGGTGAGAGGAATCCTGTCCCCAAGCACGGTCTTGTATCTTCCACCCACTCTCCGGGGAAGCACACGATACATCGATCTGCCAAGAAAGCATGTTTCTGTTTGCCTGTCTGCTCACGCTTGCCTGTAAATGATGTGTTTATACATTTTTACCGAACCGTGTTTGTGTCCAAAACAAAATGTTTGAGCATAAATGGCCATGTGCGAAGCGTGTCACTGCTTGGCAGTTTGTAGCTTTTCCGCTGTAATCATTTAAACACAAATTTATGGTGAATCTACAAACCTACTTCCACATTGATAGTTGAATTGGATTGATTAATTCACTGACCTATCTGCTGTGGCCTTCAGATAGGGAGTCTGCTGTCAGCTCGCCACAAATGTTTAACTGATGTTATCCTCTACTGTCATTTTGTGCATTAGGTATTTTTTAGGTATTATGATAGCTTATTAAGATTAGCAGAGGATAATTAATGAATGGAGAAGTGATTTGAATCACGTGCTTTGCACTCACCCTTAGCAGATGTTTTAAACCTGCTTTGAGCATACAGCTGCATGTAACCAGCAGTCATGGGTGGCTGGGAAGCTGGTGGATGTAGGACCAGAACTCCTGTGAGCAGATATGGCTGTGCATGGACAAGTTCTAGTCGGCACAGATCCATCTTGGTTTTCTATGTAGTGATGACGACTTTTGGCCAAATAATATTTTTAACTAATACACTCCACGTTGTTACTCAAGAATTAAACTCTGGTTTTCCCACACAATCTTAACACAAATACAATTTTCAGTTCATTCATTTGCACACATATTGTCCCCTCCATTCACACTGTGATTTTCAGCTCACTGAAGCGCTTACACTATGCAAAGATACTAGCCTCCATTTGCATGTAGTCTCACCCTCTTTACACGTACACCCCTCCATTCATGGACACATACCATGTATACACAGTACATCTTTCTATTGGCACACATCTATACAAATATCTGCATTTACGTGGAAATGGTAATGAAAAATGTGTTCATGTGCGTTTTTGATTAAGAGTAAATGCTAGGCCCTGCTGGTTTCTCGTGGCAAGACATTTAGAAACTTGATGATTTACTGAAGAATATGATCAAATTTCCCACTATTAAAATGTTGTGGTCCAGCAATTCTACGTGGAGAAAGAGTTAAGGGTCATTAAATTGTTTCCTACAAAGGTGACATATCTTATTACATTCAGTACTCGCTGCCCAAAAAATGTAAGTATGTTTTCATCCAACTTCCTTTGTACTTTTTATATAGACCGCACTATATACCTTTTCTTTCTCCCATATATATGACCGCTGTTGAAAAAGTTGTGACCCAGCTATATTCCTAGGTGGGGATGGTACCACTCATACCTGCACATTTTAGTGTTAATAAAAGCTCTACACTTGTTAGTGCATTTCCTTTTTTTTCCCCTTTGGCACTTCAGTCCCTTTGTGTTTGCAATATTACACTATAGGATGTTATTTTGTCTTTAGATAGATATAGATATATATTATAGATGTATCCATATCCATTAGTGGGGAATGCATGCACCACTACATGTTGTCACTATCAGAGCTTGTATGATGGCTCTATAACATGTGAGTGAGTGCTTACATACTTTTGTTGTTTATTATCCACTCACGCTGTTCATACTACACTATTAGTATCCCTTTTTCTCTTTTCTTCCATATACACATTATCAGGACGGATCCAACTAAATAAGAACTTGGGCCATTAGAAACAGATTTGGACTATATATTTTATCTCTGATTGCATGATATCTTTTAATTTTTGCACTATTTTATTGCTTTGTTTTGGTGGAACCTGGTTCCTGTATCTTTTAGTGATATTTTATTGATTGCCTGGAATGTAAAAATGTTTTTTATTAAACAGTCTTTCAAGGTTATTATAAAGCATGAATTGGCAGGAATTCGAAGCAAATTGTGAAAGTTCAGCTCGATCTTCAAATGGCTACTTTGGCCTATAATTTTTATATTCTCTTCCAGACATCTCACAATTGAGTAATTTTGTGTAAGAGTTCCATAAAGTTTCTGTTTTTATGAAGAACCCAAAAGTTACAGTTCTGCTTCTAATAAAATATTTTTTTCTGTTTTTGTTTTCTTCTTAGTTTTAGCCAGTAAGAGGTTCACATTGAAGGCTGATATCTTGCCCGCTGTTAGTTATCAAGGTCTGAACACCTTTCAGCAGAGTTGCTGTTGTAGCATGTGATGCAGGAATCCTCAATGCCATTTTCTGCCTTGTGGTTGTTAGGAAGGTTGGGAGCTGTTTATCCTTTGCTTGTTAGCTGCAGATTCCAAAATGGTTGAGGAAGGCCTGTTATACTTGGAACTAAATTCAGTGTCTGAAATAAAATCTGTACTGTTTCATAGATGTACGTAGATACAATTTCTCATAGGATCCAAAGTCAGATATTAAAATCCTTTGTTTAATGACTGTTAGGATCCCTTCGTCTTGGGTCTTAGCCAATCATATCGTTAACCCTTTTAAATCCTACTTAGAACAATAAAATAATATAACCCCACACACTTGACACCTAATGGATTTTATACTAAAACTGCTGTTGTATGCCAATCATACTTGTATACTAATGATATCTTAATAATTTGTGCCGCTATGCAAAGTGCGCTGCTGTGTATTCTTGTGTGTGTGAAGGGTTTAAACATTATTCCCATAGAAGATGCCGAGGACCTTTCATGGATTTCTGTTTTTCTTGTTTGTTGTCACTGTGTGCGATTTAGGACCGACACATTGACATCCAGAATTGACACCTGAATATAACACAGCTGGCTGGATGGTATATACCATGCACTGCGGTATATATTATTCATTGTGTTTCACAATTTTTTTTTAAAGAAGATGTGAGACTGGAGTAATGTTTGAACCCAATACGTAAAAGCAGACAATACACAAACTGGTTTTAATGGAAGATCCTGCTGGAGTGGTGGACCTCCACAGATGATATCGCTCCTGTGCATTGACCAGATGTGTCTTCGGTGTATATCTTCTGATTATGTGAATCCCAGTTAAAATTCCACAGCTTTCTAAATGAGTTAAAAAAAAAAAGATATTTCCTGTAGGAAAAAGTAACCGTACCTCTGTAGTATAGGTGCGTGAGAAATGTGAGTAAATTTGCATGGAAGCTCTTTCTGTGCTTTTCAGAAATTATGTTCACTTGTAGTTCTGTGTTTTGTATATCGCTCGGTAAATACAAAGTACACAGTCATGGGCTAGTGGTGGCTGTAAGATGTGTCAGGCATTCACGCACACAATTTATTCATGATGAAATCGTCAATAAATAGATTTTTCTTCTTACTTTGCATTGCAAAATGTAATGCTTATGTTACCTTCCGATTTGATTCCACTCTGCTCTTCACCTGGCAGTGAAACCGGTTTCCCCACTGGGTCTGAGTCACTGAACTGTAAATGATGTCACCAGCCGCAGCTCAGTCTATCTGTAAAATGATGCTGAATTGCAGCTCAGAGAGAAGGCATTGTAAGGCAGAGTTCCGGGTGCATGTAAAGGTTTATATTTGCAAAATTATATAATTCAGAGCCCTTTGAAATACAGGTGCCTCGTTTTAGCCCCCAAAATATGCAGTCAGTATGTTTACTTTCTGATAGTATATTGGAGCAGTCATCAGACTACCACCAACATTAAGAACACCCGTCAGTAGATTATATGACCATTTATGCGACACTGCTTTATATCTTATACCTTATTACACCCTCCCCATACTTGTGCAAAAAATAACCCATGAAAATGAATCCTGAAAGTTGACATTATGTTGTTTCTTAGATATTCTAACACGTCGTTTATGTTTTGTCTATGTATCATGATCTTTATCCCGGCTTCAAACAAATGTTACTTATATCGTTCTTTGAAAAATAAATAAATAAATGGTAATGCAGTTGTTGAACGTTGATAATAAAGTCATTCCTGGGATATCATTCAATATACTTGTAAAATATAACATATCATTATATGCAACATGCACAATGGTGTCTCTCATCCATCCACCTACTTTGTGAAGCTAGAGGGAGATAGTGTCGCTTCTATTTAAAGTATACCTGTCATGGTACACACAATGTAATAATAAATCATAAAAATCTTATTCATTCTATTCTGCTAGAAGAAATAGTATCATATCTATACATTTGTATTTCTTTGTTGCCGTAAAACTATTTACACCCACCAAAATGTGCTCCCTCTCCTACATGTGAACAATTCTTGGCACAGAACTCAAATCTGACAGCATAGAGGTCAATGCTGATAGCTGAGTGATTGGAGAGCTTATTATAGAGGTTTTTAAACTGTGTCTGGTCCAAGGTGTATGTCTGTCTATGGCTGAAGATTTTTTATAAAGACTTACTTTAACACAGTCTATTTCCTTTCAGAATTTTCTTAAAGGATCACTATAATATTAAAATAGAGATGACAGTTGTCCTATAAATATTGACCTAGATCACACAGCACCTTTTAAAATTCTATTCTTTAACTGGCGTGATCACCCAACAGGTGAGACACAAATAGGGGATGTTCTGATTGGGCGGATCTGTCATCATTTTAAATTTCTGTAGGTATGCTGTGAATTTAATGAGGATATGATAACTTTAATTTATTACGCTCAGGTGTACAGTGTCAACCGATATAATCTTAGACATATGTGCTTCTTGCTTTACGTTTTCTGAAAGTGTGAGTTGATTGTCTGAACCTGTTTTCTGGTATAAACTATACTTATACTCTCTCTAGGCTAATCAATTTACATATCAGCTTGTCCAATCATGACAATCTAACATCGCGTCCTTGTATGTATGTATGTATGTATGTATGTATTTTTTTCTTTATGGACGGAGACCAAAATGATATACATGACCTTAACTCAGCGGCCATTCTACAACTGCAAACTCCTTATGGAGTTATTCCCTCAAGTGAGAATTATCGGAATTCAAACGGAATTACAAAGTTTAGGCCTTAGTAGCTGATTTAGATAATGTCAGTTCTGTTCTCGTTTAGGTTATTTTAGTCTTAAAAGGACACTATAGTCACCAAAACAACTACAGCTTAATGTAGATGTTCTAGTGAGTATAGTCAGTCCCTGCAGGCATTTTGATGTAAACACAGCTTTTTCATTGAAAAGGCAGTGTTTACATTGCTCCCTAGGGACACCTCCAGTGGCAGTCACTCAGATGGCTAGTTGAGATGCTTCCTGGGTTAGTACTGCACAATGTACAGCTTCTACAAGCTCTGCATGGAGACACTGAACTTTCCCCATAGAGATGCACTGATTCAATACATCGCTATGGAGAGTTGTTGATTTGGCCAGCGTGGTGTTTGGCTCCACCTCCTGCATCACCTTTCCTATAGGAAAGCATTGGATTGGCAGAGGTCATCAGTTTTGATGATCATCATCAAGGAGGTGGATCATAGGCAGAGCCAGCGCTGGCAGACTCATGCAGTGCAGGAATAAAAGTATATTTTTCTACCTTTTTAAGGGGGGCAGAGAGTGGCCGGTGGCTTGCATGGTATGTCTTCCTCGCTCTATAGTATTCCTTTAAATGTGAAATTCACTTTGATTTTCTGGCAATTCTCACTTTAGTGAATATCAATCATAGTGATCAGTGTCTTCAGTTGTATTCTATAGTAAAATACATTTTACACAACACCTTCATTAGACTCGTTAGTGTAATTATTAGTTGTGTACAAATCCTTTTTACATGCAACAAATAAATCAAATTCCTGTTAATCTACACCTGAACCAATTGATCCGTCCCGTAAATCCTGAACAGATCGATTCGTTCAGGCGTAGAGGGACAGGAATCTGATTGGTTCATCCCAGCTGAAAAGGATTTATGCACAAGTCTAGTAATTCTTTATAAACACAAGTGAAGTATTCAAACACATTGTTCATATTATTGTCATAGGTTCTAGTATGGGTTTAATATTATTTAATGAAGTAGTAACATCTTCTGCAACTGTTTCCACTGCACTGCACACTTTCTGAGCTCTTTGAACTGTGAGTCACCAAGGGTAGAAAATTTTCCCAACACCATGACTGCCACATTTAAAAAATAAAATAAAAAAGTCTGAACATATATTACCCAACATTCCTAACTGTATGTGTGGTTTGTGGATGTGATAGATGCAAAGGGTATTCTAGAACAACTTTGTTGCCGTCATAACCTCCTAATAGAAATATTGTGTGTGTGTGTATATGTGTATATATACGTATATGTGTGTGTGTGTGTGTGTATGTGTGTATATATATATATATATATATATATATATATCTATATCCTTTTATTTCAAAAATGAATTTGTCAGATTTTATTTACACAAGCTAATTTCTAGACTACATTTTATAGTTAATAGACAATGTGCTATGACTTCTGTTACTGTGTAGCTTTGTATTACACTCCTGCTCTCAAATGCCTCGAAAAAGGGACAAAATGATCTAAATCTAAAATGTACATTTAAGCAGTTATCCTTTTCTAGTTATTCATTGGAGTAAATAATTTTTTTGTATAATTTATTTTATGGGATATTTTACCTTGTTGAATATTTATGTTCTAAAATGACTACGAAGACGATCTCAGAACTACATCGCCCATGATGCTTTGCCAGCCTTATAGTTGGTAAAGCAACGTTTGGGTTTTGCAGTAACTGGGAGATCTACCTCTATGGCACCCCTAATGTGACGCTGTCAATCCTGATGGATATGTATTGTTTCAAATATGCAAATATGGCTGTTTCCAATGGGGTTAGTTAAAGGATCACCACTATACAACCCTTAGGTCCACCCCACTCTCAGGGCCCCCCTCATTTGGCGCTGAAGGGGTTAAAACCACCTTAATCCAGTGCCGGGCTCCCTCTGCGCTGGTGACCTCTCCTCCCCCTCCGACATCTGCTCCTGAGTGGAGCAGAATGCGCATGCACGGCAAGAGCCGCGCGCGCATTCAAACAGTCCATAGGAAAGCATTTCTCAATGCTTTCCTATGGACGTTCTGCACGCTGGATGAGATTGTCGCATCCAGCGTCGCAGAAGCGCCTCTAGCAGCTGTCAGGAAGACAGCCACTAGAGATTGGATTAACCCTGCAATGTAAACATAGCATTTTCTCTGAAACTGCTATGTTTACATCTGAAGGGTTAAAATCTGGGGGACCTGGCACCCAGACCACTTCATTGAGCTGAAATGGTCTGGGTGACTGTAGTATCGCTTTAACTAGGTGTTTTGGAAAAAAACAAACAAACAATGCTTTTTTGAAGAACCACTAAATATTAAAGTAGCTTTTGCTGTTGTGGGATTTTTTTTGAAAGCAGTGTGCACCTTGTACACTGTTCCTTTCCCTTACTAGACCATCAGTATTAAAGAAACGTACAGGCACCATAACAACCTAATCAAAATTCTCCACTCCAGTGCTGAATCACTCTGCCCCACCATCGTCTACTTGCTGTATAGCTTAAAAACGGTAGCACCGGACTGCCATGGGCAGTGTCACCACTGATTGGATTAGAGTGGTCAGATAGAACTTTCAAACAGAGGCTTCCTATTCATAATAAGTACCTGAGAAAAATATGTACACTTTCAAGCTGTTTTGTGAATAGGGAGCCACTGATTGGTCGAGAGCATCAGCTGACGCACTAAGCCAATCTGCGGTGCCCCTGCCTGTGGCAGTCCTAGTCTTCTGTTTTCATGCATCTTAGCAAGTAGATGTTGGAGGCGGCAGAGTTATCTGGTGTTGTGAAGGAGACTTTCAATGCTGTTGTTATGGTGCCCATAATGCTTCTTTAATTTAAATTAATAATAAACCTTTCTTTAACCTCTAAAGGTACAGGGATCTCATAATAACTTAATTTCAATTAAATTGTTATGGTGAACAGAGTTAATATTAACTAGAGAGCAGACAATGTAGGATATGGTGTTTGCAGTATCCCATAGATCTCTGTCTCTAAGAAAGCATTCTCACGAAGCGGTTACAATGTTCTACTTTTGCCTTCTGATCTGGATGATATGTTGAGGAATAGTACTTGTGATATTATTATTATTATTATTATTATTATTATTATTTTGTTATTTATATAGCGCCAGCAAATTCCGTAGTGCTATACAATGGGTGGACTACCAGACATGTAATTGTAACCAGACAAATGGATGCACAGGAACAGCTATGTTAAAGTAAAATAATTTTTAAAGCAACATTTCATTTTTTTCCTTCCTTTTTTAGGATGGTTATGGTGTAGGTGCTGTGCCAAGAGACCAAGATGAGCGTCACTTCGTGGTTCCTGGTGAGCAGCACTGGCACTCGCCATCGGCTGCCTCGGGAGATGATCTTTGTTGGCCGTGAGGAGTGCGAACTCATGCTTCAGGTAAAGCTCTCTGCTTGTCCGCAAATTATATACTACCAGAGGCGTTACTTCTAGAGCCAGCTGCAGTCCATAAAACTGATGCAGCAGTATATTTGTATGTTGTGTGTGTTTTTTTTTTTTAAATTTGTACCTGTATAAAAGTTGCAAGTATCTGTTTGCTATCATTATTAAAATGTATAGGGGGATTTTGCAATATATTTGATCACTAAAAGCTCTGAAATATCCACTCATGGAGATAAGGATCAATTGAGAGTGTGACCAATAAGTGTGCATTCTCCATACAAGTGCTTGTACAGGCAGGAAGAAACATGGCTTCTTCTGATCAGTAAATAATGAGCAGAAGGAAGACCGGCTATATTGCAAGAAGGTCCCCTGTGCCTATCATGTGGTCTGGCAAGAACTTCCATAGTCCTCTGTATTGTATTCTCGGAAACATACAATATTGGCATGACATACCACTTAACATTTCAAATGGACAAAGAGGGGGGTTGACTGGTGGCATGACCAGGGGTGGGGCTGTTCTGAGAAACTTTAGGAGACTTACTAATAATTTATGCAACTAAAATGTAATTTAGAACTAATGCAATGTATCTTATTTACGGTTTTTAGTTTTGTAGTTGTATCTGGGAGTATTAATGCTGTTGAGCTCTGTTATACACAGAAAAAAGGATAGAGGGATTTTGGCCCCCAAGGTAACTGTCCCTCTTACATAGCTACGTGGGTGGTTTGCCATGGTCTCCTGATGGATGAACTGAGAGGAGCTGAAACAGAACCCACAACAAGATGGTGGATCATCCAAGTAGAGCTTCAGCTTGGCTTCTCCACTCTGCCACCACACATTAAAGTTACTAGACGTGCGTTCATTTTCGTACGAATATGATTTTGTCTGAAAATTCTGTTTTTTTTTCCATATTCGTTTACTAAAACGTAACCGAAAGCCCTACATACGAAATATAAACGAAACACCAAATGCATTACCTTTTCGCTTTGTTTAGTTCGTTTAGTAGACTGTGTGTTGCAGGGGAAATTAACCCCCACAGCACAGAAAAAATAACAATGCGTACGCGCGCAAAAAAACCCAAGGAGGGCGTCGGCAGCGCTACCAACTCACTCCTTGTTATAATATTAATTCCTACTCCCCCTCATCTGCATTCAAACTTATGGGGGTCATAAGTAGGGGCATGTCACCTAAACAGCGAGCGGCCAGTTTAGGTGACATGCCAATTGGACAGAGTAATCGTGTGTATGTTTTTACTGTAGTCTAGTCTCAGGTCCAGGGGGACCTGCATATAAGGCCAGTTGTGGCTGCCAATAAAAGAGTTCCTGCTTACCCTCAACATAGTCTCATCTCGTGTGGGGAAACTGCTATATCTACCCTGGGGATTGCTATATCACTATACTCCCCCGGGATTATAAAAACGTGCTCTTTTAAGAGCAAATTGCTACACTCTCTTGGAGGAGAGGTCTACTCACTGGAAGCTGGATCCTGGTCTAGGGTCCAGGGTGGGTGGAGGACAGCGAGACCCCAACCAAGCTGTTACGCTGGAAGTGGGGACTACAGTGCTGATGGTGTCTGGTGGAGTGCTTGGAGTACTCGGTGAGCACTAGGAGCATCGATTGGCGGAGGCACCCGGTCTGGGACAACCTAATTGCAGGGCGTGGGAAGGCTTTCCCTGCCCTGCGGAGCTCATTCTGCGGTGTCCTCGCTGGGTGAAGGATGATTGTTTTTAGTGTGGGATTTTATTTTTTCTGCTTATTTTTTTTTTTTTTTTTGCACTCTAGTTTTTTATTTTATTTGAACAGTTGCAACGGGTATTATGGATTTTTATCTGGCCTTTTTTGGGGCTGAAGAAGGAAAAGCAGAAAGAAGACAGCTAATGGTAAATACGAAATTTTATTTTACACGGTTAGTTTATTGCTCCCCCTCACTATTATTAGGCTGAGGGGGGGGGGTAGGTAGGGTATTTTTATTTGGGGGGAGTGACTAGGGGCTTGGGGACCCCTAGTCACTTTATAATTTGTGGTCCCCACCAGCCGGTCATGGATGCGGACCAGGGGGGACATTAGGTTCCCCCCTTTAATTAATTTGGGTCCTCACCCGCGGCTCATGGGTGGGGATCAGGGGGAGACATTAGGTCCCCCTGTTTATATTAATAACCCCCACCTCTGGGTCACAGGTGGGGGCACTGTCTCCCCCCATTTTATTTATTTGGGTTCCCCACCATGGGGCCACTGGCTACTCACTGTTTAGGCGACATGCCCCTACTTGTGGCATGCTGTGAGTAGGGGCATGTGGAAGGATTTAACCTCCCTTTTTTAATACGGGGGTCATAGTGACCCTCATAGGGTTTAATGCAGAGGAGGGGGAGTAGGAATTAATATTATTACAAGGAGGGAGCTGATAGTGCTTTTTTGGTAGGGGGG
Organism: Pelobates cultripes; assembly: GCA_933207985.1. Classification (NCBI taxonomy): domain Eukaryota; kingdom Metazoa; phylum Chordata; class Amphibia; order Anura; family Pelobatidae; genus Pelobates; species Pelobates cultripes. The sequence continues at coordinate 82,458,378 of OW240924.1, forward strand.
TTTGTGCATGTGCAGTGTTATTTTCGTCCTAAAGGACAAATACTAATTATTTTTTTTTTAGTAAAGAATTTCAGTCGAAAATGAATGGTTTACGAACTAAATTTGGGATTGCCGAATGAAATTTTTATTTAGTTTGAAATCATTCGTACGAAATGAAAATTTCACTGGTGCACATGTCTAAAAGTAACACGATAGGCACTCAGACCACGTCATCTCAATAAAGTGTTCTGGGTGAGTTGAGCAGCAAGATCAGAGCTACCTCAGGGCCTCCAGTGTGAGCCTGCCTGCATGACCACCCATGCCTGTGACTGCCTGCCCATCTATACCTGCATTCATTGCAAGCCCCACTGGACCATCGGGAAGAATTCATTCCAGCACTCCTAAAGGCTGGATCAATTGAAATGTAAACATTTTTTTAAAAAAAGTGTCTGCTAGTATTAGTGTTTGTGGCTGTTAGTGAGAGTTTGTGTCTGTCACTGAGTGTGTATGTGTTTGTCAGTGAGCGTGTGTATCTGTCACTGAGTGTGTGTCTGTCAGTTAATGTGTATGTGTGTTTGACACTGAGTGTATATATGTCTCAGTGACTGTGTATGTGTGAGTTTGTGTGTGCATCTGTCAGGGAGTGTGTCTGTCTGTGAGTGTGAATGTGTGTCAGTAACTGTGAGAGAGTATAATTGTGAATATGTGAGTGTGTATGTCTGTGAATGTGTATGTTTAAGAGAAATGTGTGTGTTGGTGTCTGTGACAATGACTTTGTATCTGTCAGTGCATGCATCCTGTGTCTGACAGGAAGAGAACTTTGATGGGGTGAGGGTGTGCGCCCAGGTTTTGTCATGCCTAGGGCAGCACAAAACCAAAAAACACCACTGATCTCAAGGGATATTTGCAAACTACACAAAGACTATGCAAGTAGCTGTGCCGCTTTAAAAGCTGCCTGAAACATCCTATAATGTTTTCTGATTGAAGGATACTCATCGTATTGGAGTCAGTAGATAGTCTGTTTGTTTTTCATTTCATAGTGATTTCATACACACTTGAATAAATTGATGTACCATCCTGGAACTGACAGCATCGTTCACGCACGGCATTGTGTGTAATGTGAGCCCGAGTTAAAGTTGGCCTTTGTGCTGCTTAATTTAACAATAATTTCTGACTGAGGTGTTCAACTCGTGGATATTCTGGGTGTGGGGAAAAGTGTCAGCATTTGATTCCTTTAATAGAACCTGTTGCTTAGCCACCATATCAGAGTGCTTGTGACAGTAACATACAGCATATAATGCTTTATTCACTCGCTCAGCAAAATTGCAACCAATATACAGATCTAGAGAAACAAGATTGCAAATTATTTATTGAGGTAGGTTCTTGACATGGGGTTTAATATCATATGCAGGGTCATTTCTAATAATGGCACCTGCTAATCACTTTTAAAAACTCTTTCGTACATTTCTCACTGTGTGCCGTGTATATATACACGCAGATACACACGTTGTTAGTTAGGATTAGGAGATGGGCATGTGCCAAAGGTGGTTGATAACAGTGATGTGTCCGAGAATCCTACCACTGCGCTATCAAACTGGTTCTAGATCAGAGGAACTATTTTTTTTTAAGAACTTTACATTTTAAGACACACTAATCACCATAAGCACTACAGCTCATTGTAGCATTTATGTTGCAAATATATTGTGGGTCCCCTTTTGATTGTGTCAAACCGTTATTAAACAGTTTGACAAATCCGTGTTTTCTCAACAATTGCACCCAGGCCCTCTGCTGTCACTCAGCTAGTGTGGAAGTGAAATGAATTTACCTATATCATGCAGCAGTGGCTGGCTGATGGTGATGGTCTAACTTACACTCATATCGTACCATTGTTGTCGTGTTGTGAAGTTCACTTTAATATTAGCCAACCCACAGCAGAGGAACTGGGCTGTAGGTGCTGAGAGCCTGCGTTTTTGTTTAACCACCCAAACTGTTTAACACAAACCAGAAGATGCTAAATGTGGATTATTTGCACCGTGATCAATATATCCCTTGTTTTTTTTTTTTTTTTGATTTTTTTTTTTTTTATAATTTTGGAGAAGCTTTTCAATTGATTTATTAGTTTGAAAATGATTTTAGTATTTTTAATATATTGATATAATTTTAACATTTTGAAACAAAAAATATTTAAAAATGTTATCCAAAAATATGAAATCGATACCATAAAGAACTGTGGTGGTTATGGTACTTAAACTGTCCCTTTGCCTAATGGACTTCTGCAAAAATATATAAAATGTGTGTGTGTGTGTCTGTCTATGTATGTGTGTGTGTGTATATGTGTGTGTGTGTGTCTATGTATGTGTGTTTGTGTGTGTGTGTGTGTGTGTGTGTGTGTATATATGATTTTATTTTTTTAAATTAACGTTTTTAATTTTAAATTAATAAATAGAACTCTTACCTACACCATTCACAAAGGTTGATTAGGTTTGCGGTGCCTTCTGCCACTTAACACCAACCTTGAACTGATTTATAGTTTGAGAATCTTTTGTAAATCTGAACCGAATCAATTGGGAAGATCCAACATTTTTCGCCATGCCCAAGTCTAATAATTTCTCGGTAAGAGTGCAATCAAAATGCGCTTTCTTTTGGTGGCTTGTGTTATTATAGGGCGAGTAGAGACATTTATATAATTACTTCAACATGTGGATCAAAAGCATTGACACGTATAAAGTAGGACTTTTTAAATAGTTGGATTAAGACATGCCAAGGCAGTACTGTGAGTGCAAACTTGGGGCTGTCCCCTGCAGCTCTTGTACACCAGTACTTAATTCACAAAAGCAGGGACTGGAGTCAGCACTGTCCTGTCCAACTTGCTGTGGACAATAGGAGGACCCTTTGATAATTGTGGGTCTGTTAACCAATTATGCTAAGCAGTGTTTATTGTTTAAGTCCCTCAGCATTTGTAAGTCGTTATTTTCCCAGGAACTCGTTTGACAAGTCTAGTGCTGAACGAAGACACAGACTTATTTTATATTCTCTGATGTGATATATTTGTTTATTTAAAGGTGGAGATAACGTGACTCAGTCTGTGTCACTTACTCTGTATTTTATAATTATTACCAGCTATGACTAAACACGAGAAACGTTTCTGCGTGCCCTACAAATCATGGCGGAAAATGTTTAAGGACAGTTGTAACGTGAGACGCTTCAAATCTTATGAAATACAATCCCTGCTTTCTGGGAATTTTCATTATTATTATTATTATTATTATTATTGTAGTTATTTATTTAATTCTTAGGCATGTTTGAATTGCAAACTGAACAGACATTGGAACAAACCGTTTTAAATTGTGCCCTGGTCTGTGGTGGTGGGTTCTGTGATATTGCACTGGAGACAGTATGAGCCCCTAAACTGGTCTCTTTACATATAACTAGATACACAATAAAGCCATACAGTAACATCTTCCTGTTTTTGAACCAGGGAATGCTGCTTTTACGTTGTTCTGTTTTTTTTATTTTTTTTTATTTTAGAAGTTTAAAACTATGGAGAGGAACTAAAGTTAAGAATTGTGAGGAACTGAAAGTGAATTTCAAATCTAAGCCAGAACTAGATGAACACAGCTGTTTGGATAAGTTTTCTAGTTAAGCTATTTGGGTCTATTTTTTTTTTTTTACTTAGTCTCCCCTCGAGCCCCCCCGCTAAATTATTATTATTTTTTTTTTTTTCTGCAGTTCTGCATAAGGAAACTAGGTACTGGAAAAATTTCAAGATGTCATCGCCGTGAATCTAGAAATCTGTACTTAAAACCAGTCCCCGCGCAAACCAGAGGGCAAAAAAACAAAATTACACAGCTGGTTTGAATTTTAAATTCACTTTTAATCAAATTTGCGTTTCCAACAATTCAGTTAATAACCATCTCTAAGTGTTTTTAACTGTAACTTGAACAAGTTGTGATAATGTCATCATCTATCAGAGTCCCCCAGACCCCCGAGCGACAGCCCCCCTTAAGTCATGACTGCGAGTCCATTAATGCAGCTCTGTATTCAGGTAATTGAACCACCCGCCCTTCACCCCATATTATCTGTAGCACAGGCAAACTATTGATTGTGTCAATGTTTATTCTACCTTTTATCTTTAGGAAAAACAATAGAACAAACCCTAGCCAAGGGTTGTTAGTTGTTTAACTCCTTCGTCAAATCCCTTAAGAAATTTCTCTCCTACATTTATTCTAGTTTTTTGTTGTTTGTTAGCTTTGATTTTATTAAGGAGCAACCTGTTTTTTTGTAAAGTCTTGCCTGGTGTATTGTACCTTTCTCTGGAGCCATTTTTACTTCAGGGTTTATTGCATGTCTGTGTTTTGCCTTTTGTGCATGCACACTGTTTTCACTGATCTATGCTTCTATATTGTTAAAAACACAAACCCAACCGTGCGATACCTCTATGTATTTCCTGACGCCCCACTTCTCATGGAGGACTTCCTTTTCTGAGCACCCATGGGGGACCGCCGTACTAGCACTGTCATTCAAAATAACTGCCACCACTTTACACTTTGACATACCTTTGCAAAATATTTATTTTTGGCACTGAATTGTTTTACGTATATTTATGCAAAATTTTCAACAAGCCTACATGACATTGTAACGTATGTGTCTCTTTGAATGCTTGTCTCAAAATAAAGAATAAAAAAAACTACAAAAAAATAAATAAAATAAAAATACTTTCTGGTTCCCCCAACAGTCGGTCTGCTCTAACACATTACATGAGAGCCTAATCATATGCCTCATGTAGGTCGAGCCATCTGCAATCTTTCATAAAAAGGTATGCCTGGAACTTCGCCATACTTCTCTGTTTCGATACGGTCCTACTCAAACTAGGATGGATGGCCATGGACCACATTAAAGTATTTAGGGGACCAGTACTTTGAGAACTCTTCCCCAATCCAAATTCCTCTCTAACTCGAAGTCCCCTAAACTATCCCTAACCCAACCCCCAACATTTGTAGATCGTACAGAGCTCTCCATACTGTGTGATTGCAACATTGACTCTAACCATGCTCTGCACTGTGTAATCCAGCAATGGGGATGGCATGAAGGCAATGGCAATTCACATCTTTTTCAGACCGTCATTATTCTCTCACCCATTGGGGAAATTCCCAGTGATGCCACCCAAGACTAATTACCGTAGATGTGTACAGCACTCTCTTTGTTACAATAAACATGATGAAACTGACACTGTAAACCATGGTAAATAATACATGCACACTTATACTTTCCTGTTACGCACTTACTGTCGTGTATGCATAGGCGTGCGCACGGGATGTGCCTATTGTGCCTGGGCACACCCTAATCCCCGCGACCCGCCTATGGATTGAGTCCTGCACTTTTTTTGAGCAGGAACACCGTTCCCGCTGTTCCTGCAGTCACTCAAATGCCAAATGTGTTCCCCCTGTCATTGGGGGGGGGCCAAGAGGTTACGGACTCCACCCCCGGCGGGCGCCTGTCTCCATATCAGACGTGGCGAGAGAGCTGTGTCCTCTCTGCTCCCTCTTGCCGCGCGCCGTTTGCTGGTGCCGAGAGCCCTAATATGATGTCATATTCCGGCTCCCAGCATGAGCAGAGAGGACACAGCTCTCTCACTGTGTCTGATATGGAGACAGGCGCCCGCCCCACTGGACCCCGGGGACAGGTCCACACCAGCTCTCCAGGTAGGGATGTATATGTAAATGGACAAAATAGGGATACAGCTGAATGACTAAAAAACATAAGAATACATAGTACATAGTGAAGTACCGTCACAGTGATAAAATATAAACTTCAATGATTGCACTCACAAAATAGTGATGGATAATGCGCCTTTAAGCCCTCAAGGGCTGCAGTGGTATTCACCCTCCACGAATAGGTTGCTCTGTCTTCAAAGAAGTGGGAGTATGCCAGTGAAGTATAAAAAATTCTTTTTTTTATTATTATTAAAGGCACTAATAAGCCTATATCAAAAAATCAATAGTTAAAAATATACAAATAATACTGCATCTAACGCGTTTCGTCCATACAAATTGGACTTCATCAGAGAGAATTTTTTGCAGTATACACAATATGTCAAATACAAAGCATGCATAATCCCACCCCCAACAGAGTCCCTTAAATATAACCAGTCCGATTGTTGATTGGAGAGTTCCTTTGTAGGCAGTCCCTCTTCAATAAAATCAATATTTTCCAGGTGATCGCCACCTTAAAATTCGCGGCTAAGACCAGCTGGTAATCCGTCCGGTAATGTTCTGCGTTCCAAATCACAACTTCCGGTTGCGTTCCACACATGCATTTCCGGTGGCGAAATAACCACGCACGTCACAACCACTGACGTTGTGTTCCAAGATCGGGCCCATGCGTTCCAAACGACCGGCCCTCTGAATTGCTAAGAAGACTAAAAGGAGCAGTCTTAGAATAATTTGAACATCAAAATAACCATTCTCATAATACAAATTCGACCACATCAAATTTGAAAAAGGACTTCAATCCTCTGCCACAAAGTAACTAAATATTAATAGAAATCTATTAATAATGAAAAAAAGTGAATAATGTGTACAAAACAATAAAGAATAAAATAAAATAAAATAAAATAAATAAATGAAAAAAATGTATATATAATAAAGTAAAATAAAAAAAAAAAAAAAAAAAAAAAAAATAAATAAAAATGAAAATAAAAATAGAAAAATAAATGAAAATTAATAAAAATTAAAAAAAAAATGATAATGAATATAGATAATAAAAATAAAAATAAAAATAAAATTAAAAATGATGATAATAAATATGAAATATATAAAAAAAAATATATATATATAAATGAATAAATAAAAAGTGTAAATATAATAAAAAATGAATTGGAAAAATATATATTAAATATATGTAATTAAATATAAAACAGGCAGAAGATGGAAATCCCCAACTTTGTAAGTGATAAAAACTTTAAACCATAAAGCTAGCCAAGTCCACATCGATGTTTAAACCTTTAGGTGACAGAGTGTCCAAATGGTAGATCCAATAGGTCTCCCGTTGTGCTAATTTCAATTCCCTATTACCTCCTCTCCAGTGAGGGGACACATGTTCTATACCACAGCCCTTGAAATCTCTCCAATTAAAGGCCTGGCACGTATTACAGTGAACTGGCACTGAATGAGTAGTCATACCTTTCTTTATATTGTTTATATGTTCCATAAGACGTACTTTCAAGGGTCTCTTAGTCTTTCCCACGTACTGCTTGCCACACGGACACTGCAGTAAATAAACCACAAAGTCCGTGTGGCAACCAATACTAGATTTCACTGGAAAAGAAATCCCGGTGGTGTAACTTGTAAATTGTAAAGTTAAACCTAAGTTCATCCTTGAACAAGCCCGACACATCTGACATCCTTTGGATCCCTTCATGTGGGTGATAACTTTTTTTCTGGGTATATCCTTTCTAGGGTAACTTGGAGCAATTAAATCTTTTAGATTTTGACCCTTCCTATAAATAATAGATGGACAGTCAGGTAGAATATTACAAAGGACTGAATCCTGTAATAATATAGGCCAATATTTCTTAAGGCACTTATTGATTTTCCAATGGTCAGTATTGTATTTTGTTATAAATGAATATCTAAAATGATCATTTGAATCATTCTTTGGATGGTTAGTCAATAATTCCCTTCTATCTTATTTCTTGAGTGTTCTAATTTCCTTTTCAATCATATTGCTATCATAACCTTTATTTACCAATTTGTTTTTTATATATTTTGCCTGAATTTCAAAATCTCGGACATTGGAGCAGTTCCTACGTACCCTTGTTAACTGGCTTTTAGCAATACCTCTCAGCCAAGGTTGATGGTGACAACTTGACTTATGAACATAACTATTTCCGTCTGTTGTTTTAAAAAAGCATCTAGATCTAATTTTATTCTGCTCCCAATATAAATTCAGATCTAAAAAATTTATGGTATCTTTATGCCACTCAGGTGTAAATTTTAAATTAAAGGGATTTAAATTAAGATATTGTACAAATGATAAAAAATCTTCTTGAGTGCCTTTCCAGATAACAATCACGTCATCAATAAATCTCCGCCATAGGACCAGGCTCGCCCGCCAATCATGCCCGCACCACACAAAAAGATCTTCCCATCTTCGCATGTAGATGTTGGCATAACTGGGGGCGAACCTGGTTCCCATGGCGCTCCCTGTTAGTTGTAAATAAAATTTACCCTCATGAAAAAAATAATTATGTTCAAGTATAAATTTAATGGCCATTAAAATAAAATTTTGCAAAGCATCATCTACCTCTGGATCATTTTTAATAAAAAATTGGACTGCTTCGATACCCAATTGGTGATGGATCACAGTGTACAATGATGTTACATCCAATGTTGCCCAACTGTAATCATCTTTCCAATCGATATCCTCAAATTCATGTAGAATTGCTGTGGTATCTTGAATATATGAAGGGGCACTCTGGGCATATTTCTGAAGTCTTGAATCAATAAAGGCTGAGAGATTTGCTGTAATGGAGTTAATGCCACTAATGATCGGGCGTCCAGGTGGAAAAAATAAATTCTTATGGAGTTTTGGTAAAAAATAAAAAATAGGAATGACAGGAAAAGTATTATACAAAAATTGAAATTTTTTTTGAGATATTATATTATTCTCCAGGGCTCCCAACAATAAACTTTTTAATAGGGAATTAAACATTTGTGTTGGATCTCTTGGAAGTTCCACATATGTCTCTATTTGACCTAGGATGTTGAGGGATTCTTGATGGTAATATTCTGTAGATAAAATGACAATCCCCCCCCCTTTGTCGGCCTCCCTTATAACTATATCTTCCCTTTCCATTAAATTTTTTAGACACATGGATTCCTCCTTTGTCATATTATAATTCTTTTGTTGATTGCTCCTAATCTTTCTGAAATCTTGACAAACCATATTTTCAAAAGTTTCAAGATGAGAACCTTTACTTTGGACAGGATAAAATTTAGACTTTGGCTTAAAATTCGTAAAGCCATTGTCTACACCCAAATGAACCCTGGAATCAATAGGAGGATTAGATGAACACACATTATAATTGGTTCCAAAATTCGTAGGGGTATTGATCACTGACGATGGACAAGAATTCTTTGCGAAATGGCGTTTAACTGTTAATGTTCTTATAAATTTTTTTAAATCTATAAATAAAGTGAACTCATCCGCTGTTCGTGCAGGGGCAAATTTAAGACCACGTTTTAGTACACTTATTTCTAATTCAGTTAATGGTGTCTGTGATAAATTAAATATACCTACATTACGTTCTTTTAACGGGAAGATCTCTCCCTCCTGGAATGGTTTGGAGTTCTTCCTCCATTCTCATTCTTTTTTGGGGAGTTTTTGTTCGAAGTGGAGAATATCGGTTTGGATGTGCCCAAGATGTTTTTCGTGGTAAAAAATAATCCGTTATCCGTTGTTCTTTTTGTGTCTGACTTCTCTCTAAAAAATTATCATTGCTTAAAAGAGGAGTTCTCTCTCTACAATAAGTTTTCTCTCTAGTTACATCCGCATAGGATCTCCTATTAGTGGTATCATTTATATCTCCATTTCTTTTTGGTGATTTTTTATCACTAATAGTTCTCCTCCCTAGGGGAGACCTATAAGAACGTGAATTTCTTTCATTTGGCAACACCTTATTTATTTGTGATATTCTCTGTGTTCTATATATTTCCCTATCTTCATCCTTTGATCTCAATTTATATTGATTAGTACCAGTGAAATTCCTATTAATTGTTTTCTGAACTTCAAATCTATTATAAGTAGGTGTTTTGGCAAATCGTCTTCTGCGTGACATTTTATTGACTGTAGAAAAAACATTATTGTATTTATCTTCTTTATCTCTCCTATATTTTTTACTCTTTGTCTCTGCAATTTTTTCGTCTAGTTCTTTCAATTTGTTATTTAATTCCTCCTCATGTTGAATAAGCTCTGGACTATCTAAATCTAGTGATTGTTTCTCATCTAATTCATGTAGTTGTACCTCAAGATTAGCTTTCATTTCTTTAGAATATTGAATGATGAGTTCCATGAGCTGGAAAGAAGAATTGTTTAAAATTTCATCCCATTTTTTCATGAAAACATCATTCTCCATACCAAAAGTTGGTGGTTTTTCCACACTCAGACCTCTCGGTATAAGGCCCTCTTTAATATAATTTTCTAAGAAAGCTATCTCCCACCATTTTTTATTCTCATTGATTAACAATCTTTCTTTAGTTTTAAAATAGTCCTCTAACTTTCTGATTGGCTCAGGTTTTTCCCAATCATTAAATAAAGCTTCAAATTTTTGTGATCTGGCTCTTTGAACCCTGGACAAAAAATTTCCAGCGGTCGCCATATAATCACACAATGTACAATCTACAGAGATGACAAAATGTATAAATTTATACTGAACAAAGATATTTTAATAAGGACTTTTCATTTCTGTCTATTGGCGCAGTCCCATCCTTCTATTTGATTGTCTTTTGTATTTATCCCAAGGTCACTTGAGGGAGTCCTTGTTTGGGATTGCTGCCTCTTGTATCTCTCTCCAATATATTAGCGCTGACTCTATTCTCTATTTTTTGAACAAAGATATGTAGCACACAATATCGGGGGTACAAATATGTTGAAAGAAAAAGAAAAAAATACAAACACAAGAAATACAAATGCACCTAACCAACACAGTGGTAGGAATATACACGAGTACTTAACTTGGTAGGGAGGCTGGGTGGACATTTTTTTAATTTAAAAAAAAAAATGTGTGTCAGTGTGTGTGTATATGTATATATATGTGTGTGTGTATGTGTGTGTATATGTATATATATATATGTATATATATGTGTATATATATATATATATATATATATATATATATATATATATATATATATATGTATATATATATATATGTGTGTGTGTGTGTGTGTGTGTGTGTGTGTATATATATATGTGTGTGTATATATATATATATATATATATATATATATATATATATATATAATCTTGGGAGAGTTCCCACACTTTATTCCCCAGGACGTGAATCTCCCCTCCGGATCTCCCCTGAGTGCCGGTTCTGCTCTAAGCCTCCATGGGCCGGCGGGGAGATCAAAGATCTACCTCACCGGCCTACAGCAGCATGGAGGGAGGCAGGAGGGGACCCGTGGAGCTCTAGACAGCAGCCCCGCCAGGTTACTCTCGCGAGATCTGAACATTACCTCTCGCGAGAGTGAACTCTAGCCCCGCAGGCTAGATTTCACTCTTCCCTGGACCACCAGGGATGGCACATAGCAGCAAGAATCCCCCCTCCCTACATAAGGTAAGAAGGGAGGGGGGATATTTACTAATCTGCCCCAACTCCACAATCCCTCCAAACATACAGCACCCACACAGCACACATACAGCATCCTCACACACACAGTTCACTAACCGCACCCTCACAAACACACACAGCACCCTTACAAACACACAACACCCTCACACACAGCACACAAACAGCACCCTTACACACACAGCACATCACACAAACAGCACCTTGGGGTCACACAGCACAATAACAGGACCCTAACAAACACCCTCACACACAGCACACAAACAGCACCCTCACAAACACACACACACACACACAAACACCCTCACCCACATAGCACACTACCAGCACCCTCACACACACACACACACACACAGCACCCTCACACAGCACACACACAGCAGTGTTTGTGTATGTGTGTGTGTGTGTGTGTGTGTATAAATATATATATATATATATATATATGTGTGTGTGTGTGTATATACACATACATACATGCGGCGTGTGTTTGTGCTTTAGGGTGCACACTCTAATGCAGTAGGCTGTGCACGCCTATTCCTGTATGATCATTCCACCTCTCCATGTTACTCTCTGCAACACGACCCCATTGTATTTCTATACTGCACTCTCTTGGATCAGCAAGGTTTACATAAGAACCATAGAATTGCTGCTAACACTGAAGTGAACACTGAAGTGCCGTAGTTAATCTTTCTGTTCTTTGGACGTGGAGCATTCAAATTATAACCACAGATGACTGTGGTGACTTTATTTTGTTTACAGTAGTACTCCCTGGAGGAACGCAGTCTCTATGGGTCCATGTACCTATTTCATTTTCCGCAACCACAAAGATGTTGTCACTGTTGCAGCTATGGAAGTAAACCACATTAGAACTTGAATTGTCCTTTTTGATCGGTGCAGGCTCAATGTTTGTTATGCTCCTCTACAAGTGAAAGTACGGTCTGTACTGTATTGTAATAGAAATTGAATTGAAGATACGGTTACTTTCTTTCAGATTAATTCTGTGTCCAGCAGAAACTGTAAAAGTTGTTGTTATATTGCACACTACCTGAAAGAGGTCACGTGACACAGCTTTATTTAGTGTACACAGGTCAATGGTTGAGTAAGATGATTGATTCCGCCCCCTCCCCCCCCCCACTGTCTCTACTCTGTCGGCCAAGTCAGTACAAACACAGAAATATAACCATAATTAACCGACTAAATTACAGTCAGAATGTTTATTGAATAATATATAAAACGTCTATACAAGTTAAGCCTATAAAAATACAGATCTGTGTTGTTTTCTGTTCTGCGGTGATTTGAAAGACAAAAAATATCCACGATCCATGATGATCTAATATGGAATAAAAGGAGTATGTTATATAATATGAAGGTAGGTTTTATTTACCTGAAGTTGTAACTCACTACCAGCATCTCCATTAATGAGACTCTCTCCAGCTCCGGTGCCTTCTTTATCTGCCAGGAGTCCACATCAGCGCAATACAAAACTGATGTCTATGAGACTGTGGGATCCTCCCTAGACAATGCCATTATTCTTATGAAACTTGACATCGATAGCTCCACCGTTTTGTCAAGTGAAGTGAAATTACATATCACAAAGTAGATCTTCTGACTGTGTTTGAATTTCAGAGAAATTCCATCCCAGTCGATGTGAGTATTTTAATAAAGTTTTACAGGTGGGTTGGGGGGGGGTGACAGAGCGGCTTTAAGTTACATAAATGTTCACGCAGCATTGTCATATTGTGTGCTAAGGTGATTAATTTGAATGGACTGCTTTTTTTTTCTTTAAGCCCATCATATCATACTTTTTGCATTTACATGTTGGGAGGACTTTGTCACGTTCAAACAATACACCCATCGCTTTGTGCTGCTATAAATCCATGAAATATTATTCTTGCGGTTTTGCTTTGGGGAAGTGAATAAACAAAGCACTATAGATACGTCATTGTCAGCTAAATTACTAATTTAACCTGTGCTTACACGCTTCTCAATTTTTTTTAAATGTTTTTTTTTTTTTTTTTTTACTATAAACTTGTTTGTTTGACATTGTAGCTCATTGTTCTCGTATCACACACTTGATACAAGTATCTACAGACTGTTCTAAGAGGGAATCTGTCACTTAATTGTGATTTACACCATTGAACAAAACTTGGAAATTCAACTTAAACTTGTGTAAACCTTTTGCGCAACCTTTGAGCTTATGACCATAGTAGTTGTTGTTTCTGTTTGAACTATATCTGATCAGTTTGTGTTAATGATCATTCACAAGGCCAAACATACATTCACTCAAATTATTCTCTAATTCATACAAATCATTTAAAATCTCTTCGGTTTACCTGACCAAATCAGCCATGCTGTATAGAGATTCGGCTTATTATAAGAGGTAATCAACGAGACCAAAGAAATATGCCGACTGATCCCTCCACTTTTAGAACTTTGCCCCTGAACTATAACATTATAAAACACAAGTTATCGTTAATATTGACTCAAGGACTTCCCATAGTCTGACTGATACAATATATTACACATTTAGAAACGTGCATTTTTAAATGCTCTAATCTCTAGTTTTACAGAAACTCAGCTTGAGTGCATGCAGGTTCAATATGGTACTTGGTGGTGAGTTCCAATGTCTCCTCGGATTGTTGACATTATCTGATGAATTATAGATCTGTACCTTCTCTCAGTCCCGCAGTGTGGATAAACAGCATGCCGTAATCAACTATGACAGTAACAAAGACGAGCATCTCGTGAAGGACCTTGGGAGTTTAAATGGAGTAAGTGTTTCTCGGTTTTTCTTGTTCGAAAGCCACATGTACACTGTGCATGCTTTATATAAATGTATCCCATTGATTTAATTATAGCAATCATGTTATTTGTTTATAGACTATCCCACGCATGTGCGTACTGCGTCTCATGCTCTTAGCATCTTACGCCAGGTTCCTGAACGAAATTTGGAAATAATGTTACAATCACAAAAAATTTAATTTCAGGAAAGCCATAGTTTTTGTACACCTTTTCCGAAACAAACTGGGTTATCAGCTATACTGTGAATTGCCAGTTGAACAGAGAATTCTCATGCAGGCTAGATCAGAAGGACAAAGCCACCTGTACTCACTGGAAGGACACAGGATTTATACTCTTCCACTTTGGAATAATTAAATACTACACTATATTATATTGCTTCATTTTAATACTTAGAATCATTCTAAATGACGCAAATATAAGTACTGACCTATAGAATAACACTGACTGTATATATTATTTTGTATCTCATTACCGGTTTATACTTAAGATTAATAAAAAAATGTACACTTTTAACAATGCACAGCTTGAAAGCTTATTAAATGACTAGTTTATACTAGAGATGAAGTGGCTATTCTGCGAATTGGAGTTCCATTAATCTGGCTTTTCATTTAGTGAGCAAGGCTACTGATGGCTTTTACGCCTGCTTGAACAGCTGCCTCTCGGAGGTTTAAAGTTGGAATATATTTTCTTTAAATAAATGCTATAAATAAACACTATGTGAAATGTGTTATTTAAAAAGACATGTGATTACGTAACAATTCTCCTCCCCTTTAGTTTTTTTTTTCATATTTTAATTTTCTTCCTTTAAGTATTTAATTTACTTTCCTTGAATTGAAAACTTGTCAGCTGTGGAATGAGGTTAAATCTGATACTAGTACAATGTAATTCTGGGAGGAATCCCCTTTGGGGCCTAGAACTCCCAGAGCTAAGCATTATGGGTGTTGTATGCTATAGTGAATGTGTTTCCAGAGGTTTTTGACACACTGTACATGTTTCAAATCTGGTTTGTGTCATTGTGCTGATTATCAATTTTAATTAATCATTTTTTTTTTTCTTTTGTCTTCTAACACAGACCTTTGTAAATGACGAGAGGATTCCGGACCAGATATATATTAAGCTGAAGCTAAATGATGTCATACGATTTGGCTACGATATCCTTTTTAAGCTTATTACTTTGTCGCTGTGTTTTCAGTTTGATTACAACACCCTTGGAATGAATGCCTTTGTTTCCTTGTGCGGGTTTATTGTGTAATGACAGATCGAATTCACAGTAAAGAAGATTAGCATTTCTCGTCTACATTTGTCAGTTGAAATGGTCCGTGCCAGGTGTAATATTTATTCTTTTACCTGACAATGTTCTTTGTGTGATTTAATTCCCATGGGCAGGGATCTTTGGATCTATAAAATCTGAGTGAATATTAATCGCTTCCCTCACTATAGATGATGTCATGGTTTTATTTAGAACAGGTTTAAATCACTTGTAGATCACTTCTATTTGTTAAACTGTAATTCTCATAAACGCTGGATGAGAATCACGAATTATGGGGTTTATAGTGTGGATGATCTCACTCGGAGACTTCATTTAGTATTTGCTGCTAAAACCAATACTTTTTATTGTGTTCACTGATTTTTATATATCATAGCTGTTCCTAGAACTCCACCATTCCGGGCAGCCATCTTTGAGATATATGCAGGAGTAAAAATGTTAGGCTGTGTGTATTATTTATGTTATCTGACTAACTGCTGCTCAAACTAACTTGCTGCTGCTGTAATTTCACACAGCGGCAGCAAGTTAGGTTGAGCAGTAGTTCGTCAGATACCACTCGAGTCTGGCCCAACATGGCTGCTCAATTTTCTAAAAAAAAATTAGTAAAAATCAATACACAGAATTTTTCTAAAAATTATTAAATAGAAACATAGAATGTGACGGTAGATAAGAACCATTCGGCCCATCTAGTCTGCCCAATTTGCTAAATACTTTCATTAGTCCCTAGCCTTATCTTATAGTTAGGATAGCTTTATGCCTATTCCATGCATGCTTAAACTCCTTTACTGTGTTAACCTCTACCACTTCAGCTGGAAGGCTATTGCATGCATCCACTACCCTCTCAGTAAAGTAATACTTCCGGATATTATTTATAAACCTTTGTCCCTCTAAAATGGACACTATAGTCACCAGAACAACTATAGCTTAATGTTGTTGTTCTGGTGTCTACTGCTTGTTGTCCCAGCAGACATTTTAAGGTAAATACTGCCTTTTCAGAAGAAACTCCGACAGCCACTAGAGTTACTTTCTGAGTCGCTCTGCATGGAGGCGCTGAACGTTCCCCATAGAGATGCATTGATTCAAAGCATCTCTATGAGGTGGTGTTGATTGGCAAGCGAGGCATTTTTCTGCGCATGCGCAATAGCCTCCCTATGCTTTTCTATGGAAAAGCATTGGATTTACTGATATTGTCAATTTTGGCGTTGGTTCGGGGCTGAGCCAGCATTGGCGGACCCGTGCAGCGCTGGAATAAAGATGAGTAAACTCACCTGTGATGGTTATCCCCATGGAGTAGGGTATCTACCGTCTGGGCGTCCTCCTTCCCAGTACTGGAGACCACGGCAGAGCTCCAACTCAAGGTCCTGTAGAGTGGGTAGAGCGGGGCTCCCTCCTCCAGGAGGGTATAGCTGGGGCTCGCTTTCCAGAAGGTGTAGCAGGGTAGCTGGAGAGCGCTCTTAAGAGAGCTAGTAGCGATACAGCTGGCACGTAGGCTTCTCCATAAGCCAGAGGAACATGGCAGTTTGGCACATGGAAAGCCAGTGGAAAATGGCAGTTGGTCACACCGGTTTTAACATTACAGATTCTTTCCCAGCAGAGTTAAAGGGCCGACATAGTTTTTAACATCCAAGATGCGGAAATGGAGTATTTAGCAGGTAATGCACTCCAGGGGCCATAGTCCCAGGGTAACCAGAGTCTAGGAGCGTGTTCTTGGTTGGAATACAACGCTCCACACCATAACCACCATGAGAAAAATCACCATAACTACTGCAAGCAATGAGGGATTTTGTTACATCACCTTTTACATAGGGTGCAGGGGGCCGGTGCCTAAATAGTTATATTACAGGTATATTAACAGGCTGTATTCCTGTCTGTATTCCTGTCACTATAGTGTTCCTTTAAGTTTCATCAAATATTATATACCTTTTAAAAATGAAATTTGATGATGGTTGTCCTTTTAGTGGATCTTAGAATTGTAAAACTGAGGGAAGAAGGGGGTATATAATTGTCAGGAAATTAAAATGTTGGTTGTACATTTTGGTTGGTTGGTTGTCCATTTCTTTTTACTTTTTTGTGGTAATTTGTAACTGAATCTACTTTTGTTCCTCAACACAGCACCTTGAATGGGTTAATGCTTTTGTTTTTTTCTGTAGTAGTTTTCTGTAGAGCCAGTTGCATTGGTTACCCAAAAACCCACTAATTCTCTCAAAGGCAGTTTCTTTTTGTACGCTAGTCCTCCTGCTGGAGACCTGTGGTATCACAGAACACAAATCTCTTTAGCAACAAATTAAATGCATTTATTAAAACTACACATAGCCTGAGTTTGGTGTTCAGTCTGTGCAACTATTACTATGTTACAGATATTTGAGGTACAATTCAGTAATTATACCACCTCTGCATAGAGCAGTTTATTGGCATGGGAGGCAAAAAAAAGCAAAAATAAATAATTACCATCACATTAGGATTATTAATACAAAAAGATAAGTCCTGCGCTCACTCCCATCACTCCTGGGCGGCAGCAATGACCACAGTATACATCAGCCCCAATATATAGTAAAAACCAAAGAGGAAAAAAGTTACCTGCGCTCTCTCCTTAATCCCTATGTATATTTACAATGGAGGTCATTTAGTTACTCCAATGGCCATTGGAGGGAACATTAGGATTATTTACCTCAACTTCTCTTATAGACATATAAGCTGCAAGAACCAGCCATTGAGAACAGAGTGGAAAAGAACAATTCACCTTAATAGGGAGAAGTAATCGTATACTCGTATTGTAGCACATAATTAAGATAACTCCTCCTAGTGGCATTCTGCCAATAAGGTCTATTTTGTAAAAGGAATTTAAATTGATAATAGAAACACAATTACATAGGATTATTGGGTGTATCGAACAGTAAAGTGTTAGTTGTGGGTTGCTGTAGCTGGGGGGGAGGGGGGTTTGTGGGATATGTGTATTGCAGGATATTTTAAATTAATTCTCTAAACTAAAAGTGTCTCCCCCCACCCCATTTTGAAAAATTAAATGTTTAAATGCTTTAAAAATATACAATAAATATATGAATTATATGCTGGTGCTGTTACTCCACAGACATGCACCAGGACACCCCTCCAAGACCAGGAAGAATCGCCATCAATGAGGAACTCTCTGTGGTCTAATCTACCTCTCACAGACCCCTGTGATTGAATGATATGTAGTCCAGTCTCCATTCCAGTTCCACTCAAAATCTGTAGTGCATATATTCTATTTTGAAGACTGTTCTAGGTTTATTACAATATAAGATGTTTTCCTTAGCAAATGCTTTACATATTAATCATTACGTTCTAGAACAGACTCAGCACAAAGTCCCAGAGGAGGCACTTAAGGTATGTATTGTGTGTATTTGTGTGTGTGTGTGTTTGTGTGAATTCTGTTATTGCATCAGTCTTGTTTTCAAGTCTTGTTAATGCGTGAAACACATCCTGCTGTTTTCCTGTGTCTTCCCCGTTGTAATGAAATTTAAGCACAATATAAGGAAGTATTTTGAAATTTCTTCCTGACGATCACTGTATTTTATGGGGAGATTTACTGAAATTTAGTGTGGTTAAAGTGGAACGTTTTTGAGGTAAACTATTTTATTTTGCTTAAGGAGAACCGTTGCCTCCCGTTATTTGTGTTTATTTAATGGTCTCTTACATTTAGCAGTAATGTGTTTGTGAAGTCTCAATAATAAAATTAAATGCCCAAACCCACAATGCTGTATATCTGCAGTAAGAGCATACAGAGAGGAAAAGCAACGTGTCATTTGCTAAATATTTAATATGTATTTAAAAGAAAAGAGCATCACATGAAATAAAGGTTAACCTAAAATATGGATAATTGTATATGTTTTATTCCGTAATGTAACTTGCAGAGAAGTGATGGGAATCCTTAAAGAGATTATTTTTTTCTTACTTCTTGAACTTTTTTGTGAAGTCGAGCTAAGGATATTTTATGTTGTCCATTCACTTGTAGCCTAGTACTTCTACATCTCACTTTTGGAATTGTGGTCTGCTTCCCTTTTTGTACATATGCAGTGTGTGAGCTAAATCCTGCATTTCACTTACTTTTTTTTTTAATTTTAATTTTAAAATGCCCATACTGAATGAAAACGGATGCTAATGAGTTACTCGCTGCTTAATTTCATTAAATCTGAATAATGCCAGGTTGAGAGGGATTTTGGTAACTATCATAATGTTATATCTTTTTTTTTTTTTTTTTTTAAGTAGGGTTCTATTGAATGTACAGACTTTCCAAAGTGTTTTTATTTAATATTTTAATGCAGATAAGGTTCAATAAACTGTGTATATTTTTTAGCATGAAAAGTATACAAGTCAACTCCAGATGAGTCTGAAGAATTCAGCGTCTGTAAGAACGGACCATCTTAAAGAACATCCTACTCATATGGAGCCTTCTTCTGGAAAGCCAGAAAAAGGGGAGAAGAAAGCTGCCTCTCTTAATGGTATGCACCACATTTTACCAAATACATTTTAACTATTATCAACCTACCCACAGGGGGGTTGTTCATTGTCCTTCTTTAATGGATGCGTTTTGCGATTATTTTTCGTAAAAATGTAACATTGTCAGGATTTGAGCTATACATTCTTCTAGAAATGAATTCGGATCATGGAGCAGCCACATGCTTTGCAGCGAGACTCCTTCGCTGAAATAGATCCCCAAGTACATTGATTCTAGATTAAAGGGTTACTCCACGAACCGTGACCATTTCAGTGAATTGAAGTGGTCATGAAGCTTGGAGTCTGTATGTTCATCATTTCAACAATGCTGTACATGCAGACATAATGCAGTTTGCTGTGGGGGAGTGTAACTAATTGGAATTTTGCATAGTATGCTGATGAGAGAAGACCAATGGTGGCACTTCCCCTCGTCCGAGTTGCCAAATCCTCTCCTCAGCCTGGCTTTTGGCACCTCTGCTCTGTGGGAGCATTGGGCTGTAGGGAAAACTTTGCCTTGACATGTGATAGCAGGAAAGTTTGGATTTATTATTATTGGTGGGTTCGTGCCACTAAAAAAAAAACCCTGTGTTTTTAATAAACATTTCAGTTGGAGTAAATCTTTAAAAACTAACTTGACTTGCATGTGCAATGTTAAAGAGATACATTTCTCTGATTCTCTGTACAAACATAATACATTTAATGGTACAGCGTAAGTTGCATTTTCGAACCTTGCACAGGCTTGTTGTCCCCTCAAATAAAAACAGAAATGCTAATCATTTTTGTTTGTAAGTACCGGTATATTTTGTTTTACTTTTTAATGTCAATAATCAAACCAGTCCACTAGAAATATGTTCCTGTTTTATGCATTCAAAATTTCCATTGCTTAGATTGCTGAATTTCTAGGTTGGTGTGTGTGCATTTGATGAATCTAGTTTGGTTTGGTTTTCAAACTAAAATCTTTTTATTTTAAATGCACAATTATAGGAAAGTTCCAGAAACTTACATCATCTTTTAATTGAATAAAAGTATATATTGTTTGTTTAAAATACTGCAGTGACTTCGTCAGCATCTCCACTGCCCCCAGAGACCTCAGTTTACCGCACACCTTTGTATGGGCAGCCTTCCTGGTGGGGAGAAGATGACGCCAACAATTTGCATGAAATGCATGAAGGCAGACGCCAGGAAGATCACTTTTCAGGTGAACACGTTGCTTATATTCCACCAGGTGATGCCCTTTTTTCATGATCTGTTTGTTTTTGAGTTTTGTTAGTGTTAGTGGTGTTCCTGTTTTAGGATTATTGTGCCAGTGACAGAAATCTAGCCAGGGTGTTGTAATACTAAAAGTAGCCCTTTTATAGCACTAATTTTCCCATCAGAAAGCTTGGGGCTTCTTACAAAATGTTGTTAGAGACATTTACACATTCCCAGACAATAACACACATTCACAGATACATACACACACATACAGCTGCTACGAGCGAGTGAAAGAAGTGATACGGCTGCTAGGAGTGAATGAAGAAAGTGAAATGGGTGGGGGAGCAGTAATCTAAAAGGAACACTCCATAGTAAAAAAATTTAATCTAAATTCACTATTTAGTAGATCTACCCACAATGGATACATGCATGCATTTATTTATGCATGTAGTTTTTTTTTTTTTCTCGTTGAGAAGCCTCCGAGTCTGTGCCCTCTGTGCATGAGTGCTGCACTCATGGTCGAAAGGACGTTGGTCTGAGGTCTATGAAGGAACAATGTGGGAGAATGCAGACACGCTCAAGTAGAACAACCCTGCCACTTCCATTAGCTTAATGGGGGCTAGCTAATGGAAGGAGGATGAAAGTGTTTCTAATTCGAATGATAAAATTGCCAAAAGAAATCAGAACGTTTATAAACTAGCTTCACTAGCTCTGGCACTTTAGCCCACATCCAATTCATCCACATCTCCCCTCGCGCCCCCACTAAAAAAAAAAATTATAAAAAATAAATTATATATATTATATCATATACATACTGATATTTTAAACTGGAGTGCCCTTTAATGAAAAACAGGAAGGTGTTTTGGGTGTGTAGGTCGAGTGTTGCCAGGGAGTGATATTGTCTTTGTCCCCTAACAGCTTACAGTGAAGGCCTTTGTGTTTCTATGCTGGGTTGTGCGTTCAGTAAACAGACGTGTGTGCACATAATTTCACCCTGTTCATTTAATTGTTTTTTTTTTAATGTGTTTTTAGTATATATGCATGTTTTATACTCCTGAAAGTTTCTTTTGGTTTTGTGCTTTGTTAATTTATATATTTTATTTCGCTGTTTTTTTTGTTTTTTTATTCAAGCAAGGGTTGGTAAAAAAAAAAAGCTAAAAAAACTGAATAACTCAATTAACATGAAAAAATTATAGATGCTCAAAAACACAATGTCCAGCACAGGATACAAATACTTGCAACTTTATTAGTTTGTATAAACTTGGCATGAGGAAGCACATCACGGGGGGGGAGCCAAAGCCTAACTCGTTTCAGACCCAGATGTCCTTACTCATAAAAATTCCTATGACTAAGGACCTCTGCGTTTCAACCGTGCTGGGCTTTGGCTCCCTCCTGTGGTGAAATTCTTTATGTCAAGATTGTTCATACTAATAAAGCTGCAGTGATTTATGTACTGTGCTGGACATGGTGTGTTTGTGGTAACCGGCCTAGTGTTTTCTCAAGCTACCTTAGTCACCGCCGTTAGACTCTGACTTTCATAATGTTTAGCCAGGCAATAGGCAGCAGCTGGAGCCAATTGAAGTTGTTTTACTAACACTGTTCCTTTGTAAAACTGATTTTGTTAACATTAATTTTAAGTTCTGAAATAATAAACATCTGTGTCATTTGAAAATTTAACGCAACATATAAACAAAATAATATTTTGTTGTAGAACGGCCAAAAGATCTTCAGCAGCATGATGAAGAAATGAATGGCAACTTGGGGTTCAGAGATCCTCAGGATCAATCTGTCTACGCATTCAGAAGAGAACCAAGCTATTTCGAAATCCCGACTAAGGACTTCCAGCAGCCTGCAAAGTCCCCAGAGACTCAGGTTCACGAAATACCAACCAAGGACACAGACACCATCACACCGCCTGTCGTACAAAGTCACGCCTCTTTTACCATTGAGTTTGACGACTGCCGGCCTGGAAAAATAAAGATAAAGGATCACGTAACTAAATTTTCAATGAGGCAAAGAAGAACCCACGGAAAGGATGGTGGCCCTTCAGAAATGGTGTCTGCGGAGTGTAAAGTTGCTGACTGGTTGGTTCAGAATGATCCAAGTCTAATGAGGAGGCCAGCTCCTGAAGAAGATGTTTACAGCACAAAGAGTGACCTTCCGATACACAACCGGACACTAAAAGGTAAAACCAACTTTGAATTAGAGCATGTCTGTCCATCCATGGCCTCGAGCTGTGGTTGGACTACATTCTCTGCAAGCCAACATGCTCCCTCCAAATGGTACTGGGCAAACTTCTGTTTTCTTTATTTTCTATGAATTAAGCTACTAGTGTGTCTTTCTTACATGTTCATAATGGTGATGGGATAATGGAATGTATATTTTACGTTCTGTCACAAGGGTGCTGGCTGCTGGGACTAAAATGCATGTTTTGTAACTATATTAACTATATTAAGGAAAAATATCTTTGCCTGATGATCTTCTACCCGGAATGTCCATTTCATGAGTTCAGCGTTGATAAATATACAGTACATACAATTATTCACTGTTTTTAACAGCAAGCCTGCAGAGCAGCATAAATACTACAAAATAAACATACGAGGGGAAATATAACTATAACATGCGAACTTGCAATATGAATGTGCAAATAGTATAAAATTATACATACACTTACATGTTCTGGCTCTGGATTGAATTGCAGGCAGTACCAAACCGTATTAGTTCAAAATGTCAACTCCAGTAAGAAGAAAATAAAAATAGATAAATAATAGAACACTATAGATACCGGTGCGTAAACCATACAAAGACAATTGTTACAGTTGTTATTGTTTTTAGGTAATCGACATGAAGATGGAACACAGAGCGACACTGAGGATCCAGTAGCAGCCAAAACGGAGATAGAGACCATCGCACCGGATCAAGGGAAACTTCAAAGGCAAATAAAACGGGAACCGGAAGAACTGCTACACAGCCAGCAAGCATTTGTAATTGAGTTTTTCGATGAGGATGCCCCTCGAAAGAAGAGATCTCAGTCTTTTACACACAGTGGAAATTCTTCTCCTAATGATTCTGACCCTTCTGTTAAAACGAAACCAGACAAGCGTAAAGTGGTTCAACCGGCTGAAAAACTGAACACTAATGGGGTGCCCTCTCCTGCTCCAGTTAATAAAGCAGTTGCAAATGCTTCCTTTCAACAAAGGTCTAACTCTTTCAGGAAGGACAAAACAGATGATCGCATGAACTGTTCACCACCTACAACAGCAAAACCTCCCATAAAAAACTATGGTAGCATTGGGAAGAAATCAAAGCTGGCTCAGGACTTTTCCGCAGAGTATTTTCGTGAGCAGATTGAGTCTGTACAACCGCCAGTAGAAAAACCAACTAGTTTGCCACTGACAACAGCCGTGTTAACGCAGCCACAAACTTTGCACATAGAATTAACCACAACTTCTGGAGTCCTTGCTACATCTACATCTCCACCATCCGAGGCCCATCCAGTGAAGACAAAGAAAACTGAAGAAGAGGACAGCTTGAGTGATGCTGGGACATACACAATTGAAACGGAGACACAGGATAAAGAAGTTGAGGAAGCCAGGAAAATGATAGATCAGGTAAAACCGTAACATTAATATTTTGATTTATGTACCCATACCTCCTCACCTTCACACCCCTTAGAGTTAATCGTGCTTGTTGTATGGGAAGCAAGGGAGAAGTTAACAAGTTCTATATCTGGCCAAAAAGTATCCTGCTAATGATGTGCAGGATGTATAATTACCTCCCATTCTCTTACTCCCAAATAATGTAAGGAACTGGGAATAACTGATGCTCAACAATCTCTGCAAAACAAATCTTAATATCCAACACAGTTAGCATCTTTTTCAGCTGGGTGATTAATGAATAGCATAGTTGCTTGTAGTGAATGAATGAAATGATGGTTGCCTTTAGTGAATGGAACGAGGAAATGGTAAGTGTGCTAGTAGTGAATGATTGAATGAAAGAAGGAAATGGCAGACTTGCTGGTAGTGAATGAATAAATAAATGCTAGAAGAAATGTAATGGATTCTGGTAAATGCACTCCTATATTATTGTGTGGTAGAGATAGTCATATCAAGCATATTTTGTATTTAAAGCGGCACCGTCACTGTTAAGATAGAATCGTTATGAAATACTCATTTTGACTGTGTTGGAATTTCGCTGAAATTCTTACCTAGTCAAGAGATATACTGTCTTTGTATATTTCTTCTGCCTTACACCTCTACACACATTGGGCAGAGCTACCGCCGTCTAGAAGGGTTAATCCCCTCAACCATGGTCTGTGATGGCTGCAGGGAATTGACTCTGTCAATGGAGGATTCCTCGGTGCCACGGGATCCTCCATAGACCTCAGTGTTGTACTCTCGCATGTAGAACTCATCTTTTCCTGCCCCCTCTCCACCAAAGGACCCTCAGCGACTGTCACTGTCGGGGGTTTTTGTGAAGTCTGCAAAGTCCCCAGACAGTGACAGTGCCACTCTACGCAACATACATTTTGCTTTTCTTCTTCCTTTGTAGCTTAAAAACAAATATATGTAAAGTTGTTATCTTTAACTAGCTCTGGCAACCCAGGAAATGGTAGCATTTGTGATAAAATATATAGATAACATTTAATCTGTTCTTTGTAGTAACCAGATTGTTAGCGTCTGTCTGTGTATACATACACATCTTAATCCATGCAGGGGGTGCAAACTTCAGACCCTCCCAGCTGGTGTTGGACCTTAACACGAATTATATCCTTGCTCCTTAAAGGCACACAATTGGCAGGAACTGGCACCTTTTTTTACATGAAATACATCAGACTTATAAGAATTATTAAAAACATGTGGAATAATAAAAGTATGCAGACGGACAGATCTAAAACCTAACAGAACTATATGAAACGTGTTGTTTTTAATTTTTTTATTTATTTTTTTTACTCTTACTTTGGGGCAGGTTTATAACTGCAGTTGTATCGGTTCCAGTTAAACAGAGTGCCGTAATCTTTTCAATTCTGTAAAGTTGTTTTGGTGCTTAGTGTGCCCCCCTTGCTTGATATATATTTTTAATGTCGATAAATACACTTTTATACTTCTAATAAAGTGTTCTAATAAAGTATTTCTATTGCAGTATATTGAGAAAAGGGCATAAAACAATCTTTGCTTTGAACATGTTTTACAAGACCTATGGACCCAATGTTCTCAGTTGTAGCTACTCAAATGCAAATGGCGTTGTTTGGTGAATTCGAATGATACACATTTACAAAGGCTAATAGGGCTAAGGGACAGAAGAATGCTACTTGTGCTTATTGTTTACATTATAGCTTTGTGCATAAACCGTTTGCAAATATGTGATATACAGACTAGATTCCCCAATTCCTTATTACCTAGATCTTTCTGTCTATCAGTATATGGATTAAAGGAGTACTGTAGTGAGTTAGGAATACAAAACTGTATCCATCTGACTCCGTGGTCCCCCACTCTCCCCAAGCCATGAAAGAGAGAGTTAAATAACCCTTTAGACAATTACCTGAGGGACCTCGACTCTGAGTCTGGCTCCTCCTCCGATGTGAGCCGATGGGGGAACCGCATGCACAGTGAGTGGTGCATGTGCATTAGGCCTTCCCCATAGGAAGGTATTGACTCAGTGCTTTCCAATCGGGATTTAGAAGATGCTGGACGTCCTCCTGCAAAACGTGGCGATGTCCAGTGTCGTTTCATGGAGTTAAACTCTGTGAAAAAGCAGGAAGTGCCTCTAGTGGCTGTCTTAACCCTGCAATGTTAACATAGCAGATCTAAGGGGACAGGGTAAGTGCATCCATACCACTTCAATTAGATGAAGTGGTCTGGGTGTCTATAGTGTAATTTTAGTATACTTACATAGTAAAATAGAAAGAAGAAAGCCCAACAAGTTCAGGCTGTCACAAAATAAAGCAAACTCAACTTCTAAAATCGCAGTTCGATTTCTACTTCGATTGTCAAGCTCTCACCCCACTTGTTAACAATCATACTCTTTTGAATATTCTCTCTTTTTTTTTTTTTTAAAACATCGTAACATCTGTAAATAAGATATAGATAGGCCATGAATAAAGCAAGCCCTATTTCCGTCACAGCTGTCTGCTGTAACAGTCCACCAATCCATGATTGTGTAATAAGTTTGTAAACCTGAAACGTATATCATTATTTTGTTTTAATGCTCAAATAATAGTGTGCATGGCAGGGCTCAAAATTATCTTCGGAAACGAGCTAAACCTAAAAGGTACTTGTTACACAAACCGTACATACATGCTTGGGGTATGGGGGTGTGTAGTTGGGGGAATGAGGAGACAGTAGTATTGTGGTGGCAGTCAGTTAGGATTTGCATACAAATGGAAATATATTGAAGGACCGTGGAAATAACAAGGAGTATGTTGCAGTAACTGTTGGTTTAGTGGAAAGGTATGAGGGGTATTTTGTGTCTTGTAAGATTGGGCAATGCACTGTAATGGTGTGGGTGCTCTGTACCTGTAAACTGGGACGGTAACAGGTGGAGCTTGGTTGATGAATGTCTAGTTTCATATATTATATTCATATACTGTACCATAACTAAAAATCTAACTGTGCGATTATTTCTATGTAGGTATTTGGAGTGTTCGAACCAGAGGAATATTCCAAGATTAATTCTTCTGTGTACAGGCCCGTGATTAAGGTGGAAAAGGAAGATATTTCACACGAGCAAAGTTTGAAGGCTGACTTGTTCTCTTCTCACGCCGCTAAATTGAATAACGGACCCCAGTCTGAAACTCCGGTATAATTTAGTGTTTATGTTAGAATACAATGTAGAGTAACAACCACATCTGCAGAGGTGCTCAATAGTGTTGATAGGAAACAGGTGGACGGCTCTCAAAAACGCCTTCCACCATCGCCACTACAAAATGCTGCAGTGGTCATGTTGCTTAGCATGTAGATTTTATAATAGCTGGGATGTTTACACCATGGGGTGGATCTATAGTGCGTGGAACTATAGCTGCTCCACTTAAAGCTAATTATCAACCTTCTATAATGCATAATGCAGCCTTTTTTTCACCATGGTGCCCAGTGACAGTGTGCAAATTCCTCACTAGTAAAGGTTGATCATGACCTCTATATTACTAAAGTATAAAGAACAAATTACCTTATCTATAGTAAGTTTCTTTATGTCTGATCTTTTCCATGTTCCTTTAATTTCCTGCAGATGGCAAGGTCAACTGGGTCAAAGTCAAATCAAAAATGGGTTTCTCGATGGGCAAGTCTTGCCGACAGTTACCAAGATGCATCACCAACTACGTCTCCACTAGACAGTCATAAGCACGGGCTAACTGGGGAAGAAGGTAAACAAATGTTAGATTTATTTCTGCATTGGATGTTTATCACGCACCATTGTGTTTTGGTCATCTGTCTATACTTTATATAAAATTCCAAGGGACTACATATCACAGTAGAGGTGAAGCTGAGCATATTGACGTTATTGTACGATGTCCTAATAAATGGTAGGAAGGTCACAGTGAAATGATGCAGATGTGTGCCTCCCTAGTACTACTATCCTGACCCTGCTTGGACAGTTCTGGAATTTTGACCTGAAAATCATTAAAAAAAGTGAATTGCTTTTTTTCATCTCACAATACTATTAAAGAGGGACATTAGGACTGAAAAGAGGGACAGGGGAATTTGGATCTAAAATAGGTACTGTACCTCCTAAATAGGGACACTTGTGAGGTATGTGAATATGTACTCAGTATTTAGACTAATAATATATTAACATGCTGATATTCCCACAGACTAGTGTACCTGGAAGAGTACCCCATAGGGGAAATATGTTTTTATGTAATATGACTTAATAATGATAAAATTAAATACCCAAAAAAAGACTGAAGACCCTCTTGGCTGACTGAAAGCTGAAAGCTTGTGACAAAGATATTTTATAAAAGTGTTGATCTCTTGTGAAATCCACACTTTTATCAAATATTACCACAGGGATGAGCAAATTAACCCTAAAACAAGTGAGGTGCTTTAGTTTACTGGAGTGTTCCTTTAACATATGACTGTAACATATTCATCCTCACCTTGCGGTATCTGCAGTAATTGCCTTCCTGACAAATGCAGAAGTGCCGTTCAGCGGCCATGCGGCAATGTATCTGACTCCTGCAGCATGTTGGTGGATGCCGGCCCCTGCGGATCCACACCATTTTGTAACCCCACGTCCGCCCACGGTATTGATGACATCGGTGTGCGTGTGACGTCACGTAGAGGACACGCACGCACGTTCTGGGGTCAAAGGCCGGGTACGGCCAATAGGATCCGAAGGAGGCTTATTTAAACTCCTTTTTTTCTTTTTCCTCATTGCCATGTCATGGTTTCCCATAGTGGTTGTCACAGAGTGTGTTCTTAAGTATTTATTTCTGGTTATTGACTTTGGCTTCGTTTTGACCTCCATGTATTCCCTCACTTTTGGCTTTCCTTCATCGTTGTCTCATTTTGTGTCCCTGACCTCAGCAAGTATTCTGACTGTTCTCTGGTACGTTAAGTCCGGCTATTCTAAGGCCCAGTAAGACGTTACCTTTAGTCCTAGGTGTGATACAGTACTGCGTGCTGGATCAACTAGTAATCCTGACAATGACAATTTTTCATTATGAATGTTGTAGGTTACAAAACGGAGGAGTTGTTCTGAGCCTGTTAAAGTAATTGCTTTGCCTTTTCTGTTTGCAAAGAGGAAGATGTGGGTTTTGGAGAGTTAAGAAGAATAATGGGAAGTAGAAATGAGTATGGGTGAACTTTTGAAAATTGTTTCAGCTGCTAAGCACTTAACGTATCAATTGTGTCCCAAGGCAGACCTTGGCCAAGGCATTATGACTTGTTTGTGTAAGCTGTTGATTTAGGAATACCTTTCTGAGCAGTGAAATCTGTAGTATAGTGTCTCCTATCCTCTGACTGACGTAGTTAAAATATAAGAACTGAGGATTTCCACCTTTTTCAGAAGTTACCGTATATACTCGAGTATAAGCCGACCCGAATATAAGCCGAGGCCCCTAATTTTACCCCAAAAAGCTGGGAAAACTTATTGACTCGAGTATAAGACTAGGGTGGGAAATGCAGCAGCTACTGGTAAATTTCTAAATAAAATTAGATCCTAAAAAAATTATATTAATTGAATATTTATTTACAGTGTGTGTATATGATGTGTGCAGTGTGTATATGAGTGCAGTGTGTGTGTATGAGTGCAGTGTGTGTGTATGAGTGCAGTGTGTGTGTATGAGTGCAGTGTGTGTGTATGAGCGCAGTGTGTGTGTATGAGTGCGCAGTGTGTGTGTGTGTGTGTGTGTGTGATGCAGTGTGTGTTTGTGTTGCAGAGCCTTGGTGGGGGGTGGGCATTTTTATAAAAAAATAAATAAATAAATTAATATTATTAGTTATTATTTTAATTTTTTTGGTTATATTATTTTTTTAATTATTTTTTTATTATTATTTATATTTATATATTCTTAATATTATTTTAATTTTTTCGTTATTATTTTTTTTATTATTTTTATTTATATATTATTAATTTATCTATTTTTCGTCCCCCCTCCTTGCTTGATACATGGCAGGGAGGGGGGCTCTCCTTCCCTGGTGGTACAGTGGCATTGGCAGTTCAGTGGGGGGAGGAGGGGGGCTGGCAGAGCTGTAACTTGAATAAAAAAAGAAAAAAAGAAAAAACAAATATATACACAAGAAATACAAGTGCACCTAACCAACTCAGTGGTAGGAATATGCAAAGGTACTTAACTGAGTATAAGATGAATACAGCTTCCCAAGAGGTTTCCCCCAAACGAACCTCAAATACAGATATGTGAATGGACAAAATTGGGATACAGCTGAATAACTAAAAAACATAAGAATACATAGCACATAGTGAAGTACCGTCACAATAATAAAATATAAACCTCAATGATTGCACTCACAAAATAATGATGAATAGTGCGCCTTTAAGCCCTCAAAGGGCTTTAATAGTATTCACCCTCCACGGATCGGTTGCTCTGTCTTCCAAGAAGTGGGAGTATGCCAATACAGTATAAAAAATCCTTTTATTGTTGAAGGCACTAACAAGCCTATATCAAAAATCAATAATTAAAATATAAAAATATAAAGAGTACTGCAAACTAACGCGTTTCGTCCATACAAATTGGACTTCATCAGAGAAAATTTTGCAGTATACACAGTATATAAAATACAAAGCATGCATAATTCCCACCCCCAACAGAGTCCCTTAAATATAACCAGTCCATATGTTGATTGGAGGATTCCTTCGTAGAAACACCTCTTCAATAAGGGAAATTTCTTCCAGGTGGTCTTCACCTTAAAATTCGCGGCTAAAAACAGCTGATTATCTGTCCGTCTATATGTTAGTGTTATGCGTTCCAAATCTCAACTTCCGGTTGCGTTCCACATATGCATTTCCGGTAACGGATATCAATAGATGTCACAGACGCTGACGTTGCGTTCCAAGACCGGACCTATGTGTTCCAAACGACCAGCCATTCAAGTGGCTGAGAAGACTAAAAAGAACAATCTTAGAATAATCCCAACCATTGATACAACCATTCTCATATTACAAATTCATAACAAAAGTAGATCATCATCAAATTAGGGACTTGCAGTACTCTCTTTATATTTTAATTATTGATTTTTGATATAGGCTTGTTAGTGCCTTCAACAATAAAAGGATTTTTTATACTGTATTGGCATACTCCCACTTCTTGGAAGACAGAGCAACCGATCCGTGGAGGGTGAATACTATTGCAGCCCTTTGAGGGCTTAAAGGCGCACTATTCATCATTATTTTGTGAGTGCAATCATTGAGGTTTATATTTTATTATTGTGACTGTACTTCACTATGTGCTATGTATTCTTATGTTTTTTAGTTATTCAGCTGTATCCCAATTTTGTCCATTCACAGAGCTGTAACTTACCTCTCCTGCAGCTCCTGTCAGCTCTCTCCTCCTCCGCACCGGTCCGTGCAGCTCTTCTGTCAGCTCACACTGTTGGTCTCGCGAGAGCCGCACTATGACCCCGCGGCTCTCGCGAGACTTACACTGGGAGCTGACCGAGGTGCTGCACAGACCGGCGCGGAGGAGGAGAGAGCTGACAGGAGCTGCAGGAGAGGTAAGCGCTCGCTGCCAGCCCCCAGTCTGTATTATGGCAATGTAAATTAATGTAAATTGCCATAATACAGACAGTGACTCGAGTATAAGCCGAGTTGGGGTTTTTCAGCACAAAAAATGTGCTGAAAAACTCTGCTTATACTCGAGTATATACGGTAAGTGGTTTACATTTTATTAATGTTGTACTCAACAACTTGGTGATCATCGCCATTAATTAATTGGTTGATCATTTTTCAGAAGGGGTCGACCACACAGAATATCCAAGTGAAACAGATCCCACGTTACCTTCAAGAACGAGACGTCTTCTACCTCAGCTCCCACCCAACGACAAGTCAGAAATTAGCAAACCAACTATTTTAGTTTGTTTAGAGTCCTCTACCGAAGTCACTCAAAGACGTGTTATGGAAGGACAAATTAAAGAAACTCATAATGCACAAAACAGTCTTCTGCTCACTCAAGAGGAGTTGGATCCAGACAGTCTTAGTGATGCAAGCAAATCTGATGATGGTGTCATAACCGAGAGAAAATGTAGCCAGCTGACCAACCTCTGTAGCAATGTTTGGAAGAGAGAGGAAACAGTTTGTCCAGAACCACTTGTTCAAAGAGCACCTAAAATCCTAAGCGAGCAACAAAAAGCCACCAGCTTTTATGTTGGGAATGACAGTGCATTAGGAAACCTTCCACTGGCTAATTCTGGAGTAAGTCCTAATGAAATACACAAAGAATATAAAAACCATGATATTCACATGAAATCAAAGAATAACATTCACTCCAGCCAAGAGCCACAAAGTACACGGCGGGTTGTGAATTTGCAAAATAAGAAAGAAAATGGATCATCACGAGAGCCGGTTTCAATTGTTAGACAGGAAAGTTTTACCAAAGAGAGGGCCAGCAGCAACATTTTACCGAATAAACTTCCACAAATATCATCTACCCATCCTTTGCTTAAAGATTTAAATGTTTCAAAACCAGCTCACGATTACAGTCAGGAGACACGACTAATTCTTAAAGAAACAGAAACAGCTTTGGCTGCCTTAGAAGCAAAGCTTTTTTCTCAGACACATATCGAGGAGTTACAAAATGTTCCCAACCTGGCAGAGGACACTTCAGGAGAATCCGACGTGGACACTGCAAGCACGGTCAGTCTGGTTAGTGACAAAAATGTACCTAGTCATCCACAGAAAGGTAGGGTATTAAACCTTCAGAAGGAAAAGTCCTCTTCAACATCTTCCATACAGGATCAATACAGTCGCTCTACAGCTCGAGATCGACTGTCTGAAAAACGCAGGACAGGTACTGGGGAAATTGGGGGCAGGAGAGAGATGAATAAGCGGTTTGAAATGAAGCGTAGTACTGGAGCCCGTGGCTCTTTAGACTTTACAGATGAAGAACGATGTACCAGTCTTCCATACATACCAGCTGGAGACACTGTTCTATCAGACTATGAGCATTCCTCTTCAAAACCAGTTGCAAGAAGACGACCACTTGCTCAGTCTGTTAAGGAGGATACAACTAAAAACCTTTCAAATGCCCAAAAGATTCAGCAAGCTTTGACACGCTCCAACAGTTTATCAACTCCGAGGCCTACAAGAGCCTCAAAACTGCGCCGTGCTCGCCTTGGTGAAGCTTCTGATAATGAGAGTGCAGATGCAGAAAGGTCAACTGTAAGTCCAGAAACGTCTTCTGCAAATTCATCCTCTGCCAAAAGCTCAACAGAAGTTAAAAAGCTCTCCCGCCTTGATATTCTTGCCATGCCAAGGAAACGGACAGGCTCATTCAATGTCCCAAGTGACTCAGAAGTTTCTGCTCCAAGAACAGGGTTTTCAGGACGTAGTGTTGACCACAGTTATACAACTCGTAAAGCTTCTGTGGCAGAGGTGAAGCAACCAGTGAAGAAACCTGTAGCACCTTTACCTAAGCAACCCTTGACAAGAGCTCGTGCAGGCAGTATGAAATACTCTTCCAGCTCAAGTAAGTTTGCATTGTGCTTTAATCTTGCTCTAATAGATGTATTAATTTATTTTAAAGACACATTCTAAAGAGTTGTTCTACATATTAATCTTCCTTTTATAGATTTCATGAGTTTATCTCACAGATGGCTAAACGTGCATGTTATAGGAGAGTTTTTGTGAGTGTTTCTGTCTTGAAAATGTGACTTGGTATAGAGATCATACTATTTATATGTACATTGTATTTCTCTAGTAATGGCTAAGCTTAGCAAGTATAGGTCAGACGTGTGTGTATATATGAGGTTAGTCCGTTTATTAGCCACTTTTATTATACATTTATTTAAGTTATAGCTTACATTCAACCACTTCATCTCTACATGTCTGGATGATAGGTCATCATAAGTCAGTATGTTTAAATGGTGCTTTATTTGAAGACTGAATTGTTAAAATTATATTTAGTCTTTGTGACTAAAAAGATATTGTTAAACCATCATACTAAGGAGCCCCCATCCCTCCTTCTCTTACAATCAGAAAACATCTATTTATTTTCTGTCACTGAGCTCACACACAATGAAGTAGAAAAGAGAGCCGAGGTATCTGCTTACAATAGGTTAGTAAATCCACTTTGAGAACCCAAAGTGAATCTCAAATTTAAGGTCAAACTTGCCAAATTGGAAGCATTCTCAAATTCAGCTTTGCTTCTTATTTGGCTACATTGGAATTAAATTTGGAAATTTACTATGAATTCTCACATTAGTGAATAACCATATCATTCCATGAGTCTCTCTGCCTTTTCACAATATGATGTGTTTACCTCTATCTGTTTGCCATTGTTTAGCCCATCATCATTTATCTCTTTTCTTCATATTTATTAATAAATAGAGCTCATATTCTCTTCTTTTATTAGTCTGTCTCTTCACCTTGATCATTTTTATTACTGTATCTGTCTGTCCCTCATCCCACTCCCAAACTTATTCCGTCTATATCACCTCATACATACCCCATCCTTAATCTATTCCTTCTTTAATTATGTTTTCCATTGCATTAAAGGGACACTATAGTCACTAGAACAACTATAGCTTAATGTATTTGCTCTGGTGAGCAGAATCATTGCCCTCAGGCATTTTAATGCAAACACTGTCTTTTCAGAGAACAGGCAGTGTTTACATTGACCCCTAGGAACACCTCTAGTGGCCATTCCTCAGATGGCCACTGGAGGTGCTTCCTGGGGCAGTACTGCACACTGTGACTGACATTCAGTGTTTCCACCCTCTGGATGCAGACACTGAACCTTCCTCATGGAGATGCATTGAATCAGTGCATCTTTATGAGGAGGTGCTGATTGGCCAAGCTTGCATTTGGTCCTGCCATAGTCCCACCTCCTTGCCGATTTCAGCCAATCCAATGCTTTCCCTGTGATAAATCATTGGATTGGCTGAAATCATAAATTCTGATGGCAGCCAGGAGGTGGATTGGAAGCGGAGCCAGCCCCGGCGGACCTGCGACGCACTGGAAATAAGGTAGGTTTTATTACCTTTTAGGTGGGTTAAGGGGGGGGGGGGCGGGCAAGCCACCTAAATGGTGGTTTTAACACTATATGGACAGGAACACAAACACTCATTCCTGACCCTAAAGGGTTCCTTTAAGCCTCTATCCATAAGCTCCATGTCTCTCCTCTCAATAACATTTAACCATCTGTGTGCCACCCATGCTTTCCTCATTCCATGTTCCACACCTTGCCTCACTCACTATTTGATTACTGTTACATGTCGAGTGACCGTTCTACACTTCTCCTAGCTCTGCATCACCCAGGGCTCAGAGCAGAGCTGTGAGAAATGTCTGTTGCTAGAGGATACAGAGATAATGTCTGCTCTGTCCATCCATAGGCTTATGCAACACAACAACCGATCGCATCAATAAAACATATATACATACAGGTAAAAAAAGAAACAAAAACAAGCAGGACAGGAATGTGTAGATATCATTGGTCTGATTGTAATAATTGTACTGTGATGTATTTTAAAAAGCTACAGAAACATTGCATATTCAATATACAGTGTAAAAAAAGTCTAGTATCTTATGAAAATAATTCAAAAGAAAATGCTGCTATTTGTAGCTGAAATGGGGAAACGTTTTGAGTTTAGCCTGGATGGTGTGTCATGTAAGTCAATTAATGAATTGGTTTTCATTGTCTTTCTGGTAGCAATCAAACAGACCTCTCAAAATTTGGAATCCTTTTTAAAAATCTGATTCTGTTCTACTTAATTTCTTTTAACACAATTCTCCTTTTAACTTTAATATTTTCTAATGTATCAAGATTAAGATTATTTGCAGAAATGCATGTATTTCTTTTGCTAGATTTTAAAGAAAATCTGTAAACTCCACACTTAAACTGCCTCTGAAAATGATATATTTTAAAATATCCATATAACTTTTTTTTTATTATTTTTTCTTTAGTTGGCTGTTTTAAAAAATAAATAAATTCTAAACATATATTCTCAGATCACAAAAGAAATACATTGTGCCTGCAATAAATTAATAAAATTTCCCAAATACAAAATATGATTTGGGAATAATTGGTTAATTTCATACTATTTTATGTCTATTTCTGTAAATGTTATCAGGGTCTTCTCTGTTACTGATCATCCTCTCCAAATTAATTCCATTTTAAGGCATTCTGTGTTTTATCAGATTTATTGCAACTTACATTTTTTGTAACCTATTACAAATGTAAAAACTGCACAAATTCAAATAAAAATACTGCACAGAATCCCTCTAAATGAGTCTCTCTTGTGGTTAGTATCTCACTGATCCTTAACTCTTTCTTTCTCTAAAACCAATTCATTTTATAAGCTTCAAGACGGAGAACTCAGGGTTCAGATTATATATCAACATCAGAAGAGGAGTATGGCTCAAATCACAGTACCCCTAAACACAAACGCTCCCATGCTTCAACAGCCACCCAGACTGCAAGGGCCCATGGTGCTCCTCCTCGACAAAGACACAATGGCCGTCAAGACGAAGTAGAGGATGACCACGAAGTTTACAACCATTTCATTGCCCAGTCTGCTGAAATAGCCGAAATAGCCAGGTAAGATATGAGATTGTAAATCGCCTGATAATCTGGTAACTCTGTCTGTTAATAGAAAAAGGAGGTGAGGGTTGCGCCAAAGTTATCAATATACAATAGTAAACAGAACAGTTGGTCTAGATGATTATACAACAGATAAAATGGTTAGTCTCACTAAAATAACGGTGTAATCCTCAGGAGTCGATCCGTCCGGATGATAAAATATTCATATAAAAATCTCGCTAATATAAAAGGATAAAATAGGGGTGCAATCCTCAGGAGTTGATCCGTCCGGATGGTTAAAATATCCATATATGTGGAGAGACAAGGGGAGATACGA
The DNA here is from genome assembly GCA_933207985.1 of Pelobates cultripes. NCBI lineage: Eukaryota > Metazoa > Chordata > Amphibia > Anura > Pelobatidae > Pelobates > Pelobates cultripes. Next base: position 82,495,969 of record OW240924.1, read on the forward strand.
CAAGCAGCTGATAGTGTAATATGCCAAAACCCAAGGGTAAAATAGATAAAAGGAAGGTAGTAAACTCACATTTAAAATAGCTTAAACCAGCTCTGGAGTGAAGGACGTTAAGTGGTACAGTCCCCGCTATGGGATACAGTGGAGAGGTGTGTCCGTCAGTCCGGTCTGAATATCCAAAGCTCCAAGATATATAAAATATAACAATAGTGCTCTCAATTTATAAAAAATGCAGTGTAAAATATATAAAATTATACTCACAAGAACGGTCTGTTAATGCATCATCTCTGTGTCTGAGAGTCTATTCCAGGAAGAATCAGCTCAACTCTTAGTTCTTCCAATAACAATAAAATAAGTACCATTGAGTTTGCTATTGGTAACAAAAAATTCAACCCTAATGTTTTTTAAATAAATCTGTGAAATGCCAATTCTTTCTGGCAGAGTACTCTGTTATTTTTTACAGCTATATCAATGATTATTAAAAACAAATGTGGTTCTTCTCATTGCACATTAAGGTCCCAATTCTTATTTCATGTCCCTGTTTGGCAGTGGTGGGACAAATACTTGTGAACACAAGCTTTCGCAGTCTGTACTCACCTGCGCCTATAGTTTAGCTGCTACCTCAGGGCCGACAATCGGCAATACTCACTGCTTTGACAGTCTTGTAGGATTGGTAATAGTTTAATAGAAACACTATGGGGGATGTTTATCAAAGTGTTCTGAAAAGTGTCATAACTTCCATTATTATTTTGATCATATTTATAAAAGTGATCTAAAAAGTAATGGTTTTCTTCATAGTAATTTTGACAGTTGTCATAGAAATTTCCATTTCATGAGACTGGCAAATGTATTATTGTTATTATTGGCATTTATATAGTGCCAACTTATTCCGTAACGCTTATAGCTAAGCGATTACTGGGGTTACCTGTTGAAACATTGCTAAGAACCTTATGCTGGAGTACTTTCTATTTTTGTTTGCAATTCTACTGGCTTGTATCCTTGGAAATTCCATGGACAAACCAGTCTATGCATTCTCTCCTGGTTTAACAAACACAAGGGTTCAGTTTTTAAGGACTCGTTTAAGATCCTTTGTCTCTTTATGCCTTCACAAAAACCCAGTTTACATCCAGCACTGTTTTGTTAAGTGTTACTCAATTTTCAATCCAATTTACAATCCTCTGTTTTCTTGGTTAGAGTTTGTCACTCGTTTCAACATTTTATGTGTAAATAAGAATTGAAATGCAGAAAGATACATACAGTACATCTACGTATTCCTTTGGTGCCCCTCGCTAAACAATAAACAACTCCTGTTCCATAATTCCCAGCAATAGGTAAGGGATAAATAGTTTAAAGGGACTCTCCAGTGCCAGGAAAACATGTGCTCACTCCCACCCCCCCATCCCATGTTGCTGAAGGGGTTAAAACTTACCGGAGTCCAGCACCGCTGTCCCTCAGCGCTGGGTCAGGCTCCGCCTACTCTTCTCAGCTGAGGACGGTGGGGGAGATTAGACCTCCCCATAGGAAATCATTATTCAATGCTTTCCTATGGGGATTTCGGCAACGCTGGAAGTCCTCACATAGCGTAAGGATGTCCAGCTTCGCTTAAAACACTTTTCGTGTTCTGAGAACACTGAAGTCCCTCTAGTGGCTGTCTGATAGACAGCCACTAGAGGAGGATAGACAGCCACTAGAGGAGGACTTAACCCTGCAATGTAATTATTGCAGTTTATGAAAACTGCAATACTTACACTTGCAGTGTTAAGGGTGGTGGGAGTTGGCACCCAGACCACTCCAATGGGCAGAAGTGGTCTGGGTGCCTGGAGTGTCCCTTTAAGGTCCAGGGGCAGTTTCACTCATCACATTGGATGTGTGGTATAAAACTAAAACAATACAGGGCGCCAAAATCACCAGATAAATAAATAAAAATAAAAAAGGATATGTATAATGCAGTTTATTGAAAAAACTAAAATAATGAATGCACCAACAATGTGCAAATAATAAAACAAAATATATATAAAAGTTTAATAATGGACTATGTAGCATAATGCGTACAAGCAGGCAGATGTGTACCGTCGCTCTCTGTGCATACCATAGTCACTACAGCAAATGGCTTTTAGTAAATAGTGATATTAAACAGAGGCCCCAGCCAACGCTGCTGCCTCTCGGACTTCGTCAGGAGCTTCTGACGAAGTCCGAGAGACGAAACGCGTTGAGCCACAGTGGGACCCTCCAGTTTTGGTATCAGCAGTTTCTGCTTTACAAAATTGTTGCTTATGAGATTGTTTGTGGACATTACTGGTGAATATCACTTTTAGAGTGATGAGAGTTGCACTTTCTCACTTTATTGCACAGTCTGCACTTTAACATTTGCACTTTTTGTTATTCTGAGCTGCTTTACCTATGGGTCCATTTGCCTATTAAGGCTTTTTATATATATTTTGTTTTATTATTTGCACATTGTTGGTGCATTCATTATTTTAGTTTTTTCAATAAACTGCATTATACATATCCTTTTTTATTTTTATTTATTTATCTGGTGATTTTGGCGCCCTGTATTGTTTTAGTTTTATATTGTATGATTAAGGGTTGAGTGACCTTTTACAGTGGCTTGCCTGCACCTAGATTACACAGCACCTTACCCAACTTTGATTTGATTTTTTATCATTGGATGTGTGGAACTGCTTTATAAACTGATAGCAGCCATAAGTTCAGCTTCTATTTCTTTACATATGGCATGGGCTATTTGTTGCTATCGGCAGAGCCACAGTCCACGGTTCAGTTTCACATTGAACAGTCAGAACTCTGAGCTGCTTTCAGAGGTGATAATAGGCTTATGTGCTTCTATATGCCTTCAGCTTTGCAATACTTGCAAAATAAAAAGTAGTACGTGGGAAGATAAGAATATTTATCAGATTTTAGAAGTTTTATTTTTAATGGTGCAGTGTTTTTGTCATAATATTTGCACTAGTGTCAGGCGTGTCCACTAATGGTAAGTTCTGACAGCACTATATTATTCTCCTGCTTTAACATTTACTGAAGCTCATAAGGAATAGCACAGCTTTGAAAATAAGAAATAATTCAGAAATAACTTGAGACCGCTCTAAGTGTGCAATGCCACAGCACAGTTCAGAAAATGTAAAACATGGACCTTTCACAAAATGTGCAGGTGTGCTTTAAATCTAATGTAATCTTTTAATCCTCTTGCTTGATGTCTGCCGTAGATTAAGTCAAACACTGGTGAAAGATGTCGCCAGTTTAGCTAGAGAGATTCACGATGTAGCAGGGGATGGCGATTCTCAAAGCTCGTCCGGGACGGGACAAAGCACTTCTATCAGTTCCATACCAAACACTCCAGCTTCAACCATATTTGCCCGGGAAGAGGTAAGTCCTCCATAGTTTGTGAAGAGTTCCTAATCTGGCCTTCTCTAATTCCTTTCCTCTCTGTTTTCCAACTAATACTCTAAATGCTTTTTCATTCATTCACAAGCATTAATCCTGCTTGCATGGGCGCATGCATGAACTCAGATTTGTCTGCCCTTTCGCTTTATTGCATGGCTACATGCTAGATACGTGTTTTGAAAACCCCAGTGGGCTGCATCAATCAGGTTTACATGTCAGAAATAGGCAAATCATGTTTAGTTATTTGTTGTTGTTGGCAATTTGACATCTGTGAAGTCATCCATTATATTATAATTTTTTTTTTTTTTTTTTGTATATTGATAATCTAATTTGACTGCACATTTGCTGACGGAGTGAATGAAACAATTTGTTATGCTGAAACTATGACAATTTGGCACAAATAAGTAATCATCATTCATAAAATTAATTTGTAGTCCAAATAAACTCCAACAGATACTACAATGCTTTTATAGGGACAATATGATCACCTTTTATTTTGCTATTTAACTTCAAGTACAACATCATTGGTTGCTAAAGTAATCTTATATTTGGGTCTGTGCATCAAACTCTGGGTTCTATTAAGTTAAAGCAGGTTGGTCTTATTCTTCATAAACATAGAAGTTTTAGAAAAAAACAAGGCAAATTGTGCCCTTTTCATCGCAAGAGTTGATGAGAAGGATGCGGTCTTGTGCTTTGTGCAACTGATGCCTGTGGCATCTGTCCACATGTTGGACTATCTGGAGAAGTTCCTGCAATCTACTGGAATTTTCCATGGATCTTTGTGTGACTCTCACACATGTGGACATTAGAATCAGTTCACCTGATATGAGTTCATAAAAGAAGATTGTGGCACCAATAGAGGAAGGGTTGTAGTTGTGTATCTCACCCTGTTGTCCAACTCAAGGAGGCCTCATTTCATATGGTAGGTGTCTTTGCAGAAAAAAATATTAAATAATTCCCCAGATTAATGATCCACTTTAAGATGCACTTCACAAAAACATTGTGTTAAAATAGCCAATAGCTAAACTGCAGATTTATTCTCCAGTTGTCTAAATATTTGAAAGTTGGTTCTGAGCTTAGTCCCTTCCTATAAAGTGGGTCCCCCTGGCCGGTCTTAAAGGCTTGCGTTCAGTTGGCATGGGCTCAGAATGGTGTATGCTCTGGGGTACACATTCAATGTGTGTGTGTGTGTGTCTGTGTGTGTGTGCACTAACCAATGCATGCAGTCACTTGTGAGCAATCTAATCAGCTTCATGGAGTGAACTCGTTGGTTTCAAGAAGCTCTGGGTTAATTTACTATGTAGAATGCTCAGTCATGAATTTGTTGATTAGTGGAGTAAAAAAATAAATTGTTTTCTCTAAGTCAGTTTTGCGTTTCACAAAGTTTAAAATAAATAAAAATACATTTAGAAAATAGTGTTTTTTTTTTTTTTGTTTGTTTGTTTTTTTATTACCCGCTGTTTTGCTTTAAGATGCTTTAATGTTCTTTGTCAGATAACTTTAGGTTGAACATTAGATGATGATGTATACAGGACATTGTCTGTCAATGCATACAGTGCTTGAGTCCCCATTGACTTGATTGATCTTTGTGCGAAAGCTATACACAATTATAGTCTTGAAATAATGGCGTTATATATAACATCTAATTATAGCCTTGAAAGATGGCGTTATAGCGTTGGCACAATTGGGTAATGCTATCAGATTGCAAGGAAATAGACCCGAAATAGGAAAACCTTACATATTTTTAAAGTGAAAGAATACAAATTTTAGAACTATTAAAAGCAAGTCTTGCGATCCATCTAAAGAGCCATTGCCAAATTTAAAAAGTGCGCTGTCCATAGCAGCCTTAAACATGCCACATGTTATCACTTGTGAATTGTTAGACAGCATTGGTCGGCAGCGTAATTCATATGTTGCCATTTATAACTTCTAACAAATTAACCACAGACTGTTTTTAATGGAGTGTGTGCTAATTTGCACTCCCTGTTTTGTGTTTTTAGAAGAAATTGCAGTGTACTAGCACCGTAACCACGTTTGTTAATAAATTGTGTGTCACTGTAAATCTAGAATGGCACAATGACACTTTACTATTGCAGAAAAAAAGTACACTCCAGTCCGCTGCCGCCTTCACGTTGGTTTCTATTGCTCCATTAGCAATCATACAATATATCAAAGCATACGTGACAGACAGTGACTGAGGGGCACGCAGAGGTTGGGCTTAACAGAGACATTTCATTTTAACCATTCAAGGGTGGGAGAGCAGGGCTGTATTTTCTGTTGATGTTCAAGGGGGATGTCCGTTTATTCATCATCGAAGTACAAAAAGAGAATTGCCAGAATTAAATAAAGAAATGCAAATTCCTTTTGAGAACACTATGTTTCATTGTTTTTCCTACCTCACTGGTTGTATTGGTAATCCCTAATGTAAGCTGCTGAGGAGCTGTACTAGTGGGAAGTACGTTCATTAATGGGACACTCCACTGCCCAATAAAAATCACTGTTTCGTAGATATAATAAAAACATGCATGCATTTAGCTAGGTATTTTTTTTTTTTTTTGTTAGGGGTTCTATTGTCTACAGCCTTTGCAAGTCTTCTAGCCCCGTCCAGAGTTTCTGTGGCTGTCCAATCAGAGACTTCCCAATGCAGCTCAATGAGAAATCTTTGTAAGGCAGGTGCTCTGGGCAATTGCTGCATCTTGAGTTTAGCTCCGCAGAGCTAAACAAACCAGGACGTAACAGGACCGGTTGTCTGATTGACAGCCATGGGGGTGTGATGGGGTTAATTTATAAAAGTGCCAATTTCTATTGAAATCTGCATTTTTGTAAAATGAGGAAAAAAAAGAGGACAACATTCTTAAAACACAAAGCATTTCAGCAAGCTCAGATTGGCTTTAGGTGTCCCAAGTGTCCCTTTAAGAGTTAGAAATTGTTCCTTTGCTAGCCAGTGTAAGCTCTGCAAAGCTATGAGATAGTGAATTGGAATATTTAATTCAATATGGTAACATTATTAACATCTACAGCTCCGTTTGTTCTGGCTAGTACTTGGTGTTGAACCAGCAGAAGTAGTTTTTTTGTTTAATTGCGTTTGATACCACCATAACATTCCCTTTAAAATCTCATGCATTAAAATGGATATAATGATAAATTCCAAGGGCCCATATAGTGACAAAAGTGAATCTCATAAATTGCTGTTCCGTTTGTAAAATGTCTTTGTGTTGGAATAAAATAAATTTAGTCAATTTCATCTCCTGTCGTGTCATCTGTTCATTCATTTTTGCATGTGTTTGTTTTCTTTTCTTTTTTTTTTTGGCACAGATTTTAAAAAGACAAGGAAAATACCAATCACAGGTGCATTTTCATTTTCTTTTCTTATATTATTTTAAAATTGTGTGGACTGTTTTCTACAATATGTTTTTGTTACGTCTGCTTTTTGGTGTGCTACAGCTTGTCGCTATATACAACTTTCTTTTCAACATCTTTTTCTTCTAAACTCAATGCTCAAAATTCTGAGTCTCTTTGGAATTTATGAAGCATCGGAAATCATTCCCAGTCACTTGTATTCACTTTCTACTTAAAAATTCCAAAAGAGGAAATATCAGATTTTTATAGAAGTATGACTCTTCAGCTGAATAAAATGGGGCTATGTCTATATATGAAAATATCTTTATTGTAGAGTTGCTTACCTCAGTGTTTCTCTGCTCTGATTCTGTATGTAACGTACATCCAAAACCAAATCTTGCTTGTGGTATTTATTAATTTTATTTGTTATTCTAGATCGTTAGTATTTCTTTAATTTATTTTTCTTTGCCGATCCAACAGAAATAAATGCACGTGTCTTAAAGAACCACCAAAGGCAGGGCCCACTTCATCTCAATGAAGTTGTGTGGGTGCACTGGTCCTTTGGCGTACTCTGCAGACCTAAATACGCTTCTAGTTGTTGTCTTTGTGACGGCCACTAGAGGTGTTTCTATTGTAAGAACAGAGTTAAACTCTGTTCTCACATCTAACCTTTTGATTTGAGGAGCACACAGCTGGCCACGCATGCACTTTTCATTCGAATGCTTCTCTATGAGGAGCATTGGGACAAAAAGTGCATGAACGACCAGCTGTGAGGAGCATTGGACCTTTAGAAGTGTTGGCATGATATTGTGAGAAGCCGATCAAGTGGCTGAAGGACTCTATTTTGGCTCTGGAAAAAAAGGTAACTAATATCCTTTATTCCAGTTTTTATTTACATTTAAGGGTGGCCATGAATCTAAATAAAGAGAAGGACACTCTAACGTTGGCGGCCAGGTTTGTTTTCTTAACATTACAGTGTTCTTTTAAACCAAAAGAAGTATGGATAGAAACCCAGTTAGATTCCTAGTTAATTTTGCCTCGCTGCCTGAAAAAAAATATTATTACCTATTTAATTACTGTGGAATAAAAAAAAACATGCACATTCACATTTGGAGACCACTAACTAGTTCTTCTTTAATGTTGTTGGGTCCAATCCTTAACTGAATCAGAGCAGTTGGTACACTGAGTTAAGTAACCTAGTCATAGAACTCACCACTTTTTAGTTGGTTGGAAAATTAGACAATCGTTTTATGTGCGATGATACTTCCTCTTTTCAGAATTTTTCTTTGTTCTTTTTTACGTGAATCAAGCACTGTAAATCACCTGGAAAATGTCTGCCATTTAATTTCTAAAAGTTGGTTTCCTGTTCATTAAGTTGGTGCACCACATCCCAGAAGCAAGTCTGAACTACCAGAAAGTCCCTCCCGGTTCAATGGGATTTAAGGATTTTGACCAAAACATGAATGATAGCCGTGAAGATGATCCTTTAAAGAGAAGAGCTAGAAATAGAGAGGAGGTTGGTATCCTTATTTTTGTTTTGTTCCTCTCTATGGCTCAATAGAGGTGTTTTTTTTTTTTTTTTTGGTGGGATAAATAATATACTGTGACGGAAGACTCAAAACATGCTAGCTTCAAATTTTACAGTGAGCAAGATTAACAAGTTTTATAGCCATGTAACGAAGTCTATGGTCAATGGCTATGTTTGGATGGCAGACATGCACACAAGGATATAATTGAAAACTGCCTTCTTTTCAGTAAGTTAGACAACAGAATAATTTGGTTTAGTACTATACATATCGGGGAACCTTTAGGCTTTAAAAGATCAAGATTTTAATGTGTTTGAACATGAAATGGAAATGGAGCCACTGTCCTGCTGCGTAGAGCTGAAATGTAGTCTGAATTCTCACACAATTGTTACACTTAAGAAAGCTCCAAGGTGGGGGCGATGCACGTTACCAGTGACATCATCGGCGACAACAACTGCAAGTGGTGTAAGGCTGCGGAGAAAAGCTCTTCCAATAATCAAACCTGATCGGAGTAGTTTTTAATTTGTAAAGTTTTATTTTTATATTAATATATGCGAGTAACAATAAAGTGTTTGGGATCTAAGACGTTCTGCCATTGGTGTCTTTATGCATTTGGATCCACCAATAACGAGGATCTGATCTTCTCTGTGCGAAGTTCCCCTCTACATTTGTGAGTTTGTTTCATGTGGGATGTGGGCGATTGTGTTAGTTATGAACATTGTTTGTTGATGATATATTTTATGAAGGAAGAAAATGCATAGAAAAATTCCATAAGTATAACTGTTCAGCGCGCCAGTTTAATTATTTCAAAGTACAATATGCTAGAAATGGGTAATGCCTTGACTTCGAGGAATTGTACACCCCTACATAAAAATATATATGTTAGGAAATACCATTAAGGTGACCTGATAATACCTAGCCAAGAATATGGAGAGTTGGACCTGCGTGGAACAATTGCAAACTAAACACCGTATCAAGTCAGAGAACGATTCTAGTTTAATATTAGATAGATGGTAACATTGTCTGAGGTGGTGTTGCCTGTTTGGGATTCTTGGCCTTGGAAAATACTTTTAGGACCGATTTATTTTTGAGTGTTTTAAAATATAGATTTCACAGGGTTATTTCATTTGGCTCTTCTCTATTGCAGAGTGCTTTAATTAATCACTATGGTTTATCAAACAGACTGAAGTTCTGCACTGGTGTAGAATTTGCAGATGTCCTCATAAACAGTCTTGCAATGGCCAAGAGCCAGTTAAGTCCAGGCATGGTCATTGTCGTAGTCCATGGCCAAAATAGAAGTCAAGCTACTTTTTAAAACTTTGGTCAAGTAACCAATTGTACAGTTGCCAACACATCCAACTGAATGCAGAAGGATCGGAAACTTCCATCTTCTATATGTGAATGAGCCAAACATTGGGGCAGCAAATGTGGTCAACAAGACACCTGCATGGCTGAGACAATAGTGGTGTTAACCAAACCTGATCTTGGTTTAAACAACCTTAGTATAGTATTTCCGTGTGAAAATTCTCTTTGCTTCAACAAAATAGTTGAATCGTGATTATTTGTTCCTTTATGGCCCTATATCTCACAAAGCTTTATATTGTTTTTTTTCTCTCCACCTTTTCCCCATTCCAGTTGATATTTGAAGATATTAAAATCTTGCAAGTCTGTGTTTTACAATAAACTATGCATGCCGTTCAGAGTTTTTTTTTTTAAGAAATATGGATTTATTTTATATACTTTTGTCTATATACTCATGTAACTGGGAAAACCTGTAAATAGGACTTGGCTCTCCTTGCAGTGAATCCAATTTCTTAAAAAAATAAATACAAAAAATAGTACTTTAAATGTTAATGACATTACCCACTCTTTGTCACAGCTTTTACTTAGATAGTTAAATAACAATGATCCAAACTCTGTGTAATGAACTTGTATATATGACTTCTTGTCAGTACTGTATTGCAGTGTCTGCTATAAATGTGTATAGTATTGGAGTTATATGAAGGGCTGCTCTTTGTGTTTGTTTTTTGTCATGTCGTAAAGTGGAGTCTGTTTATGGATTGTATATGCACATGTTTGCTTATTTTCATGCAAGCTTTTTTTCATGTGAACGATTAACCCGTTTGACATATTACTTGTTTGAACTGTCACGGTATAAAGATTTACCTAACCTCTCATCCATTTACAATAACCATAGAAAAGAATTTGATGTTTATGTAAATGATAAGGAAGGTTTTACCACCATGGTGGAGGACCGAATAAGCAGAATGTACTCTGTTTAAAGCTCTTGTAGCAGGTTTAAATCCATTTTAAATTTATACTGAAACCCCACCCACTCTTTCCTCCAATGCACCCCTTTCTTTTTCCTGTTGCATTTTGCCATTTAGTCTTTATTCTTTCTCATTCTATCTTTTGTTTTGTTTTTTTATATAAATAGTGTTCTGAATCCCGCCACACCCTGCTCTCTATTTGTCCTATACTTTCCCTCTTCTTGTTTTTTATTTTATTTTACTTTGTGTATCCATCTCCTGCCGAGCGGCTATCTTTGCATTTATTCTGCACATTCTAAATTTGTCTGTCCTCCAGTCTGCCTGAATGTGCTTCCTCTCCTTTCCTTACGTGTGTTGTCTCTCCTCCAGTCTGCTTCCTGCCTACCCTTGTTTCTGCTTCATCCTGTTACCCTTCCTCTAATTTAATTTCCACCATTGTATTCAACTCCTACCATTGTCTCTTCTCGTTCCTACTCTATCATTCTCTTTAACAAAGCACAAGAGGCTGGTGGCTTTTGTAGAAAGAGCATGAACAGTAGGGCATAAACTTAGTTTTATCGTCGTTTAGGAATACAGTCAGGAGGTATGTTCTTACACAATGTTGTACGTGCATAGGATTGTCTTCTAACAAAGGTGATGGAGAAAGTGTAAGAGTTTAGAAACCTAAAATAAACATATTGCAATGATGAGCTCCATGCAAAATGCAAAAAGAATCCCGTGCAAACTAGATAGAGATAAACTAAATCTGTTTTGATGCTGCTCTTCATTCTGGTTTTTATCTCGACTTTTTCCTCCATTCTGTTTTCTTTCTAAAATGTCCTACACCCAAACTCCTGCTTGCGTTCCTCCATTTGTGCTTGTTTTTCCCCTATGACCTTGCCACTGCACCCTAACCCAACTAAATCCCTCTCTGTCCTTATAATTGTTACACAAGTGGAAACATTTATTTTAAGTCCAAATACAGTTCCTGGTAGTCATCAAACGATTCAATTCCAAATCGTTTTACCTGTGGAGTCTACAGATGAAATCGATTGGGAATTGGTTTCTTCCTGTATGGATGAACATGAATTTTATGTGGATTTGCTTCAAATGTTTGCACTTGTCCAATATTTGTCACTGTTTCTCATGCGGCCTTATTTCTGCACTCTATGATCTACATCTTCGTTACTCTCTTGAGGTTCCATTTGTTCTCCATTCTAGCCCCTCACATTTTCTTCTTTTCCCATTCCCAACTTTATGCTGAGTACGAACTTAGATTGCAAGAGTTATTTGTATAGCTTGAAAAATGGAATTCTCCGAACGTGACCACTGGACACATTGAGAAGTATTTCCACTAAATGGGGAATTATGGAGAGTCTAACTGAGATAAATAAATTATAAGCTTGCAAAGACAAGTTCCAACATATTTTTCCATTTTTAAAATTTTGACTTAAAATTTGTAATTAACTTGTTTGTTCCTCACAATTCCCAGTTTAGTGAGTTCAAACCCCATTGTGTCCGAATACTTAAATATATTGTCTTTTTTTTTTTTTTTTCAGTATAAAAATACAGGTATCCTTACCTATCATGATCCAGAAACATTGTTATGACTTATGACAAAGACAGAGCGTACTGACACATATTTTTTACTTTTTAGGTTATTTTTGACAATCTGATGCTGAATCCCGTATCACAGCTATCGCATACCATATGTACAAATACCGAAGTCCTAACTGAAAAGATGAAGTAGGTTAAGCATTTAAAACCACCATTCTCTTACTTTATTTATTTATGTTATTTGCCTTCTCATTTTGCTTACTTTTTTGATTCAAGGTAATTCATATTCGTTCTTTATTTCAGAATTTTATTTCAAAATAAAGAGAAAAGTTGGGAAGACATTGAGGCAAAAATAAACTCTGAAAACGAAATTCCAATTCTGAAAACCTCAAACAAGGTACATAAATATTTATATTGCATGAACTTTTGTATAACGTAAAAATCTGAAAAGGTGTTTGGGTGGGTTTGAAGTGGTGGTTTAGCACACATAAACCAGATAAGCCACCACCACCACTACGCTTACATTTCACACATTTTTGGCATAGATCAGCAAGCTGAAACTGACTTGTGTATATATTCTTAAAGAAAAGTTAGGGTGAGAAATCCACTCACAAAAAGTAGGTGGAAAATCCAACCCAAGAAAATATACCTCCTAATGTTAAACGTCACATTAATAAAATAAGAAAATCTTTATTGAACAAAATAATAATAAATAAACCGAAAAATATGTAGTGAAAAGGTATAGACCAACACCTATTAAAAGCCTGGGTGTATAAAGACCTAACGATTAATCCGTTAAATAGAGGAAGTGTATACTGTCTTTAATAAGAAAATTTAGAAAATCCTCAACAAGCTAAGTAATGAATGGCACCACGGTCTATTAGGATATTCAAGTGAAAAAATGTCAGCCCACAGGAGAGAAAGAGCCCGGCTCACAAAACCAGGAAATGGTCTCTCGGCTAAATGTCTAAGAGGATAGCCAGGAGAGAGAGTTAGTAGTAAAATAAGAAACTGCGGTACTAGCATATAAGTTGCCCTTAGTCTGATCAAAAGAAAAGAGGGGAGGGAGAATGTAACCTCTAAAGGGTCCAAAGGAATATTGATATGTATATATTCCTAACCCACGGCTGCTCCCAGAAGTGGCAAAAGCTGTTTTATTTATAAAGTATGTGTATGTATACATAGTTATATGTATGCATATATAACACTGTATATATATATATATATGTATATATTCCTAACCCACGGCTGCTCCCAGAAGTGGCAAAAGCGGTTTTATTTATAAAGTATGTGTATGTATACATAGTTATATGTATGCATATATAACACTGTATATATATGTATATGTATATATTCCTAACCCACGGCTGCTCCCAGAAGTGGCAAAAGCGGTTTTATTTATAAAGTATGTGTATGTATACATAGTTATATGTATGCATATATAACACTAAACATACATTCCTTTTAAGATCCTGTTTCATTCACCTCTCTAGTGTATTTTAAAACCGAACCAACACATTTTAACCAAATACGCTAAAAATAAAGTTAGCTTTATTTAGACCTGCTTCTTTGGCTATGTACATTATGGCCTTATACTTGGATATAATTCAGCTATTTATGGTGAATTGTGGTTGACCGCTATCTTGAGAACTTTGGTCAACAAGTCACTACCAGTATTTGATAAATGAATATTTATAATGAACAGACTTTTTAGTAGGGTCAAATTAACAAATATGTTTCTTTTCTCTTATCAGGAAATCAGCTGCATTCTAAACGAGTTACGCAGGGTTCAGAAAAAATTGGAAGGTTAGTTTTGCAAATTTTCAGTTTTTGCAATGTGCATTTTTTGTTTCAAAATGAAAAACATAATTAAATCTACCCCCTCCTCCATGTGCTTCTTTCCTCTCAGTTATAAATGCGATAATAGACCCTGCGGGACATTTAGAAGTCTACACAACCGCCAAGACTTCATCTCCTGTTCGCTCTTCAACAAGTCAATCTAGGACTAACAGTTCTACCACTAGGACGGAACCACGTCCTCCAGTTCTTGTCAGAAACTACATCCAGAAGTCAAGCTCTGGCTCCTCTAGGTCCCTGGAATCCAGCTTTGGGAGAGACGAGGATGACCCATACGCTGTTTGATTTTATTTTTGCTTCGTTTTTTTTTGTAGGAGTTGTCATTAGTGTTGCTTTGGTAAAGTATTTAGGTGCTTGTGGTTTCCTGCGTCAAGCAGCTTAATATATTCCTTAAACCATCGCACAATTTATGCTGTAAGAATAAATATGAGGTTCTCTTCATCGACCAAGGCTAGCACTATGGACCAGCACATATTCAGCATAGAGGCAAATTTACTTGAAATTTTTGTTAATATCATTTTTTATTTTTTTTTAAATAGAACAGTTGTAAGATTTTCACTCATTTGTGCCATATTCATTCTATTAGAAGTGCTGTAAATTGTCCAACTGTTACATCTGCCACTAATGCATCTCTTGTTGTTGATTTGCACTGATCATCCACACAAATAGGTTTCCTTTATTGTAAGACCGTACTAGACACGGAAGTTTTAAATTAAATGAAACAGTGTAGGTTATTTCTTGCCAAAAACAAACAAACATGTAGGGTTTATTTTGAAACCAATGAACCGTGATGAATTGGAAATCAAATCTGCAACTTTTGAGCCAATATAGTGAATCTGCGACCAGGCGGACTTACAGATTTTATTTCCACTCGACTATTTTGACTTGAGTCTTGCTAGATCTGTGGTTATTTCATTGCAGTTCACAATTCAGTACATTCTCTTTTGTTATTTCACACTACAACACTAAAACCGTTTTCTTAGTGGACACAGAAAACAACCATTTGCTTAAATATGTTCTTAATTTTATTTTATTTTATTGAACATTGGTGTACAGTTATTTATTGGTAATTGTCAGTTACATGTCAAAATATCTTTTTATGTAAAAGACATTTAATGCCCTCTGTTTTTGTGTCCAAAATAATGTCCCTTTATGATAAGGTTGTTGGTATTAAACCGTCACTGTGGCTATTTGTAGGCCTGAAGTTGCCAGCCTTTGTACTTTGTTTAATTGCACTGTTATACCGTCTCTACGTAAATAGTCCATCACTAATGTTCGAGCCCCTGACTTGAGCAACTTCCAGTGACATTGGCTGTGATCTGGTGATCGTAGAATGCAAGCTCATTGCACAAGTGCCACCCCACTCAGTCCTTTAAAGCCCAGTACTAATTTATGTTGACATGATCTGGGGACTGCACAGAATTGTATATTGTAAATTAGTTGCATGATCCACTCGGGTATTGGGGTGGTTAAATCCCAGGTTATGACGAAGGAGCTTTATTTAAATGTCAGTGGCCCTAAAGTGCTAATAACTAAATTTAATTCAACATTTGAAGGAGCCATCACCAATATTTCCTATTTTCAATGATCCATGCATTATCAAATAAAGACTTGGGACATGACTGTCGTCATTTGTAATGAAACAGAAAGTGTAGCGCGCAGTCGAAGCAAATATCACTATTGTATATTTTATTACTTCAGCCTCTTCTTATTTTTACATGACTTAGAGGAACACTGTAGGTTGGACTTGATGCCCCAACCCTTTTTAAAATGCAAATATTGCATTGGGGAGATACACACACACCGTGGATGGATGTCCATTCCTTGAAGCAAATACTTTGTATTTGCATCTTCTCCTGTGATATATAAAGGGACAAGGAAGTGGTTATCTCTGGTAATCCTGATTGAGATTTCAATGCAAAGAGAATGGCCCTTCTTTTAATTTAAAATGTGCCTATAAGTGACAGTACCTATATGTATAAGGGCTTTGCCTTCTGGAAAATGTTCTATATCCAAACAATAATGGTCCTTTTGTGGTTCATTATCAGGTATCCTATAATCCTACACAACCCGGATCTATGGAATATGTAAACTCAGTGGTCTGTTCTCTTTAAGAAGCTGTGGAGTGAATGGGAACACACACAGTTGCTACTCCTGCCCAAGTTTTGTCACACATGATCCTGGCTGCTGTACAGCTCTCTCATAGAATCGATGAGAGAATTGTCCATGTTCCATGAACCTTGCAGGACGTTACGGGACATTTACAGCTGGTGAAGTTAAAGGTGCAAGAATTATTTGCAAGCACTGTGCAACCTTGCCTGTATGTATTCTTGCACCTTAGGTACCTGTAGTGGCTGATAACGATGAATGTACATACATTTCCTGTAATGGAAAGATTAAATGCATTAAAATAGCATTTTAAAGTCAAAATGTGCAAGACATCATGGGTTCTAGCTCCAATAACTTAAAGCTCTGCTTTCTACCTAATTACAGGGGACGCCTTAAAGGTGCTGGACAAAACATCTGTTGCGGTAGCATTTTTAAAAACTATATATTTAAAATAAAAGCTTACATACACGTCCATTTTATATATATATATAAAAAAAATTTTTACCCATAAAAATAATGGGGAACTGTAGTGGGAATGTAATATCATCGAAGTGACACATTTTCCCATAATACACAGAGTATTTTTTAATATGATTTGATATATTTAGGGCAGTGTAGAGATTACCGGTTAGTGATAGTGTACTTTAAGGGTGATGTTTGTTAGGGTAATGCAGAGGTTAAGGGGAGGACTCTGCTTTAAGGTGTAGCATGATGACATGCATATTCCAGTCTGCTTGAGATTAGGGGCCCCCTGCATTAAGGTAACCCGTAAATTATTACTCTTTCATTGTGGGGAATAATTTTAGTGCATATCCTGGCTTACATTTCCTCCAGGGGAGCTGCTATCTTTTACACCACTTACCCAGCAAACCAAATATGCAAATAATCAAGAGCTGGTTCTAATTCTAGAATCCTGACATAACTCACAATTTCTGGGCACGTCAAAATAGCGCGTATGTCAGCCATTGTGCGTGGTCTATAGTGAGAACTGTGACAAACAATGAGGACTTCAAAAAAAAACCCAGCAACATGCTTTTTAAATTGATGCACACTGCGGTGATAATACGTGTAAGCTTTTATTTTAAATACAAATGGCTATTTTCTGCAAATAAACTAGAACATGTGTGTTATTTCCCTTTTCGTCATTTTAAACACACTAAAATCTATATTTACAAAAGTGAACATTTTTGCTAGTGTGGCAAGTTATGGTATTTTCTGAAGTCATGTGATTACAGTCCGGAATTAATCAGACCACTAAATGCATTTCTAAGTCAATTAAAGGAGTATATACGGTTTGGGTATTCAGTGTGATAAGGATAGAGTTCTTGTTTTATAATGGATTTGTTTAACCAAGTATAGGAAACGTTGCATTTAAACTATATTTTTAATGTGCTTTATCACGTGCAACAATCTTTAAAGGACACTATAGCGGAAGGAATACAAATCTGTATTTGTAACACTTTAGTATCACTGTCCCTACCTATTTCCAGGCCTCCTCAAGTCTCCCTCGATGCTGTTGAATGCTCCTCCTTGTGTGATGTCATTCTGGAAGGGTGCCTCTAGGATTATTGTCCAATCCAGTGCTCCTCTCAGAGAGCCATTAGGGACCTAGGCTAATATGCAGCACCCACAGTGATTTGCTGTTCATTCTGTCAAGAGAATCATTGCATGCACAATATCAACGTTTGCCTGGGTATGAGAGCCAGGAAGTAGCAATCCAGCCCTCCTATCCAAAGGGCTTGGAGGTGTAACTTCTAATTACTAAAATAGGTATTTGGGGCCACTAAGGAGGGGAGAACTACTGTAGGCACTATGACAACTGCAGCTAGATGAAGTTGTTATTACAGTGTTCCTTTTGAGGAGGTGGCAGGACTGGTTTTAGAGAGTGCCAACACAGAATTAAATTACAGCTATTGTTTTCTAAATAGTGCTCTTTAAATTTGTAGAGAACTTTTATATTAAGCTATTATATATATAGATATTGTTTGAACTTGCACTTTGACTCTAATGCCTCTTATCTCAGAGTGAAAGTAATGGTGGCTGCTTTGTGGTATCAACTCAGTGTTCCCAGATACTTTTCTAATTACTGTAAATGTAATGATGCTTTGAAAGCATGTGAAATAGCCCCCTCATTTTTGAAGCCAAGAAGTGTGTATGGTACTGCAAACTTTTTTTAATTTTTCCTTAGCATTTTTTTTAATGTATATTTTATGTTTAATACTTTTTTTTTTTTTTGATTAGTGATGATATAAATTTGGGCCTTTCACTCCAATCGTTTGCCCCTAGGTTTTTGCTAAACATCAAGTTTCATACAGGTTTTTGTCCTTTGCAGTCTGATCTTTACGTCCTTGTACTTGTGTATATATAATAAGTACTGTGAGCAGAGAAGAATGTGTCACGAATTTGGCTGTGAATGATTTAATTAATAAACAATAATGATGATGATTTCGGCAACGACCGAAAAGATCTCATCAATGTTTGTTGTTTGTTTTTTTATTTTTTTATTTGATTCCAACATACATTTAGTTGAGACCACGATGATGCGTTTATATTTTGCTCTGTTAAATGACCAATGTTCAAGTCCAAAATAAATGCAAACTCCGTAACTGGCGCATTTAAATCGTATACTAACAGTGTATGTGATTAACTGTCCTGAGAGCATTTAAAGTAATAATAGAAATGAACAGAACACATCCGTTACAACCGAACATCTTTTGCATACACAATTTGTATAACAAACAAACTATAACAAACCAGCTTCATAAAGTAGTTGTGAGTTGAGAGAGCTAATTATTCTCACTAATGTGCAATCAGTTTGGTTCGTTTTTACTTCTTGGTGTGCGCCATGGGTGGGAGGTACATTTCACCACAGCTCTGGTGCTAGATTTTCCGTATGTTCACCTTCGCTTTGCGTTTGCCTTGTATAACGTTAATCCCTATGCTACCTTAAAGTATTGCAATATTAATACATTGTCACAGAATCCGTGTCCTGGTAACTCACAATTTTTTTTTTTTGCACAGTTAAGACTCAAAAATTCTCACATAGAAAATATGTTTTTCTCCTGAAAATGTACTTTTCAGGACGTATGGTGAAAACTTTTTTTTTTTTTTTTTTTAAACAGCTGCTGGTTGGGTTGAGACCTCTCTTGGGTTTTGTTGTTGCTGTAAATAAAGATTTTGCGCTGCATCACAATATCGGACATCCTTGAGTAAGTTTAACAGTCAAGCTATGAATCACCACTTATTTTAAGAAGGAGTAACTAGGCTTCACAATTCCCTGTAGCAAGTCAGAACCGTTCTCAAATCGAGATGTAGAAACTGGAATATCGTATTTAATTAAGCTTATTTTTTACATTCATACATATTGTTAGAAGGAGAAACATTATGGAATTTAAAAAAAATGTGAAATAAAATCCTTCCCATGAAAAAAAAAAATATATAAAAGTCCTTTTTTTTTAATCTTTTGGTAAGGAATGATTCTGAAATTTTAAGTTTTACTAAACACATACCAATGCCATGATTTGTACTAAAATGTTTTGCTCATGTGCAAATCTAACTAGTGAAATTGTAGGTTGTTTCATTTGATTCATGGTTGTGTACTTTGGCATTGACGTAAAGGGTATATTTTTTGCGGTAAAGTGCATTTATGAAATTTGAAGACGAAAAATCATTTAGTGATTACAATACATTACATACCCAAAACCGGTTAGGTTGCTTCAGGTACTTAAAGCTCAACCCAGCATCTTAAAGATTACCCATGCTGATACATTTACATAATTTTTACCAATTTTAAAAAAACTTTTTTTTTGCAAAAACATTCTCCTCTAGTTCAATGGTCTCTCCCTACCAAGATAAAATGTTTGAAAGTGTACTTTTTTACTAAACCTAGCTTATGAATGTGTAACAACTTCCTATTTACTTGAAAAAGGAGTATTACTGTCTGCACAAGTAAATAAAAAAAACTATTGTCACTGTCCGTTCCCTTGCACAAGTAGATTTGATTATTATTATTTTTTATTTTTTTTTTGTGAATGGGAAACAGTGAATGATTGCATATATAAGCTAGGCTCTTTCAGTTGAATAGGAATTACTGAGCATGTGTAAGTGTGACATCATACATCCTCATGCCCTTGGTCAGCCACTCCTTGGTTTGAATAGTGAATGGTCTGTAGCTCAGGAACAGCTGTAAGCCTGCAGAAAAAACTTTGACATAGTATTGCTATTTTTTATTTTGTAGATGCATTATGTATTTAAAAAAATATTCAAATTTATGTAACGTCCTCCCTGAAAAGTCCCTTTAAAGTCCCAGTTTCCAAAAGATAAACAAGTAGTCTCCTTTTGCTAGTAACATTAATGTTGTGCATTAACTTACCCTGGACAGAATTCAATATTCCATTTTTTCCCCTGCAATTATTTGTAATATATATTTCATTTGGTTTCATCCTCATGTGAATTACTTTCTGTATATTTTTTCTTGTAATTTATCTGTAAAACAAATGTTCTCATGTATTTATTTTTACGTAAGTCTAGATATTTTCTGATAGAGGTCAATCTCTTAAATTTTGGTTTAAAGTAGTGACCCATTACTTATTAAAAAATTGCACTGTACATTAAACTGGTTAATTTCATTATTTGTATTAAAAAAAAACTAGTTAAGATTAATTGAAGGTAACATGCTCAACACCTACTTTAAGCACTAATTTACTATTAAAGGACCACTATAGTGCCAGGAAAACACTTGTTTTCCTGGCACTATAGTGCCCTGAGGGTGCCCCCACCCTCAGGGTCACCCTCCCGCCCGGCTCTGGAAAGGGGAAAGGGGTAATAACTTACCTTTTTCCAGCGCTGGGCGGAGAGCTCTCTGCCTCCTCTCCGCCTCCGATCCGCCTCCAATCCGCCCCGCCGGCTGAATGCGCAAGCGCAGCAAGAGCTGCGCGCGCATTCAGCCGGTCACATAGGAAAGCATTCATAATGCTTTTCTATGGACGCTGGCGTGCTCTCACTGTGAAAATCACAGTGAGAAGCACGCAAGCGCCTCTAGTGGCTGTCAATGAGACAGCCACTAGAGGATTAGGGGGAAGGCTTAACCCATTCATAATTTATAGCAGTTTCTCTGAAACTGCTATAATTATGAAAAAATGGGTTAACCCTAGAAGGACCTGGCACCCAGACCACTTCATTAAGCTGAAGTGGTCTGGGTGCCTAGAGTGGTCCTTTAAGGTATTCAGTGTTATATATACGCAATATTAACGGTTTCTTAAACTTTAGCTCCCTAAATGTTAAGTTTATTAACGGCCAATATATACAGCTATATTCTACATCAGATCTTAGTGGATCGCACCCAGCGTGAATTGGTTAATTTAAAAATAGAATGTCAAGAATCGTATATCATAAGGTAATTGTATAGAAACACTACTGTACAATGTGAAATTTCATTTTTTAAATAGTAACTTTCTAATGTATATTGATGGCTTGAAATGTCCAAGCATTTTTAACATTTTGTATGCAAGTCCATTCATTTCTTATTCAATATAGAAAATGGCTGGGTATTTTCCACTAGTCCTCTTACTTGTGTTTTTGCAGTTTAATAGACTGTTAGCCTTTCATCTTATTAACTGCGTTCATATGTAGCTGTTATTCTCCTAATTTCCCCCTGCCCCCCTCTTTTATCTACACAAATCCATGGTTATAATTTTCCCTTTACATAATCCATATTTGCCACGGAACTTGCCAAAGAACCTAAGATTTTGCGTATAATTGTGAAAGTAGCATGATTAGATCTGTGCATAAGCGTAACTTTTTTTTGTTTGTTTGTTTTTTTAAATTTGCCTTCATTTAATATTCTACATATATCTATTTCCAAACGTAATTCTAGATTGTTCTCATGTATATAGATTTATAAAAAAAAAAATACAAAATAATAAATCGAAGTCGCCATGTCATCTGAATAAATATTTTTGACCGTGCAAAGTATTCCTTCATTGTAATCATTTCTTTAATTATGCCTCTATTAATGGCTGTAATGTAGTTCCTGTAAATGACCACAAAGCACAAAACCCAGATTTAATTTATTTAATTTTTTAATTTTTTGCAACTAGAAAATTAATAAAATGTACAACCCTAAAGATGGTGAATGTGGTCAGTGATGTAAAACACAAGACGTTCAGTATGTAAAAATCTAATTTCAGACTAACGTGAACATATAATTATTTAGTATTTTGTTTACCCAATGGATCTACGCCAAAGAGGAAATTAAAAGAATGTGTTTAAGCCTGAATGAATTCCTACCATAAAAACATAGACAATATGTTGAATGTTTACTTTTATAGACCCAGCTGCAAAATCTAAAAGGTACATAAACTTTCTAAAGTGCTGTTGTAAATATTATTTTGTCTTCTGATTGTTTTTGTTTTGGTTACGGTTTAAAGTATCATTTTGTTTTTGTTAATTTAGCAATTTTTTTTTTTTTGTCGTCTTCATATTTTCTCATGCCCACGTGATTACATGCAAAGCAAATTCTATTATCGCACTATGGGCTTTAGTACGTCATGATTCATGAAGGGCTCTGTATAATATTTGGACAAGGCTAGACCTTAAATTATTATTTTTGTATTTCTGAAAATAGTATAGAGGAGATTGAAGACTTATGTGTTGTAGTTTTTGTTTGTTTGCTTTTTTATTTTTCTCTGACTCAATCTATAATTGCAGAATATTTTCGAATTTGGATTGCCCGCACTAAAAATTAGCTTCAAGACTAATATTTAATGTTTGAAATCTAAACTTTGGTACAGGGTGAAAATGAAGGCTTAGACTCCTCGTGCATGGTTTAATTAGTGGCTACTTCCTTTCCATCCAAATATTACCAAATCATTCTAATCTTTGCTGTTGCACTGCAATTTTAATTATATGGATCCTTTTTTTTTTTTTTTTGGAGAGTGCTGTGTAAAAAAAAAAATATATATGTATATTTTTTTTTTTAGTGCATGAAACAATCTGCAATTGCTTACTTGATACAATTATATATTATTCCATTTACAAAATATAAAATTTGCTGTTATAAATTGTATTGTAAAAAGTTTTAGAAATAAATGACCAGAGACAGATTTAAATGGTTTATTCACATTGAATGTGCCCTGTGCTGAACTGTTCGATGTTTACTGCTTCAGATCCAGAGCGCTTACAACGCAATGGGGAGATTTATCAAATTGTGATCTGAAAAGTGGTTCAAAGATGTAAATTGGGAGGAGTCATCAATGGAATGTCGTTGCTGGTTTTACTGGTTTCCATGGTGATGGCTCAATTTTTAGTACTCTTCACCATTCTTCAGAAAACACTCCCCCAATATTTTGCAGAATGATCTAATTTCGGACAAACCATTTTGCTGTCTTGTTTCTTATTTTATGTTTAAACCGTTCACTGGGTCATTCCAAATGCATGTAAAAAAAATGCAACCTGACAGTATGACTGTTTTATGGGATTCATTTGTAAAACTTGAAACCCCCCTTTTTTCCTCCCTCTTTCCTTAGTTGAAATATATACCTTTATGGGGAAAAAAAACATGACTATTCCACTTTTTTGGTTTGTTTTTATTTTTTTTAATGTATTTTAAGTTAATTGCATCTGTACATTTTGTTCTATAGTGGTAATAAGGCTTATGGTTTGCGATTTAAAATTTTCCATAAAATATTGTAATAAATCATTCTTTTTTTCATGCAATATTGTGTATTTGTGTATTTCACCACCCTCCCCCTTTCCACAAGCATTCGGGAAAAAACACCCACATAAGGCATTAGATAAGATGAGTATTGATGAAAAATGTTCAGAATAATTAACATATTATCCAGGCATAGATTTTGAAATCCCAGTGTGTAACTTTAATTTCTGTAAATCCAGTGCTGATGTCGGCTGATCTACGTTACTTGGTTTAAGAGCAGACACTTGCTCTGCCACTGACAGCAGGGGCTACAGGTTAAAAGTAGAAAATTGTTCAGAATGCTTCCTTGCTATATGACCTGCTTTTGTATTTTTTTTCTGCTCCTTAAACAGCAGCAGGATGGTCACGATTTTATGTAATGCCACTTTTTCAAAAAGGCCCAGCCAGTCAACATTAACCTTTTCTATTCCTATAGATCAGCCATTATTAAAGTATTAAAGGAACAATTCAAACCCTGAAGTGCTGTGTGTGTGAAAAATGTGTCCTTTTTTGCCCAGAGCACCTGCCTCGGAAGGACTTCTCACTGATCTGCATTGGGAAGTCTGTGATTGGACAGCCACAGTCCGGTGGGTTCGAAAGGGAGGGCTTGCAAAGGCTACAGACGAGATCTGCAGCTTTTGCAAGCTGTTTTTAGAAAAATTTAATTCATGTTTGTTTAGCATGACTATATCTACCTAAAGAGACATTTAACTGTCCAAATACAAAAATAAAGAAATACACAAATCACTGTTTAGTATTCTCACATGGGCATAGACTATTGTTGCCCTGGGTTCTGTATGCTCTTTTCCTAAGGAAATTAAATTGGCCATTGCAGAGTACCCTCCCGGGAGTCCCTACGTTACCTAGTTGGCTTGGTTTTAGCTCTATGGTTCAAATGCCCAGGTAAATATTTACCGGAACTCAGACTTGCAACCCCTAGATTAATACTTGGAGTAATTCTGCTTCAACCTGTGAGCACTGATGATCCTCTGCAAATGAATAAGGACGAGGTCTCCCATGCGACTAATTTGGCACCAGATTCAGTAGCCCAAGTCTGCTCACTATCTCAGGGTTCTCAAACATTTTATAGCAATGAATATCTGTGTTTATTGCACATGGCCAGTAGCCATAGACTCACTTAGCTAATTCTTGTATCTAACAAGGTATATTGTAATTGTAACCTGCCCCATTATCTGCCTATTACAGTGCCAATAATAACTCTGCTGAAATGGAGGCCGGCTCAATAACTAGTCTACTTGCCCTCTGTGAGTATATACAAAGCGTTATTTACCATAGTGAGAATTCAAAGTGAATTTCAAATTTAAGTCCAGTGTACCTGCCTATTTTCCAGTTTCCCTATTTCGACCTTAGATTTGAAACTCACTTTACTAAATTGACAGGCTGAGGTCTGTACCCAGGGTATGTGCCTAATGCATGTCCAAACTGTCCTTTCTTCCCCCTGTCTAGGTCTGCTTGGGAGTTGGGGTTATTGAAGAAAACAACTGTATACACCTAGTTATCATTAGAGTAATAATGTGTATTTTGTACCTCTTTTACTAAATTTTGTATTTTTTAAAAGCAAAGTTTAGATAGTATTTCTCGGTGCACACCTTAATGCAGTATGGGACGTTCTATGCCGCCCTACATGATCTAAAACCCACTTATATTTGATGTTTGCAGGGTTACACCAGGGAGCCCCAGGTATCAATGGATACCCGGGGCTCCCCACTGTCAGCTTTTATGAGCTGCTTGTAGCACTGGGAAGAGCCCTCTATATAGGCATTTAAATTCCTATTAAAAGATCACGGTGCAAGCAGGGTTGCTCACAACACTAACACCAGGTATAAATTGATAGTGGGGCCATTTTAGTGGCCCAGACAGACTGTTGAGCTCTGTGCAATGCTGGAGGTCAGCGCTGCATCAAGCCCTTTATATCCATTCAAAACATTGTGCCCGAGTGCCATTAGGTGCAGGCTGCTCAGCGAAGATCCTCCAGGGTCTCCCAGCCTGTCCCCAGCTGAAATGGACTGGTGCTGGGCTTTGTCATGATCTATAAATAATCGGCAGGCAACCAGGTTCCTTCAAAATTACATAAAGTGTATTTCTGATAATGGCCAGTAGATGGTGCCAATCTTCCACAACCTTCTGTGTTAAATACAGTGAAACCCATTTCTAATATCAGAATTGGTATTGGCAGTGGGTTACCTTAGAGTTGGGGTTAGGGTTAGCTATAGGCTTAGTTTAGGACTAGGGTAACGTAAGGGTTAGTGCTGGGTGTGAGTTGATACTGTTTTAGGGTTAAAAATGCTGTAGGATTGAAGTTAAGGGTGAGATTAAGATTGGAATACAGTTAGAGTTAGTGTATGCATTGGGTTAGGGGTAATAGGGCTGCATAAACAGTGATTTAACTCCTAAATGGCAGAGAATTAAACCGTGAGACTGCAGGGGCGTGATCTATACACCAAAACTGCTTCATTAAGCTAAAGGTGTTTTGATGACTATAGTGTCCCTTTAAAGGTTTAAACAAGGGTGCTGTGCACGTTTATGTTTACACCATAATTCAATAAAATTAATTTTAAATTCAAGTTAAAAATAGACGAACTTGAAAAATTCTCTGTCCGTTAAGCTTTCAGTTTGGATACTTTGGCCTTAAATTTGAAATTCGCTTTAAATTCTCACCTTATCGAATAACCCATTTAGTGAGGCCCTGTTTGTTAATTTTTTTTCACAAGTGAACTTCCTGAAGTGTGATGTCAGTTTAGTAATAGTCACAAAGGACAGAGTTAAAGAAAAAAAATCTCCCTTGGTAAGAAACCTCCTGGATGCCTAATTACATCGGCACCTGTGTCTATACCACATGCTAAACCGCTTTCGAGTAAAGCCACATCTAGCTGGTTTCTAACAGGTTATATAATTCCCTGCATTAATATACACTATACACTGTCATCCATGAGAGGTCTGTTTATTGATTTATCTACTCTGATATCAAAACATGCAGTGAAGTCAGTTTCAGAACAGACAGGTAAGTACATTTACAGTGCAATTCACTGAAGAGTAATAATAGCAATGTAAAGTTAATTTCACGTTTTAGACCAGAGTAGCTGAAATAGACATGTTCTCCAATTTAAGCTATGCTTTCAGATCGGCTATTTTGGTCTAACATTTAATCAAACTTTAGTAAATAATCTTTGCTGGCGTTGCTGACATTTGGCTTTACCTCACCCCAGTGGTTACAAAGACGCAGCCAGATCTCGTATCAGATGTCTGAAAAGTTTTACTTGGGATTAACTTTCCCTCAGCAGGTACTCAGCATTGATCTATGGAGACATTGGATACAGGTGAGGCAGACTCTGGAGCTCCCAGGTTCGCTAAGAGCAAATAATGCATGTTTTGACTTGCAGGCTGCCTTCACATAGAAAAAAACCCACATAACAAGAAGGGATTATCAATACTTAGACATCACATTGACCAAGAGGCTGCTGTATTGGTAAGGCTGTATGTCAATATTATTATTATTTATATAGCGCCAGCAACTGTGCGCACACAGACTGGTTAGAATTGGAGGGTTTAGTTTAGTGTGCGTTGAATGTGCGGCTTGTATAACTGCTATACAGCGAAGGCCAGGCCACCAGCACATTTTATTGTCTATGACACTGTTTATTTAAAGCACCTGTGGTACTTCTTGCAATTCCATGATTCTGTTCGATATTGCTTTGACAAAAGGCCTTTAATTTAACAGAGAAGTTCTAGTTGCAATAAGCAAAGTGACACATTTTAATAAGACACTGGTTTCTTTTTTTGCGAGTAACGTGTGATTAAACTCCGAATATAACGTGAAGGTGCTATGGTTTCATTCTGGATAGTTAAAGCCTCCATTTATATTATGTTCGGCCTATATTACCAAGTCAGGCTCTCAGGTCTGGCTTTCTTTTATTGAGATTATTTTTATGAGACTGGAGTGAATCAGAACCAGAAATTTCAGCTCTTGGTGTTAGGGGAGATGTTTTACATTTGGATTAATGTCCATTTAAGTCTCTCCCTGCAGTGTTGCAGAAATCATTTCCTCTACCAGTTTAGTGCATTTAACTTCATATGTGGTCTCTGTGATTCATAGTGTTCTCCTTCAGCCACTGTACATGTATTTATTCACTTACTGTTATTTAGTTACATGATGCCCTTATTTAGAGAATATACATTCTCCCACCCCACTTCCAATGGACATAGAGGGACACTGTAATTGTGGGGCTGCTCTGAGAAATTTCAGGTGACTTGCTAATAATAACTTATGCAACTATTATGTAATTTATAACAAGAACAATGTATCTTATATACACAGACTGATTTCTAAGAACATTTATTGTAGTTTAAAGAAATATTACTGGGAGTATTATTACTGTGATACATACACATTACTGGGAGTATTATTGCTGTGGTAAAGACACATTACCAGGAGTATTATTGCTGTGGTAAAGGCACATTACTGGGAGTATTATTACTGTGCTAAAGGCTCATTACCGGGAGTATTATTGCTGTGGTAAAGGCACATTACCGGGAGTATTATTGCTGTGGTAAAGGCACATTACTGGGAGTATTGTTACTGTGGTAAAGGCACATTACCGGGAGTATTATTGCTGTGGTAAAGGCACATTACTGGGAGTATTGTTACTGTGGTAAAGGAACATTACCGGGAGTATTGTTACTGTGGTAAAGACACATTGCCTATTAAATAATTAAAGCATTTTATAATAGAATTAAATCATATATATGTAGAGTTGAGCGAACCCGAACTGAAAAGTTAGGGTTCGTACCGAACATTTAATTTTTTGGACCCCGGACACGGATATATCACTGTATGTTCGGGTTGGAGTTCGGTGTTCAGCGATTTAATGACGTGTTTTGAAAGGCTGCAGGGCAGCCAATCAACAAGCGTTTGACTCGTGTGCCCTTAGAAGCCTTCACAGCTATGCCTACCAATGGCATGGTTGTGATTGGCCATTGTTAAAAAAAAATATATATATATTTTTTCCCCCTCCTGAGCCCCCACCCGCAACGTGCGAGTGGGGGCTTTTTAAACTAAAGGGGGACCTATTACCCCCCCCCGGCCCCCCACCCCTGAGCGGCGGGTGGGGGCCCTGAATAAAAATTGGGGGAGGGGGAACCTAATGTTCTTCCCCCCCAGCCTCCACCCCTGAGCGGTGGGTGGGGCCATAAATAACAATTAGGGGGTTGGGGGACCTACAGTCCTCCTCCCCCAGCCCTCACCACTGAGCGGTGGGTGGGGGCCATAAACAAAATTTGGGGGGAGGACCTAATGTCCTCTCCCCCGGCCCTCACCCCTGAGTGGTGGGTTGGGGGCCATAAATAAAAATTGGGGGGGACCTACTGTCCTCCCTACCCCTGAGCGGTGGGTGGGGGCCATAAATAAAATTGGGGGGACCTTATGTCCTCCCCCTGGCCCTCACCCCTGAACGGTGGGTGGGGGCCATAAATAAAAATCCCCCCCAGGTGACTAGGGGTCCCCAAACCCCTAGTCACCCCCCTCCCCCCCAAAAAGTTACCCCTACCTACCCCCCTCACCCTAAAAAAAATGAGGGGGGTCCATTAGCTAAGTACCTGTAAAAAAACAACAACAAAAAAACCTTACAATTTGATGTTTTCTTTCTTATAAAATCTTCTTTTTTTCAGCCCCCACAAAAAGGCCAAATAAAAATCCAGAATAACCGACGCACTTTAAAATAAAAAAAATACAAAAAAATAAAAAAGAGCGCAAAAAAATTATAAATCCTTCTTCACCCATGGAGAGCTCCGTGCAGACTGAGCTCTGCAGGGCGGGGGAAGGCGTGTAATGCCTTTCCCCGCCCTGCAATTAGGCTCAGAGCACTCTGATTGGTGGGTTTAAGCCATCCAATCAGAGTGCTCTGACAGGTAAATGAAGAGACTGACAGGTAAGTCTCTACATTTACCTGTCACAGCACTCTGATTGGTTGGCTTGAAATACACCAATCAGAGTGCTCTGTGTCATTTTACACAGCGTGGGAAAGTTCTTTGGATTTTCCCACACTGTGTAATTTGACTTATAACACTCTGGTTACTTAATCCACCAATCAGTGTTCTGTGTCATTTTACACAGCGTGGGAAAGTTCTTTGGAATTTTCCCACGCTGTGTAAAATGACACAGAGCACTCTGATTGGTGGATTAAGTAAGAGTGTTATGAGTCAAATTACACAGCGTGGGGGGATTTTTATTTATGGCCCCCAGCCACCGCTCAGGGGTGGGGGCCGGGGGGGAGGACAGTAGGTCCCCCGCTCTTATTGTTATTTAGGGCCGCCGCACAGGGGTGGGGGCTGGGTGGGAGGACATTAGGTCCCCCGCTATTTAGGGCCCCCACCCACCACGCAGGGGGGAGGACATTAGGTCCCCCCCAATTTTTATTTATGGCCCCCACCCACCACTCAGGGGTGGGGGTCGGGGGGGGTAAAGGACAGTATGTCCCCCCCTTATTGTTACTTAGGTTTTTTTTGTTTTTTTTACAGTGAGCAGCCACTGGCTGCTCACTGTTTACTATTTATTTATTTATTTATTTATAAAATATTTTACCAGGAAAGATACATTGAGATTTCAAGTATGTCCTGGGTCACAAATCATTGCATTGTTACATTAGGTACAACAAAATACAAAAACAATATTAATACACAATATATACAAAATTTAACATAGAACAGGCAGGAAATATATAATCAACCATGACATGTGCATTCTGTTTTGAGGTATGTAGAGAGGGATCTCTTAAATGACTTTAGGCTTAGGGAAGATTTTAAATTGTGCGGGAGGTCGTTCCACAATTGCGGCGCTCTGTAGGAGAAGGAGGATCGGGCCGCTTTCTTTTTGTATTGAGGTAGACTAAGTAAAGTGCTTGTACTGGATCGGAGCTTATAGAAAGTGGGAACAGCTGGGGAAAGCATTTTGTTCAGGTAGGGTGGGAGTTTCCCAGAAAAGCTCTTAAAAACAAGGCTGGAAAGATGAAGGGTGCGTCTGGATTCCAGCGACAGCCAGTTTAGTTCCTTTAGCATGTCACAATGATGGGTCCTGTAATTACATTGTAGCACAAATCGGCAGAACGAGTTATACAATGTGTTGAGTTTATTAATGTGGGATCGCGATGCAGACGCATATACTACATCCCCATAATCAATGATTGGCATCAGCATTTGCTGTACAATCTTTTCCTTTACTGTAGGGCTTAGGCAGGCTTTGTTTCTGTACAGGGCACCTAATTTTGGATAAAGTTTAGATGCAAGCTTTTCTATGTGCAGGCCAAAAGATAGATTGGGGTCTAATATCATACCCAAGTATTTGAAAGAGTGGACTGCGGTCAGTGTGCCATTTGAATTTGTTTTGATGGATAGGTGGGGATTGTGTAATTTGTGTAATTTAGGTACTGTTCCAAAGATCATTGTGACAGTTTTGTCAGTGTTCAGGAAGAGTTTGTTTTTTGCGATCCATTTTTCTACCTCTGTAAACTGGTCTTGGAGCAAAGCCTCAAGTTGCGGTAGATCGGGTTTGCTCGCATAGATTACCGTGTCATCTGCGTACATGTGTACATTTGAGGGTTGGCAGACATTAGGCAGATCATTTATAAATAATGTAAATAGTAGGGGGCCGAGAATGGAACCCTGGGGAACACCACACGTGACCGGGAGAGGGAGGGAGTCACTGTCAGAAATGGATACATATTGCGAGCGATCCGATACATACGATCGAAACCAGTTTAAAGAATGATCACCAATACCTGAGTTTTCGAGTTTGTGCAGTAGAATGTCGTGGTCTACTGTGTCAAAGGCCTTAGCAAAATCAAGGAAAATAGCTCCAGTTAGGGCTCCTTGTTCCATGCCAGTTTGGATGTCATTGCAAACTTTTAGGAGGGCAGTTGTAGTGGAGTGATTCTGGCGAAAGCCCGATTGATCAGGGGTCAGATAGTTTAATTGTTGGTAGTACTCACAAAGTTGCGTATGGACACATTTTTCTAAGATTTTTGACAATACCGGGAGCAATGATATTGGGCGATAGTTAGAAACCAAAGTAGTGTCACCACTTTTATGGATAGGCACTACTCTTGCAGTCTTCCAAAGTTTGGGTATGTATCCAGACACCAAGGATTCGTTAATTAGAGTTGAGACGGGTTTAGCAATTGCCGGCGCACTGAGCTTCAACAGCATTGCTGGGATTTGATCAGGTCCGGACTGGTTTTTCATGTTTAGATTATTAAGATGTTTTTTAATGACACTAACAGGTACAGGTCTAAAATTAAACTTATCTATATTGGGCCTTTGCAAATTTAGTGGGGCCTGATCCACATTTGTAGTTTCAGGATGCGTGTCATTTATTAGCTTGGCAATCAGGGCAGTAGAGCATCCGACAAAATAATTGTTAAAGGCATTTGCAACATCTAAGGGAAGTTGCAGTGTTTGGTTACCCACTTTGACATTGGAGGGTTGGGAGTGGATTGGGGGAGTTTGTAGTTTATTTATGACTTTCCAAAAGTTTCTAGGGTTTGAGATGTTACTGTTCAGATTTTCATAGAAATATTGAGCCTTGGCTAGTTTTGTCTGTTTTGTGCATATATTTCGCCATTGTCTATATGCACCGTGATCATTCATAGAGCCAGTACGCTTAAACTTTGACCACAAAGAATCCCGAAACTGGTACATTTGGATGAGATCAGCTGTGATCCAGTTCATGTGCGCTCCTTTTACCCTCACCTTACGCAGCGGGGCATGCAAATTCCAAATTTGTAGGAGTTCAGACTGAAAGTATTCAACAGCACAGTCTAGATCTGGGATAATGTTTAATCTGTGCCATGAGAGATTCTTGATGTCATTTAAAAAGGATTCAAGATTAAATTTTTTGAAGGACCTAGTTATTTTAACCTTGGGAGAGGATTTAATAGCCTTTATTTTGCGCACGCAGTACACTAAACAGTGATCACTGAACGTGTTGGGGAGAACACCAACCTCCTGGATTCTATCAGGAGAAGTGGAGAGAATCCAATCTAGCAGGGTATGTTTATGGCTTTTAATGTTTATGCGAGTTGGGGAGGAGATTAATTGCGTTAGCTGCAAAGTCTTAAACAGCGTGCAAGAACTATTATTTTTAGGGTTCAGCCAATCAATATTAAAATCTCCAAAGACCAACAGTTCACTTTTTGGGTTTTGAGCTATGGTTTCACTAAGGAGATGGGCTATGTCAGAAAGGGAATGCACTGGGGAGCTAGGTGGGCGGTAGATTCCTGCAACAATGATTGATTTACTGCATGGGATCTCAATTGTGCCAGAAAGGAAATCAAAGATGGCAGGAGGACTAAGGTTTTGTAAAGGGGTAAACTTTATGGAATTGTCAACATAAATAACAATGCCTCCTCCTCTCTTTGCCCTGTCATTTCTAAAACATGAATAACCCTGTATTGCAATGGCGGTGTCTGGTATTTTAGCCGTTAACCATGATTCTGAGAGCACAATGATTTTTGGTTTGTAATGGGAACACCAGGCTTGCAGTGCGTCCAGAGGGAGTAAACTACAGATGTTGCAGTGCACAAAAGAGAGGCCTTTTTTAGTGGGGAGATTAGGACTAGAATTAGCTGGGGGACCAGGGTTAGACTCCACATCATTTGCAAGGGCAAGTAACATAAGGAGTAGGAATTTGGACATCATCTTTGTTTGGCCATATAGTGAATGGGATAATTTATAATTTTGTGAGTTGGGGGTAGGAGGGCTATTTTTTAAAACTCTCCACCAGCACTCAGCAGATAAGTTAAAGGAACAGAGCAGGCCATGGTGTATTATAATTTGTGTTCCAGTTTGAGGTGTGTGCTTATGCTGGTAGTGGTGTGAACAAAATTGGATTGAGAAAAGGGTTATTAAGAATAACAGTATGGTTATATTAGGATTCATGTTAGTGGTATAAGGTGTGTAGTTGAAAATGAAACAGAAATTGTGAGAATAAAAATAAATGTTAATAGAAGTATATGGTTTTGGTGTGTGATATCTATTTGTAGTGAGAGAGGGTATGTGTTCTATAGGGTTAAGGGATTGAAAGGGTGTGCTGATCAGTGGTTGCACCTGTCATTTCAGTAGATTGAAAGTTGTGCGGGAGACTATCTATAAATGAGAAAATGACCATGGGGTGGGTGGGCGAGGGGTAGGGTGGGAGGGAAAAGTCAGTCTTCCAGAAGACACGACTAGACACGACCCTACTCGCGGTATAGCGAGTAGGGACTGAATTTACTAATACTAAGTAATCTTTACTTAGTATTAGTAAATGTGGCTGAAAGACCAATTTAGGTGACCAATTTAGGTCTTTTAGCCTTTTGGTAGATAGCTTCCTAATACCATGGGAATTAGGGAGTTATCTATTAAGCGGCTGCTTATTTTATGTTATTTTCCTATCCACATTTGTTTGCAGGGCACTTGTCCTACTCTTACCCCCATTTTACTTCCTTTTGCAGCCCTCTAGCCCTTTACAGGAGTTTTTTAGAGCAATTTTTGTGGCCAAAAGTTCGAGTCCCCGTTGACTTCAATGGGGTTCGGGTTAGGGGTCAAGTTCGAGCCCGAATCCGGACTTTTTTTCAAAGTTTGGCCGAACCCGCCGGACCCGTACATCCAGGTGTCCGCTCAACTATCTATATATCTATATATATATAGATAGTTGAGCGGACACCTGGATGTACGGGTCCGGCGGGTTCGGCCAAACTTTGAAAAAAAGTATATATATATGTGTGTGTGTGTACTTTTGGATATATACACATATCTCAAAATATACTTATATAATGCATATATATGATTTATATGTATAATATATTATAAAATGCTATAATTATAATATACATATATAGGAAAAAAATGGGTGTGTGTAAAAAAAGAGGGGAAATTTTGTCTACTCTTACAAATGATGTCATTGGTAAAATGGCAGTTTATGTGTGAAAAATGCAAAAAAAAAGCTAATATAAAAGCTAATTATGGCCAGGGTTTGTGACTAAGTGGCTACTAAAAAAAGACTGGACATACCCCATTTTGAATACTGTGGGTTGTCTACTTTTACAATTGGTATGCCATGATGGGGTTAATTTTCATTCCTGGGCTGCCATATGGTGTCAAAGACAACATAGGGCCAGCAAACCAATCTGGCAAATTTCAATGTTCAAAAATGGAAAAGGGGAAAGCCCTACATTTGACCCCTGTAAGTTTGCAAAAACCCATAAAACCTGTACATTGGGGGCACTGTTGTACTCAGGAGATGTTGCTGAACACATATTGGGGTGTTCTTTGTCATAATACATGACAGGAACTGAGAATCCACGCCTAAAGTACAATGTGAGAGAAAAATAACACAAAAAAATGACTACCCAAAGGTTTGACAAAGACTGGTGGTAGAAGTGCACGGAAGGGGTTAAAATACCACCATTTTAAATACCTGACAAGGTCTACTTTTCAAAAATATATGGTTTGATGGGGATAAATTACATTGGCCGGCTTCAAAAATGTCCCAAATAGGATATGGGTGCATGATGACCAACTGTGAAAATTCCAAGTTGGAAAATGGGAATGCGCACTCTCCAAATAGGGTCTTTTAGCCCCCCAGAGAACCCAACACACCTATACATGGGTGGTATACCTGTACTCAGGAGATGTTGCTGAACACATATCGGGGGGGTTCTTTGGCAGTAACCCTTAAAGTTCTCAGTACATGTATTTTTAAATTGCTATGTGTGTCACAACAAATCACTAATTATTAAAAAAAATTTAAAAATTTTTTTAGCATACATTGGTGGTAAAATGGTTGTATAAAAAGAGTAAAAATACCCCAAGTTTAATACCTTAGGTTCGTCTTTTTAAAAAAAAAAAATATGTACATGTGGAGGGTTATTCAGGGATTCCTGACAGATATCAGTATTACAATGTAACTTGCGTTAATTTTGAAAAAAAAAAAATGGTTTGAAAATAGCAAAGTGCTACTTGTACTTATAGACCTATAACTTTCCACAAAAAAAAGCAACGAACGTGTTAACATTGGGCATTTGTAAACTCAGGACAAAATTTAGAAACTATTTATCATGGGTGTTTTTTGGATGTCGTAGATGTGCTACAGATTTTGGGGGTCAATGTTCGAAAGTGTTTTTTTTTTTTTAAACCCCTTAAGGACTGGACCTTTTTTGCGATGTTGTACATTTGCGACCAGGCATATTTTTACACTTTTGTGGTGTTTGTGTTTGGCTGTAATTTTCCGCTTTCTCATTTACTGTTCCCATACAAATTATATATTGTTTTTTTCAGGACAAAAGGGGCTTTCTTTACATACCATTATTTATATAAACTCATGTATTTTAATTTAAAAAAAATAAAAAAATATGATGAAAAATTGAAAAAAATACATGTTTTTTTACTTTTACTTGAAAAATCTTTTACTCATCTATAAAAGCGAATGAAAAAAACTGCTAAATAGATTCAAAATTTTGTCCTGAGTTTAAAAATACCCTGTGTTTACATGCTTTTTTGCTTTTTTTTGCAAGTTATAGGGCTATAGGTACAAGTAGAATATTGCGGTTTCAAAACATAAATTTTTTAAATTTATCAATAGTGACATTGTAACACTATTATCTGTCATAAATCTCTGAATAACACCCCACATGTACATATTTTTTTTAAAGTAGACAAACCAGGGTATTCAATATGGGGTATGTCCAGTCCTTTTTAGTAGCCACTTAGTCGAAAATACTGGCCAAAGTAAGCATTCATATTTGTTTGTGTGTGAAAAAAGTAAAAACTAGGGTGAGCGCTGGTACGGCCGGTGTTTTTATGACCAAGTGGTTACTAAAAAAGACTGGACATACCCATTTGCAATACCTTGGGTTGTCTTCTTTTGCAAATGGTATGCCATCATGGGGGTAATTCTCATTCCTGGGCTACCATACGCTCTCAAAGGCAACGTAACCAACCTGGCCATTTCAATGTAAAAATATTTGACCCATATATTTGACCTTGTAACTTTCAAAAATGCTATAAAACCTGTACATGGGGGGTACTGTTTTACTCGGGAGACATCGCTGAACACAAATATTAGTGTTTAAAAACTGGAAAACGTATCACAACAATTATATCAGTAAAAGTGCTGTTTGTGTGTGAAAAATGCAAAAAAAGTAACTTTCACTGACAATATCATCACTGTGATATGTTTTACTGTTTTGAATCACTAATATTTGTGTTCAGCGAAGTCTCCCGAGTAAAACAGTACCCCCCATGTACAGGTTTTAGGGTGTCGTAGAACGTTACAGGGTAAAATACAGTGCTAGCAAATTAAATTCTCTGGAATTTCGGCCTGGGTTGGCAGGCAGGTCCCTCAAATTGCAACCAATAAAATTACTGAATTATGTAAAAATATTACATAAATACGCACGTAGAATTTAAATATATATGCATATTTATATATTTGAAGTCTACGTGTATATTTATATAATTATTTATGTAATTTTGTATATGGACATATGTATATTTCGTATTATTTTTATTTATTTATATATAAATAGATATATATACAAATTCATTCTAAGTGTATTTTGATATAAATATATATATATATTTTAAAATACAGTTAGAATAAAATTTCATATAGATATATAATTTTTTTAAATTTTTTATTTTAAAAAAATGATTTAATTTAAATTACTTATTTATATTTTATAATAATATATATATACAATATATATAGTTATTATATATATATATATACGTGTGTAATTTAATTATAAGTGTATTTTTATATTAATATAAGTACATATTAATATAAAAATACACTTAGTATGACATTATATATATGATATATAGACATATATTATATAGATATAATATATGTCTATATATCATATATACACATAATTATTTTTATTTTTTTTATTAACACTAACTTTATTTTTTTTTCTGATTTTACACTAGCAGGGAGACTGCCTGTCAGCACAGACAGTCCCCCTGCAGGCAGACACATGGACACTTATTGTGACCATGTGATTGCTGTGTTGAGCCATCACATGGCCACAGGGGTCCTAATTCAGTGTGGGGAGACTGCCTGGGCTGCAGGCAGTCTCCCCACAACCGGAGCCACGCTGATCGCCGCCGGGGGAACGACGGCGATCAGGTAAGTAACTAAGACCGTTAAGACGGTTCAGGACCGTCATCGGTCGGCAAGGCAAAAATGCCGATGACGGTCCTGAACCGTCCTCGGTCGCGAAGGGGTTAATCATATTTTAGATTTTATTTAATAGAAAATTATATGATATGATGAAAATAATGGTATCTTTAGAAAGACCATTTAATGGCGAGAAAAACTGTATATAATATGTGTGGGTACAGTAAATGAGTAAGAGGAAAATTACAGCTAAACACAAACACCGCAGAAATGTAAAAAGAGCCCCGGTCCTTAACGTTTAGAAAATTGAAAAGTGGTCTGGTCACTACGGGGTTGAAGGAACTGTATTGGGAAAGAAATGCATATCCTCACTCCTTAACAGTAAACCTACAGTCACTAAATGTATTTTTTCCCCCTAAATAGTGTAAAAATGGGCATTAGTAGTACCTTTTTAAAAAAATCTTTACTTTTATAAGATTTTATACTCCTCCTCTGTTTGTGTCATTTTCCCTTTGCTTTTTCCATGCTTCCTGTATGTCAGCTGGACTGTCCACCAATGGCCATGCTCCAGTGATTTAGTAATCAGAAAATCCGTAATGACACGCCCACAATGCCTGTCCACCAATGGCCATGCTCCAGTGATTCGCTATGAGAATCAGTAATGACACTCCCACAATGTCTGTCCACCAATTGCCCTGCTCCAGTGATTCTCTATGAGAATCCGTAATGACACACCCACAATGTCTGTCCACCAATGGCCATGCTCCAGTGATTTAGTAATCAGAACATCTGTAATGACACGCCCACAATGCCTGTCCACCAATGGCCATGCTCCAGTGATTCTCTATGAGAATCAGTAATGACACTCCCACAATGCCTGTCCACCAATGGCAATGCTGCAGTGATTCTCTATGAGAATCAGTAATGACACGCCCACAATGTCTGTCCACCAATGGCAATGCTGCAGTGATTCTCTATGAGAATCAGTAATGACACGCCCACAATGTCTGTCCACTAATGGCCATGCCCCAGTGATTCTCTATGAGAATCAGTAATGACACGCCCACAATGTCTGTCCACCAATGGCCATGCCCCAGTGATTCTCTATGAGAATCCGTAATGACACGCCCACAATGTCTGTCCACCAATTGCCATGCTCCAGTGATTCTCTATGAGAATCAGTAATGACACACCCACAATGTCTGTCCACCAATGGCAATGCTCCAGTGATTCTCTATGAGAATCAGTAATGACACGCCCACAATGCCTGTCCACCAATGGCCATGCTCCAGTAATTTAGTAATCAGAGAATCAGTAATGACACGCCCACAATGCCTGTCCACCAATGGCCATGCTCCAGTGATTCTCTATGAGAATCAGTAATGACACACCCACAATGCCTGTCCACCAATGGCCATGCTCCAGTGATTCTCTATGAGAATCAGTAATGACACGCCCACAATGCCTGTCCACCAATGGCAATGCTCCAGTGATTCTCTATGAGAATCAGTAATGACACGCCCACAATGCCTGTCCACCAATGGCCATGCTCCAGGGATTCTCTATCAGAATCAGTAATGACACGCCCACAATGTCTGTCCACCAATGGCCATGCTCCAGTGATTCTCTATGAGAATCAGTAATGACACGCCCACAATGACTGTCCACCAATGGCCATGCTCCAGTAATTTAGTAATCAGAGAATCAGTAATGACACGCCCACAATGCCTGTCCACCAATGGCCATGCTCCAGTGATTCTCTATGAGAATCGGTAATGACACACCCACAATGTCTGTCCACCCATGGCCATGCTCCAGTGATTTAGTAATCAGAACATCTGTAATGACACGCCCACAATGCCTGTCCACCAATGGCCATGCTCCAGTGATTCTCTATGAGAATAAGTAATGACACGCCCACAATGTCTGTCCACCAATGGCCATGCCCCAGTGATTCTCTATGAGAATAAGTAATGACACGCCCACAATGTCTGTCCACCAATGGCCATGCTCCAGTGATTCTCTATGAGAATCAGTAATGACACGCCCACAATGCCTGTCCACCAATGGCCAATGCTCCAGTGATTTAGTAATCAGAGAATCTGTAACAACACGCCTATGTGGGGGTGCAATTTGCATCACTTAACACATTTATTTACTTATAACATATTTTACCAGGAAGGATACATTGAGATTTCTCTCATTTTCAAGTATCTCCTGGGTCCACAAAACATTGCATCGTTACAATAGGGTACAATATTACAAAAATAGAAAAATAAATTATATATATATATATATATATATATATATATATATATTTATTTATTTGTGGTCGGAGCAATATTGCCGTAAGAGATAGATAAAACATAAATAGTAAATATCATAGTTAAAACACCAGTCGGATGTGGTGTGCCAGAACTGACAATGCAGTAGATCGGTAATAAAAGAGGGCCCAACTTAGAGGGTGATGTTAAAGAGGGAGTGATGGGAGGGGCAACTCCCCAGACCAGTAAGAGTATGTGAGAGAGAGAGGCTTGGAGACCCTTAAAAAGGGGACACAAGCCCCTCCCACAACTACAGGACCAGACTTAAATTTGTGGATGGGGCAATATTGCCGTACGAGTTAGATAACACATAAATTGTAGTGAATACCATAGTTAAAACACCAGTTGGTTGTGATGTGTTGGAACCGACAATGCAGTAGGCCAGTAATAAAAGAGGGCAAAAAGATGTGTACCATACAAAATGTATTTGTTGTACAATACATCAAATAACTTGGATAAGTCACAAAATGCCTGACAAATCTCTTTAACTGGTTCTGGTATATATGGTGTAAGTGGATGGTTTCCAGCATCCAATTACCTTGATGATATGTGCAGGGCTGCCATTAGAAATTTTGGGGCCCCTGACAAAGCACAAGGTCTGGGCCCCCCCTCCTACCTCGTCCGCTGACAATGATGCAGGACTGAATGTGGTGTGTATAGTGGAAGTGAATTAGAATGTGTGTAATGGATGTAGTGTTTGTGTGTATTAGATACTGTTTGTGCAGTGAATGCAGAGTGTGTGTTTGTGTAGCGGATGCAGTGTGTACAGTGAACACAGAGTGTGTTTGAGTAGTGGATGTAGTGTGTGTACAGTGATGTAGTGTATGTTTGTGTAGTGGATGTAGTGTTTGTGTGTACTAGATGCAATGTGTTTAGTGGCTGCAGTGTCTGTAGTGTGTGTATTACATGCATTGTCTCTGTATAGTGAATGCAGAGTGTTTTAATTTGTGGTGGATATAGTTTGTGTACTGTGAATACAGGATGTTTGTGTTGTGAATGCAGTGTTTATAGTTAATGCAGAGTGTGTGTGGTCAGCGTAGTGAATGCATAGTATATGTAAGTGTAGTAAATGCAGTGTGTGTTAGTGTAGTGAATGCAGAGTGTGTGTTGGTGTGTAATAAATGCAGAGTGTGTTGGTGTGTAATAAATGCAGAGTGTGTGGTGTGTAGTGAATGTAGAGTGTGTGTTAGTAGTGAATGCAGCGTGTGTTAGTGTAGTAAATGCAGAGAGTGTGTCAGTGTAGTGAATGCAGAGCGTGTGTCAGTGTAGTGAATGCAGAGCGTGTGTCAGTGTAGTGAATGCAGAGCGTGTGTCAGTGTAGTGAATGCAGAGCGTGTGTCAGTGTAGTGAATGCAGAGCGTGTGTCAGTGCAGTGAATGCAGAATGTGTGTCAGTGTAATGAATGCAGAGTGTGTGTCAGTGTAATGAATGCAGAGTGTGTGTCAGTGCAGTGAATGCAGCGTGTGTGTCAGTGCAGTGAATGCAGAGTGTGTGTCAGTGCAGTGAATGCAGAGTGTGTGTCAGTGCAGTGAATGCAGTGTGTGTCAGTGCAGTGAATGCAGAGCGTGTGTCAGTGCAGTGAATGCAGAGCGTGTGTCAGTGCAGTGAATGCAGAGCGTGTGTCAGTGTAGTGAATGCAGAGTGTGTGTGTGTGTGTGTGTGTTTACTAGTGTATGCATGTAATGTAATAATGTAAATGTAATAACTGTTATTCCCCCCTCCCTGCTTCTTACCTGGTTCAGGGAGGGGGGAGATTCCATCCCTGGTGGCATTGTGTGGCCCCCCGGGTCCCTGTATTTGCAGAGGGGGCCCAGCAGACTGCAGCAGTACTTCACAGCTCTTCCCTCTCTCTAACTCCCCCGAGCGTGATGTGTGTGCCACGCGGAGCGTTGCCATGGTAACCTGTGGCAACGCTCTGATGGCCGCATGTCTCACGGGAGTTAGAGAGAGGGAAGAGCTGTAACATACTGCTGCAGTCTGCTGGGCCCCCTCTGCAAGTATAGGGAGCCGGGGGCCCGCAGCTGCACATATATATAGCGATCATCGCTATATATATGTGCAGAGAGGGAATGTGGGGCCCAGGACTGCCAAAGCAGTCCGGACAGCCGGGCCCGTGACAACCGTCATGGTTGTCACCCCCTGATGGCGGCCCTGGATATGTGCTGGAATATGATTAGAGGAGGCAGATGATGCTGCCCCTGTGCGGAAAGAGTGGCCTGAGTAGCAAGTTGAATTAATGCCAAGCCTAGTTAATAGCATGCGAACATAGAGCATTTGGCATTAGTGAGTGTGGAACC
Organism: Pelobates cultripes; assembly: GCA_933207985.1. Classification (NCBI taxonomy): domain Eukaryota; kingdom Metazoa; phylum Chordata; class Amphibia; order Anura; family Pelobatidae; genus Pelobates; species Pelobates cultripes. The sequence continues at coordinate 82,538,489 of OW240924.1, forward strand.
GTGTAATTCTAGAAGATTTATTTTGTGAATGGTGCTGAAATATTTGTCTAATACCTTAACTGGGTTGGTGCTGGGAAGGGACAGTTTCTCTGGAACATTAGGAGCCTGAGACATACTGTAATATAAAAGTACCATTAGTGTGAAACCCAACTGCTACTGGCAGACTAGCTATTGCCAGGCCAGCGAAATAATTCCACTAAAAGGGGTGACAGGTGAGGCCATGCTAGTTGCCAAGTGACTTGAGAGGCTCTAACTATGCAATGGCTCGTGGGAATTTTGAGGTCACCGAACGTTGTGGTGGGTTATCGGCCTCTCTGTGACAATTAAAGCAGAAGACAGAATGGGAGTGATAGGTGGGGCCCTTTTTATGCAACCGTGCGAGGTGAATAACTATGCGTTGGGCTAATGGACGTATTCCTCCGAGTATGACGTGTTGGCCTCGTGGGACCACTAGCCTATGGCATAGAGGCTGGGAAAATTACACTACTGGACACCTGAATCTCTAAGAGCCAGTAACGTCTACTAATAGGGGACTACTACATTTGAGCAATAAGTAAATGTTGTACCTGAGAATGTAAAGTCTGAATGGTTCGATAGAGTAAAGATAGTAGTAAGGTACATCAACCTAAAATTGAGAAATGTAGGATCGTATCTGAGAACGTAAGAAACTGTATTGGCCAGATCATGGACCCAAATAACTTAAGGTAACATATCCAACTATCCAATACGAGGTGAAATGGCAAATGCTGCCACAAAATGATGAGCACTTTGTGACTGGAAAAACTTGGACAGAGAGTGTCACTAAAACAAGCAAAAGATGACCATAAACAAGGAGGCTTGAGGAGTATAGCATAATTACTAACTAAAATGTGACCAACCTAGAAGTGACAACTTTGATGAGTCATCCCAAAGGTAGGAACAATATAGCAGATTAATAGTACTTGACTAAACCTGTGAATACAATATGACAAACGTATAGATGTTTTAACAAAATATCAAGTACAGCACATGAATATATACAATATAACCTAAAACCTCCCCTAGGATAATAAAACTAATTACAATTAAATTAAAACCGTAATACCAAGTTAAACCAGTATGCTTTAATTATTTTACAATATAATATATATATGTTTTTTTAGCAGCCTGAGGGACTGTATGACAGCTCTTGTCTTTTAGAGCTTGAAGATTTAAAAGAGTTTCTGTGGGTCCTCTGAATGGTATGGCTGGCTTAGAGGATGCCCCATTTATGATGACAAAGATGCAAGCACTTATAGGCATTCAGATGCACACACATAAACAGTTGCACAGACACGCTGATACACCTACTGACACACATGCAGATACAAACACATACAGATACAGACACACAGATACAAACCCTAACAAATACAGTTGCACAGACACTCTGATACACATACGGCTGTACAGACACACAGATAAACATTACCACACACACTGACAGATACACAGAAACAACGATACAATCACTGACACACATACATATAGTCACACACAGTTACAAACACTGACAAACATGCAGATACACAGATACTGACAACCGTGCAGATAAACAGGTACAAATACTGCCACACATGCAGATACCAACACTGACACAGATACAGACAAAGAGATACAAAAATTGACACATGTAGAAAGACACACAGATGCAAACACTGACACACATACGGCTGTACAGACACACAAATACAAACATTGTCACACATACAAACACACACACACATGCAGATACACACACCGACAAACATACAGTTGCACAGACACACTGAAACACATACGGACACACATTCAGATACACGCCCTGACACACATACAGCATTACAAATAAACAGATACAAACATTGGCACACATACAGACACACAGATACAGACATACTGACACATGCAGATGTAGTGACACACATAAATATACACTGACACAGACATTGACACACATGCAGATACACAAATGCACACAGATACACACACTAACATACATTCAGGTTAATAGATACAAACACTGCCACATATGCAGATACACTGCCACACATAGAATTGCACAGACACACTGACACACATGCAGATACACAAATACGCACACTGACACACATACAGATTAAGACATACAGACACATACACTGCCAGACATGCAGATACACAGACATACAGACACACTGATACACATGCGGTTACACAGATAAACACACTGACACACACATATACAAATATTGCCACACATGCAGATACATAGATGCAAAGATACAATCACTGACACATATACAGATACAGTCACACAGATGCAAACACAGACACACATTTTCCCATACACACTGATATACACACTGACACACATGTAGATACATAGATACACATACAGATACGAACACTACATACATACACATAAAGACATCCAAAACACACATACAGATCAAACTTTAGCCACCCTCCAGTTTCTTACCTTCTAGGAGCAGAAGGGTGGCTTCTGCCAGCAGGTTAGATGCGCTATTAAAGCGGACTCGCTCATGATGCAGTTCCCAACCCATGTGGCCGCCTGTCACGATTCTGGAACCTAACACGCTAACAGGTCACAGAGAGGAAAGATGCTATACCGGTCCTTAGAGTGGCCGGGCTAAGCACGCTAAGAATGGTCAGGAGACAAGCCAAATAAAGGGAGCCAGAAAACGGGAGAACGAGAAACAAGCCGAGGTCAAAGGAGTGGAGAAAACAGGATAATCGGAATAACGAGCCAGATAATCGGTAACCAGAGAGCAACACGAGAAAACTGCACTACAGGTATCACAAGACCACAACAGGGCACTGAGAGACAGGAAAGGTAAGTATAAATACCCTTTGCTTAATTCTGATTGGATAACTTCCAATCAGAATTAACAATCACACGTGGGAGATATCTACGCCTCCCACTGTGATTGTGGTACTGTTGCTTTAACGCTGGGTCACGTGATTGACCCCGGCGTTTGCATAAATTACCGACCTCCCAGCATGCAGCATTATACATGCTGCTGCTGGGAGGTGTGGAAGACGCGAGCCGCGAGCGGCGGAGAGGAGACGCCGCTCGCGAACAGAGGGTGAGTGCTGCAAGTGGCGTGCAGCCTCCCCTCACAGACACCCGCGGACCCCTGACACCGCTATTACCAAATTTGTTTTGCAAACCCCTGGGGGCACGCGTACCACGGGTTTGGAACCCCCTGACCTAGACATATACTGATATCTGGTATCTTAATGTTACCAGTGGTGCAGTGGTGTACCTGAGTTTTTCCTGCAGGCACAGTGTATTTTTGGGGGTTTATATTTAACCCCCCCTAATTATAACCTCTACAAAACAGGAATGCCCACTGGGACAAAAAAAAAGATGTTTTGAATGTATCACGGTAGATTATTAATTTCAAGCTTTTTGCATTACAATTCTGGATTACATTAATTGAATCTTTCCCTAACCTATTATCCGGTCTCTGTCCAAACTTGCACTTCAAAGCCACATCCTATATATCGAAACTGACGAACATGTTTGTTATAAACATCTATACACTACATACACCTTCTCTAAGAACACTGTTGCCACATCCCAATGACGAAGGTGCTGTCGCACCAAAATGTGTATTAAGCCGGGGGAAGGAGTTGTTTCACATAGGGGGAACACTTAGTAAAGCCCTAAAGAAACCTACGTTTTATCTACATATTTAGTCTTGGGACGTGGCAGCATCGTTCTTCGAGAAGATGTATGTAGAATTTCCAGACTTTGTAAGGTTGAGATGGTAAGGCTTGCGTTCGTCTGTGTCAAGATAGGAAATGCATGATTGAGGTATTCCATGCAGAGACTAACGCTGTGAAACTGCAGGAAGCACCTCTAGTGACTGGTAGACAGCCACTAGAGGCAGTCTTAACCCTGCAATGTTAACATTGTGTTTATCTAAAACTGCGAAGTTTTACATTAAGATGAAGTGGTCGAGGTGACTATAGCGTCTCTTTAACTCCAAATTCGTAAAGAACTTAGCAGTGCGACTGCAGAGGCATGATCTATACACCAAAACTGCTCCATTCAGCTAAAGTTGTTTTGTTGTCTATAGTATCTTTTTAAGTATTCATTGTGTTGGCTTTTTATTTGTATTTTCCTTTGTTTTCTTGTATATTCATTTGTTATATAATTTTACAATCATGTGATCAGTGCAATGTGTGTGTTTTATTATGACCTTGATGTTTCTGTTTTGTTAACTCTGGTTGTTATTTTGACAGAAGTGGCATAAGTGTAACAGGGTCTTATTCACTAATTGGTACACTGTGATATGTTCCAAACCCTATTTACAATAACCATGCCAGGTTGGGAATGAAAATGAATTATATATGTCAAGGTGAATAAGACAAAAAAATATCTATTTTCAAATGTATTGTTCAATTCACAACCTAGTGAAGAAACCACAAGGTATAATGGTTCTTTTTATTGATAATAAGCATGACGATGCATTCAATGACCATGTCTTAGCTCATTGTCTGTAACGTTTGGCAGCAGAGGAGGCAGCGGTGCCTGGACCCAGTTAATTTTTCAAACTAGGCAATAGTACAGAACCTTAGAGTAACGTTCTAACTTGTATATGGATAGTATAAAATAAGGGAATTTATTACAATATATATAAAAACAGTATAAAAATATTTTTCTAGAAAATAAAAAAATTGGATAAGAACAAATTATTGCAAGTATTGGTGGTTCAGGAAAAATAATGAGTCCACTTTAAAAGCCAAAACGCGTTTCGCCGGTAAAAACGGCTTCCTCAGTCAGCTTGTGAGTGTCCTCTTCATGTTCTGTAATTTAAGCGTCCAAAATCCCGCCTAAAATGTCATCTTCCAATCAGATGGGTCTTTTTGTGTCATGTGACGCGGCTAAAATGCCGTCGCGTCACTTCCGGTTTTCGGCACTACAAGATCCAGAGTGCTTTGCGCTTAGCGAGTCACTTCCGGTTTTCGTCCGGTTCTTTGTGGGAAATATAGTCCGCACTGGGGGTTTTATTCAGTTCATATTAGAGCCCTCTTTGGCTCATATACAGTTATACAATGCAAATAGAAGAAAAAAAGAAACATTATAATAAAATGTTATTGTATATGTCTTATCATATATTACTATTTCTCCATATGTGTTCTAAATTTTGAAAGGCAATAACTTCAATTATATTTCAACTCTTTTGTCATACACTTTGATCTCTATTTTAGGCAATAGTATCTTTTACATAGAAAAAACATGCACATTAGACACAGTGTAAAAAGGTGACTTTTGTTTCAAAGTGTGCATTCTTTATGAAATAATATTTGTGCAAACATATTCCACATTTTGTTCATATCTAAAATTCCAACTGTTTTTTTTGTTTTAGTCTAAATATATAAAATTAGTATACACTTAATTATTCTTTATTTAAAGCAGTAGGGACTCTTATATGGAATAGTGCTGAAAATAGGACACTCACAAGCTGACTGAGGAAGCCGTTTTTACCGGCGAAACGCGTTTTGGCTTTTAAAGTGGACTCATTATTTTTCCTGAACCACCAATACTTGCAATAATTTGTTCTTATCCAATTTTTTTATTTTCTAGAAAAATATTTTTATACTGTTTTTATATATATTGTAATAAATTCCCTTATTTTATACTATCCACTGTATCCAGCACCAGTGATTCCAGGGAAGGGGCAGTGTCACCCCACAAACTGACACTAGGCCTATATACTTAGAGCCAGTTACCAAAAGGCTCTAAATAAGGTGAGCACTTCAATTTGTTATTTATATGAAAATATTGCAGAGGATGCTACACTTAGTTGGATAATTCTGTGTCTTTCATATATACGCTGGGGAGAGAAAAAATACACACTTAACCTGGAGAGAGGGGTCGTGTGATCTACCCTTAAAGACACAGATGCGCGAAAGTTTAGAGCCTAATTCACTTGAAAAGGCTCTAAAAAATGTGAGTGGAGATATATATGTTACCCACTAAACACTTCACTAAAGTAATAGATATACTGCACAATTATCTGTATATATTTCTGTTTTCTTTTGTATATATATTACATTGGAGAATATAAAGGATAATTGCCTTTGAATCACAGGTAATTCACAGTGTTTTCACATACTACACAGCGCTGCACTCATAAAGATAGAAGACCTAAGGGGTGGTAACACCCATTAGATCTGAAATCTTTTTCGTCTTTTGGTGTTTATCTTTGTATGGTGGGCTTTTAAGAGTACCCATAGAGTGTAAACAGCAGCTAAAATATACTGTTCACATTAATTACTCAGCGCCACATATTCCACACCTATTGTTAATATATTTAACGTTCTAACTTACCTGCCAGGAGGCCCATGGTTACACTTGGGGGCTGGACTTACAATCATGTGTTGCTATAAGTAATATTATGAATAATATGTTGTTTTTTTTTTGTCATGCTTTGCTTATTTTCCCACGTTCGTATTACCTTTCTCTTTCATTTCTGATGTATAGGTGGATTCCAGCCCTGTTCTATTCCAATCTTATATTGTTGCTTGCTGTCTCTGCATATTCTGTTTCCGTGCTCTGTTTAGGAGATTTTTTTTATTTTGACTTATCCCTGGGCCATGTTGTTTCCTTGTTTTCTTTCTGGCCAGCCCTACGCATTGCCTGTTCTGTCCTTTGCCTTTCCTATTCAGTCACCTGTGTGTCTTTATTGACCTGTGTTCTTGCTTTGTCATTGTCACTGTTTATTGATTGATTGCTTTGTTTTTAGACTGTCTTACTTTTCTCCGACACCTTTTCTTTGTTCATATACCTGTGGTAGAAGGTTTTGTCCTGGTACTTTATCATATCTTTGGTACCTTGACTCCTTACCTGTGTTCCATATGTATCACCTGGTGAGGTATCCTTTAGGTATGTTTTAGGATGGTTGGTTTTGCTTTCTAGGGTTTGGAGATATTTTTCTTTCTATTATCTTGTTTTTTTTTTTTTTTTAATAGTCTGTTTTCTATATTCCGTTTACTTTTTGTATCCTGTTGGAGATTTGTTAATGGGTTTGCAGCTGAGATCACACATTAAAGGTGACAGAACTATAGTACTATTACAATTCCATAACTGATAACAATATTGCAGACTAGGCTGGAGACGAGAACGAGAATCTGTTTTCTAGACAGAAAGTAACCACCCTGACTGTACATGCAGGAGATTTTAGAATTCGTAAGGTACACTTTTCTTGTTTCTTTTTCTATACACTTTTTTTTTTTTTTTTTATAATGAGTGGTCAGCTACCTTTTGGTTTTAATTTATTTCTTTTTTTCTTTGGCAGAAACTGTTCTGAAACTGAGTGTGGCAACAACTATTTGTGAGAGTGCTGCTTGGATTACCAAGAAGGAAATTCATGGTAAGAAAAAAATGTGTTTATTTGGCATCCATTTTATTTTTTAAATCTATTTTTTTTTTAATTGAATTTATAAATATAGAACCAATCCACATTAGACAGTACATATAGTGATTATGATTTAAAGACACATAAAAGGTATACCAATCAAGTGACGAGAACAACAAAGAAGGTTATATATCTGCTTTCATTGATCATTTACAGTGTAATGTTTGTTTTTTGTCAATTTTTTTATCAAGAGGGGATAGCAGAGCGCAAGGAAAACCATAGTACATTATATATGTAGTATTCAAGTTGAAAAAGCTATTTGTACAGAGGTAGAGATCACTTGGTTTGATATAATGTGGCATGCAAGGTATGAAAGACGAATTAGGTGCACAGTTTAGAAAGGTGTAGAAAAGCATGTGTAGTGCATAGATCTTATGTGTAACAATCAGGTTACTGTAATTGGAGAGAAGATCTCTTAGGTAAGCTTCACAGCTAGACAGGTTGAGAACTGGACAAGGGATTGGCCGTTCCCCTCGTCAGGGAAGCAGTAGTCTCCAACAGTAGATCACTCAGGGGAAATCATTAATATTTAGGAATAAAAGAAAATTCTAATAAAAGAAAGAACATTTCTGAGGAGCCCATGTGTTGTGTGTAACGGATCACCTGGCACCCCGACTGGGTACCTGCGTTGAAGGATGCTCCTAGCGCTTCCTGTGGGCTCTATTCTAAGCACTCCAGCAGATACCATAACCACCGTGGACTCCCTCAGAGAGCAGGACAGGAACAAGCTCTTACAAGAGCTTAGCAGTGAATATAGCAAGAGAGTATGCAGAGCATAGCAATCCCTGGTAGCAGATTCCCCCAATAAGAGACGGCACTCCAAATTGAGGGTGAAGTAGAACTGACTGTACTGGCCCATACAGCCTCTTTTATTCACATTCTACAAACATAGTACTGCCCACAGGGTTTTGAAGAACAACCAATAAACACATACAATACACTCAGTACAAGTGCTGTTGTGAAAAATGTCAGGTTGGTGTCTATTATCAAAAGTTTGCATGTTATTGTGAGTTGTATGCCCTGTACTCTGTGTGAGCCACTCTAAACAGGAATTGGGTTAGACTACTTTTTCTAAAGTATGAGGTAAAACTGATGAGAGAGTTGGTAGACAACGGGTTTCTAATACTGTATGGTTAGGCCATTGGAATCCTGACGCTTATTGAGAGTTTTGTTGAGCTTTTTCATTCAGTGGTAGGGATTGTTTTGGAAATGTCTCATTCAGTATGTGTAGATAGATGGTTTAGGTTCTGAGGAGTGAGAGTTATGGGACGGTATATTTGATACATTTCTGTAAAATGATGGACTGTGTAAAGAGTCACTAAATTAGTTTGAACGTTTGCTTCAATATGTGCTGGAAGGTTTAAAAACCCAAACTAAACAGCATTAACTAGATGTATAAAATAACAATGACATTTTCAGGTGCTTGGCATTTTGTCACATTTCAGGAAACCTCCAGGTAAAAGTACACACATGGCTTTATTCAGGGTGGACCTTTGGAATGTGAAAGTTGTGGGGCTGCACAGAGCGCCTTGGCAACAGGGGCACCAGGCTGCCGACATAGCTCACTTGCTCATTTGAAGAGGAGGAGACTATTAGCAGGGCCACAATCAGGTGTGTCATGGGTGGCCACCTCAGCGCGCACAGCTGGGGGGCACAGTATAACAGGGTACTGCTGCACCCCCACAACAAGCGCAATGCAAATTTTATTTAACCCCTTCCTGACCTCTGATGTACCAGGTATGCGCGACATAAAATGGTTGTTAACGGCCTTGGACGTACCTGGCACGTCCGATAGCAAATAGGCACTTACCTGATTGCTGGCGATCCCCCGTCGGTGATCATGGTGTAGGGACTTTCCTGGCATTCCAGGCAGTGCCCCTGAGTCTATTCTGGCCTCCACGGGTGATGTGATTGAGGGGGCCTCGCGATCACATGGCCGGAATAGCCGGCTTGTGCAGTGCCTGCAGGCAGGCCCCCTAATGCGTGCAGAAACGTTTTACAAAGTTTAAAAAAGTTAATAAATGTTTTTAGATTATATAAATATATATATATATATAATCTAAGTACTTATATATACAGTTGCAAGAAAAAGTATGTGAACCCTTTGGAATGATATGGACTTCTGGTCATAAAATGTGATCTGATCATCATCTAAGTCACAACAATAGACAATCACAGTCTGCTTAAACTAATAACACACAAAGAATGAAATGTTGCCATGTTTTTATTGAACACACCATGTAAACATTCACAGTGCAGGTGGAAAAAGTATGTGAACCCCTAGACTAATGACATCTCCAAGAGCTAATTGGAGTGAGATGTCAGCCAACTGGAGTCCAATCAATGAGATGAGATTGGAGGTGTTGGTTACAGTTGCCCTGCCCTATAAAAAACACACACCAGTTCTGGCTGGGTTTGCTTTTCACAAGAAGCATTGCCTTTTTTTTTATATTAAAATACATATATATATAAATCAAAATACATTTAGAATAATGTTATAAATAGGGACTGCCAGGGAGAACTCAGCAGTTCCTCTGCAGCAGCTCCGGCCCTCCAGGGCCATGTGATCAACCTTAATCACATGGCTGGAATAGGAGTCTATGGAACTGCCAGCAGAGGGTCTGTCTGAGCTGTCAGGCAGCCCCCCAGGCTGCTAAGAAGTAAAAAAATAAAATTATATATATATATATATATATATATATATATATATATATAATAAATATACATATTTTATCATATATTATACATATATATTTAAATGATTTCATAATATATTATACATATAATGAAATCATATATATGTATAATATATTATAAAATGCTTTAATTATTTTACAATATACATATATAGGAAACAAAAAATGTGTGTGTGTGTGTGTGTGTGTGTATATATGTGTATATATATATATATATATATATATATATATATATATATATATAATATAGTTCCAATTGCTTGCCCTTCTGGATTAATAGTAAAAAGCCTGGTGCTTAACAGCCAAATAATAGAAATAAAGTAATGATAGCACTCCAAGGACTTCGAAAATATTGTGAAAAAACTTAGCTTTTTATTCAGGCATCTGCCACAGAAGATCAACGTTTCAGTTCTCTAAGGAACTTTCGTCAGGATACAGTGCAATACAAACAACAGTGTTTAACCCCTTCAGAACGGAGTCAATAGTGCACGTTCTGATCAAAACAAAACGTAAACAAAAACTGGAATTTGCGCTGTATGTCTGTTCAACCGTAATTCACCGCTGTCACATTAAGTGCACCCACACTTATTATATATCATTTTGTTCAGGAGAAACATGGCTTTAATTTATCATTAACTATTCATATATGGAACATAATTTATTATGAATAAAATTTAATAAAATGTGAGAAAATAAGATTTATTTTTTTTAATTTGTATTTCCATCTGACATTTTAGCTGTGAATGTCATAATACTGTTAGGTTTTACTGCAAAATTTATGCACATATTTGTAATCAGCAATGTCTCACGAGTACAACAGTACCCCCCATTAACAGGTTTTATGGTGTTTTGGAAAGTTACAGGGTCAAATATAGAATGTTCCATTTTCAAACTGAAATTTGCCAGATTAGTAATGTTACCTTTGAGACGGTGTGGTAGCCCAGGAATGAGAATTACCCCATAATGGAATACCATTTAAAAAAGTAGACAACCCAAGGTATTGAAAGTGGGGTATGTTTAGTCTTTTTTAGTAGCTACCTAGTCACAAACACTGGCCAAAGTTAGCGTTCATATTTGTTTTTGTGTGAAAAAAGCAAAAAACTAATATTTGGCCAGTGTTTGTGACTAAGTGGCTACTAAAGATGACTGGACATACCCCATTTGCAATACCCTGGGTTGTCTACTTTTGCAAATGGTATGCTATCATGGGGGTAATTCTTATTCCTGGGCTACCATACGCTCTCAAAGGCAACATAACCAATCTGGGAAATGTAAATGTCAAAAAAATTAAATGCAAGCCTTATATGTGACTCTCTAACTTTCCAAAACACCATGAAACCTGTACATGGGGGGTACTGTTATTCTCAGGAGACTTCACTAAACACAAATATTAGTGTTTTAAAACAGTAAAACAGATTACAAGAATAATATAGTCCATAAAAATGCAGATCGTTTGTAAAAAATGCAAAAAATGTCACTTTAACTTAAAATACCATCGTTGTAATACAATTTACCAGTTTGAAACAATAATATTTGAGTTCAGCGAAGTCTCCTGAGTAAAACAGTACCCCCTATGTACAGGTTTTATGGTGTCTTGGAGAGTTACAGGGTCAAATATAGTGCTTGCGAATTAAATTCTCTGCACTTTCTCCCTGTGTTGTCAGGCATGTCAATCAAATTTTTATTAATCAAATAAATAACATTTAATTAATCACATAATTATGTTAAAAGATTACTTAAATATACATGTAGAATTTTACTATATATGCATTTATAGGTATTTAAATTCTACGTGTATACTAATGTAATCTTTTATGTAATTATATTGGGTAGCTCCTCCCTATCCCCATTGGACAGGAATAATTATTAAGCTGTATAAGTACCACCTCCTACCCCTCCTTCCCCAGTCTTTTTTTCCTTTCCTATCCCTAGGACATGTCGGTCTTTTCAGACTATTAGAATTTCTTTATGGCTTACCTGAGGATTAGTTCCTCTGGCCCCTGGGGAGTTCACCCTCTCTCCCCTGGGAAGTCTCCAGTATACGGCCCTGCGCAAAGGTGTCCCCCTGGAGAGAACCCCTTTAGTGACCGGGGGTTTTACCTTCCTATGATTCTTCCAATAATGTAACAAGTGGAATAACATGGAATTATGACTGGTTTCCGGACTTGGAATCTCCCCCCAGAATCAAGGTAATGGCTCCATGATTTGGTTCTTACCTGTAAGATTATTCTTCTGAAGATACAGTAGGTAATCAGTCTCCTTCTCTAAGAAAACTGTAATCTCTATGTGCTGGGGTTCCCCTGTGCCTGCACGGCGTTCGGGAATTCCTGTGCGCCTGCGCGGCGTTCGGGAGTTCCTGTGCGCCTGCGCGGCATTCGTGGGCTCCTGGACGCATGCGCAACGTTCGGTTGTTTCTAAGCGTTCGCGCGGCTTCGTTTGAATAAGCGCGCGAACGCGATTAACGAATTAGCACGTTCGCGCGCTAAATCTATCCATTTGGGCCGTTCGCGCGTTTTTTCGCTCATTTGCGCATGCGCGATGACATCAGATACCCTTCTTAAAGCGCCAGACCTCTTTTTCAGGGTAGGTTGAGCTTCTTCCTCCAGGAAAGTTTTTTCTGCACCATTCTGTTGGTTCTTCGCCTTTTCAAGCATCGAAGTAAGTTTTTCTCCCCTCTTATTTTTATTTTTTTATATATATTTCTTCTTGGTATTAGTTTCGCTGTTCCATCTATTCTTTATAGATGGATTCTCGCTCAGGATCCAGGGAATCGGATTCTTCTCATCACAATAGGTCACAATTTAAGCAATATAGGTAAGCCATCCTTTTAAAAAAAAAAAAAAAAAGAGAGGTAATGTACTAATGAGCACGTTTGTTGTATTTCAGTGCTAAAAGTACAAAGACTTCAGGATCGTCCAAGGGGAAGTCGCCCAAAAGGACGCTGTGTATATCCTGTGATAACAGAGCCATAGAAGGAAAACATCTCTGTTCAGATTGTCTCTCAGCAGCAGCTGGCCCTTCTCATTCAACACCGGACTTTATGCAACTTATTAAGCATGCAGTTGCCCAGGGTATAAGAGAGGTTGGTAAGACCCACAAGCGGCCTAGATATTCTGAGCCCTCAGATTTATCTCCAGGAAACTCTGAAGAAGAGTTAATGGATTCAGCTTCTCTGAGAGACCTAGCTTTTTCCTCGGAGGAGGAGGCTATCCCTGATCCTGACTTCCTGGTACCTGCGGAGGTGGATCATTTAATTGCCCGGGTCAGAGAAACCCTTACCTTGAAGGAACCCTCAGAGGAGGAACCGTCTACATCTAACCGCTATTTCTCTGATCTTAGAAGAAAGAGAGCGGCTTTCCCTGTGCATACCACAATTAGTGACCTTATTAAAGAAGAATGGTCCAGGTCTGACCGAAGATCATCTGCAAAAGGGAAGTTCTCAAGATTATATCCGTTTCATTCCAAAGATGCTGAAACATGGGATTTTCCACCTAAAGTTGATGCTGCAGTGGTCAGACTAGCCAAGCACACTACCCTTCCTGTAGACGATGCAGGTTCCTTCAGGGATCCTATGGATCGTAAGATGGAATACTACCTTTCCAAATCCTATGTAGCCTCAGGCACAAGTCTCCACCCTGCCGTTGCTCTCACGTCAGTTACGAGAGCTATGAAGGTTTGGATACAGGAGCTGGAAGGGGACATAAGGAGTGGCAGAAGCCGTTCTTCCATTTTGGAGGACCTAAGAGATATGCGTCTAGCAATTGATTTTTCATCAGAAGCTGCAGTGGATCTGGTAAGGAGTCTTGCTAGAAATATGTCCTTCTCGATTTCCTCTAGGCGAGCACTTTGGCTCAGATCTTGGGCAGCCGATGCTTCCTCCAAGAATAGTTTGTGTTCTTTGCCATTTCACGGGAGTATGTTATTTGGCAAGAATTTGGACGAATGCATTAAGAGGGCGGCTGAAGGGAATAAAGCCTTTCTACCTCAGGAGAGAAAGTATAAAGGATCCTTTCGTGCCCGGAAAGAGTACCATTCCTTTCGTGACAGTAGGTCCTACAAACCGGGCAGAGAATATTCCAGATTTCAACCTGGGAAAGGAGCCCCAGCTGGAAACAGAGGAGGCAAGTCACGTGGTTCATCTTCCTATAAAAACCAGAGGAATTTATGACTATATAATTCCCAAATCCGAAGGTGTCGGGGCTTGTCTTCTCCAATATCTACCGATATGGGGAGTATCCACAAGCGACGGTTGGGTACTGGATATTATTCGGAGAGGTTACTTGATAGAATTTTTCGAGCATCCTCCAAGCAGGTCCTTTCACCTCACAAAGTGGCCAGGGGACAAGGAAAAGTGCATGGCCTTACAAGACTTCATCCTTTCCTTGCAGAAGGAGAAAGTTATCACCAAAGTGCCAGCCGGCGAGAGAACTCAAGGGTTCTACTCCCACATCTTCTTAACGAAGAAATCCTCAGGGGGATGGAGACCCATTCTGGATCTACACAGGCTAAACAAGCATCTGCACATTCGCAGGTTCAAAATGGAATCCCTACAATCTATAATAAAAGTAGTGTCACCCAACCAATGGATGCTGTCCATAGATCTGTTAGATGCGTACTTTCACATACCCATCGCCCAAACTCATCAAAAGTTTCTGAGGTTTGCTGTGGAAGAAGGTCACTTCCAGTTCAGGGCCCTCCCCTTTGGACTGAGCACAGCTCCGAGGACATTTACAAAGGTCCTGATTGTTCTCATTGCAGAACTCAGAAAGCAGAACATTGCGATTTACCATTATTTGGACGACATCTTGATCTTAGGAAACAACGTAGATTCTCTGACATCCCATGCTATTACCAGCATTCAGTTTCTGCAAGCTCACGGCTGGAAGATCAACACCAAGAAGAGCCACCTCCACCCAACGCAATCTATGGTTTACTTAGGTGCTCACTTCGACACTCTAAAGGGCACTGTTCAACTTTCATCAGCAAGAATACGGAAACTCAAGATGTTATTGAGAAGAATGCTGATATCCAGGGTGGCCCCGGCAAAGGCCATAATGAGCCTCCTTGGTTCCATGTCCTCCACAATAGGACTGACCAGATGGGCACAGTGGAGAATGAGACCATTCCAAGCCAATTTCCTGAGACAGTTCTCCTCCGGGAACCTGCACCAACCCATCAAACTTTCCCTGAATGTACGCCATTCTCTAATCTGGTGGTTAAACAGGGAGCACCTATCAAAGGGTTTTCCACTAGGAGATATCGCGTGGATAACTGTGACAACGGATGCCAGCCAATGGGGATGGGGCGCTCATTGTCTCCACGACTTTGCGCAGGAAGAATGGAGTTTCAGGGCAAACAATGTTCATTCCAATTGCCTAGAGCTTCTGGCTGTCCTCAAAGCATTGAAACACTTCTCGAATCATCTCAAGGGGCAATGGGTGAAGATAAGGACGGACAACTCCACGGTGGTATCCTATGTCAATCACCAAGGGGGTACCAGGAGCTGCAAGATGATGGAAATCATGAATCACCTGATGTGGTGGGCTCAGAGAAACCTGGCGGGCCTTACTGCCATCCATCTACCAGGGAAACGGAATCAGCTGGCGGATTTTCTCAGCAGATCCAGGATAGATCCGGGGGAATGGTGCCTCTCAGACAGTGTATTCCGCTTGATTGTGGATGAATGGGGTCTCCCTCAAGTAGACCTTCTAGCCACTCGGGCCAACAGAAAAGTAAAGCTTTTCTTCACGAAAGAAGACAACCACCTAGCACTGGGGAGGGATGCTTTATCAAGCCCCTGGAGGTTCAGGATGGGCTATGCCTTTCCCCCATTTCCACTAATTCTCCCGCTCCTGAGGAAGATGAGAACAGAGCAGGTGTCTCATCCTGATTGCGCCTTATTGGCCTCGAAGACCCTGGTTTCCTCTGCTTCAAAGTCTTTTGGTGGAACCTCCTCTCCCACTCCCCAGAACTCCGGATCTTCTGTTCCAAGGTCCTGTGTTTCATCCAAATCTGGTCTCTCTCAATCTCATGGCTTGGAGACTGAAAGGAACCGGCTTTTGAGTAAAGGATTCTCCCAGGACGTTATAGGCACTATGCTGAAGGCACGTAAGCATTCCACTTCGGCCACTTATTATAGAGTGTGGGAAGTTTCCTCTGACTGGGCCCTTCACAGGAACATTAATATTCAAGATCCTTCCTCCTCTAATATTTTGGAGTTCCTGCAGTCTGGGCTTGCTAAAGGGCTGAGCTATAACACTCTCAAGGTGCACGTCTCAGCTTTGTCCGCTCTAACCAATCATCAATGGGCACTGGACGCGGATGTCATCAGGTTCATCAAAGGAGTCCTTCAGATAAAACCTCCTATTAAACCATTTGTTCCATCTTGGAATCTCCCTTTGGTCTTGAATGCCCTAAAGTTGGAACCTTTTGAACCGTTTGACACAGTTCCTCTTCATGCTCTCTCTATTAAGACTGCTCTGCTGATTACCCTAGCTTTCGGCGGGAGGGTTTCTGAGCTCCATGCTCTATCCATTAAGGAGCCTTTTACGGTCTTTCACAAAGACAGAGTTGTCCTCCGTACGGTTCCCGAATTTCGACCTAAAGTCACCTCCTCCTTTCACATCAACGAGGATATTGTTCTTCCATCTCTGAGGTCTGACTCCCAAGAAATGGAGAATTCTACTAACCTATCTTCTCTGGATCTAGTAAGTTTTCTCCAGATATATATTGATAGGACTTCTGCTTGGCGTACTTCTCACAGTCTTTTCGTCCTTCATTGCGGCTGTAAAAAGGGCTTACAAGCTCCCAAATCTACCATTAGCAGGTGGATAGTAGCAGCTATTATTCTGGCTTATCAATCGGCTGGATATCCGGTCCCTGTGGGTCTTAAAGCCCATTCCACGAGGGCTCTCTCATCTTCCTGGGCAGCCGCTGCTAATGTTTCTCCTGAACTCATTTGTAAAGCAGCTACATGGTCTTCCTCTAACACTTTCATTAAGAGCTACCAAATTGATGTTAGAGCAGGTATATCTGATCAATTTGCTAAATCAGTTCTGTCTGTATCCAATGCCTGATTTCTATTTTTTTCACTTGTTGTGGTGTTAATACACTTTGCATTCAAATTTTTGGAGTCTGTGTCTCTTTCCCTCCCTGGTTTATTGCTTGGGTATTACCCAATGTTGTGCTGCCATGGATATGGCCAGGAAAATGGAAAATTTATTCATACTTACCATAATTTTCTTTTCCTGGTCATATGCCATGGCAGCACAAGGGTCCCACCCGGGGCTATTGCTGGAAAACATGACTGGGGAAGGAGGGGTAGGAGGTGGTACTTATACAGCTTAATAATTATTCCTGTCCAATGGGGATAGGGAGGAGCTACCCAATGTTGTGCTGCCATGGCATATGACCAGGAAAAGAAAATTACGGTAAGTATGAATAAATTTTCCATTATATATATATATATATATATATATATATATATATATATATATATATAATTTATATTAAATTTTGTTTCAATATTTTATTTTATTATTTTATTATTGTAATTATACATATATATATGTGTATATATCTATTTTATATATATATATATATCTTATATATATATATATATATATATAACATCATTCTAAGTGTATTTTAATACTAATATATGTACTTATATTAATATTAAAATACACTTTGTATGACGTTACATATATATATAATATGTATATATATATTAAATATATATATAATATATATACATATATTATATATATAAATACATTTCTATTTTATTTTATAACATGTTTATTTTTATTTTTTTACTTTCCCACCAGCAGGGGGACTGTCTGACATTTCAGACAGTCCCCCTGCTGACAGATCCACAGCCAGCTGTAGGGGGCCATGTGATCGCTCTTTGAGAGCGATCACGGGGGCCTCATTTGCCGGGGGAGGGCTGCCTGGGCTGTCGGGCAGCCCTCCAGAAGAGGAGGGGAGGTAAGTCCACCGGACCTCCAGGGGCTCAAAGCCGTTACGGCGTTCTATGCCGCCGCAACGGCTTTAAAGCCCTTTTAATGCGGGACGGCATAAAACGCCGTAACGGCGTTAAGGGGTTAAATAACCCACAAGTGCATTAACATAATCAATAAACTGTATACAGGCTGTACTCACAATTAACCCCTGGTCTGGTTGAAGCTGCTGCTGCTGCTGCAAAAAAAAAAAGAATGGCCAGACCGCTAGTAAAAAACAGTGGAGTGGAAGGGAATTGAGCTGGGCTCTAAATAAAATGGACGGCAGGGTAAAAGGTGCCGAACTAATGGGAACAGAGGCTAAGGTTAAGGACCTCACTATGGAGGAATTTTATTTAGAGCCCAGCTCAATTCCCTTCCACTCCACTGTTTTTTTTTTTTTTTTAATTCTTTATTTTTGTAGTGCGTAGAGGTATAACAATGAGCATGCGGTACCCCAACGGCATTCCTCATGCTTTCAAGTAATAATTGTAACAATAGGGTACATGTTAATACGTGCACATTTTATATGTTAAATGATTATGAAGCTTGTCAGTCAGACTCGATAACTTGGTGGTGTTTAAACAGGCTTAGACAATGTAGTAACATCTTGAAATTTCAACAGGCTAAAGCTTACAACATAGTGAATACGTTACATTAAGCAGTGGGTGAGTATGTATATCTGCATTTAGATAATTTTTGGCAGCTCACTTTCAGTTTGATAGATAATAGATGAAAGGTAGCAAAGTTGTAGCTATGCAACTACGTCTGTCTTATTGCTTTACTTTATCTGATAATAACAGTGGCTTAATATTTACGTAGCGTGTCATCGCTATACTATCTAGACCTCGTCTTGGTTATGCTGAATAGTGCATAAGTGAGAGGCATATCTTTAATGTAGCAACTGCTGGATCGAGTAGTCATGACACGTAGTAGGTAACACAGAAGGATTGTGTTGCAGATTATGTTAGGGTGAGCAATGCTGACTACCGGGGAACGGGTAATGCCATTAAGGTTTTATCATACCTAAGATTTTCATTAATTCAGGGTGCCACCAGGCAGGGCGTCTTACATTCCTGTGTGACCTTTATATAAATACTGCTAAACCACAGTTAAACTATGTACAAGATTGTGTGCAGAGGGTGTGCAGGTTATTCTGTGACTGCATTTGTAGCGCTATCTGTTGCAGTGAGTCGTGGCATATCATACTTTATGCTACTTATTATGAATGGCTGGGGTCACCGCCAGCTCCATCTCGGCGTAAAGCATGAGATAGTTGGGTCATACACAAATGGAGAAAGATATTTCAATCACCTTGCTATAACTTTAAGGAGAAAAAAAAATAAAAATAAAAAAAAAAAAATAAATAAAAAAATAAAAAAAATAAAATTATAATAAGAATAAGAACTCAAATTAACTTAAAGTCACAAAGTGAAGTAGCTTGAGGGTCGTTCCAGTCTCCCTCGGTCTCGGTCAGAGCGTCTCTCGGTGTTTCATGTGGTCGCTGCAGCATACGGTTCCCCTGTGTTTCGTCTAGGTGTGAACGGGGTAATTTTGCTTGGATTCCAGGTATGCTTGTGTCTGGGTTCAGGTTGTTGCTGAGGGTTGATTAGAATGTCCTGCGGCAGTCCCAGATCCCTCAGGAGTGTGTCTGCCTCTCGTAGGTCTTGGATTTGGTATGTGGTCTCTCCATGTATGATCTGAAGCATGCGGGGCATTCGCCAGCGGTACTCCATGTTTCGCTGTTGGAGCATGGATGTGAGGGGCTTGAGCGACCTCCGCCAGGCCATTGTGCTGCCGGACAGGTCATTATAGAATTCCAGTGCCATGTTTTCAAAACGATAATTTGGCCTACCCCTGATTGCCTTCAGGATCGCCGCCTTGTCTGTTCCGTGCCTGAATTGAATTATCAGGTCACTTGATGTCGACGGTGGGGCTCTGGCCGGTTTGGGGATTCTAAAAAGCCCGTCCAGGGGTGTTGCTTTCGCCTGTTTTTGTGGTAGGAGATCCCCCATCATTCTCCGCACCAGGTGTGGCAGCTCCGCTTCAGGGACAGCATCAGGTACCCCCCGGAGCTTCAAATTATTCCTCCGCCGTAGGTCTTCTAGATTTGCAAAGCGCCATTCGTGGGTCTGGTTCTGCCGCTGGAGGTCTTGCACCGCTTTCTCCAGCACCTGTGTACGCTGAGAGTCCTGGTGAGTGGTGGTTTCCAGCCTGTCAATTCGGCCTGTCAGTCCCTGCAGCCCTCCCCTGATTGTGGCAATGTCAGCCTGCAGGGTGGTCTGTAGGTCGGCAAGGAGACCCTTGAGCGCCGATAGTGTGACCGGGGATGTGTCCGGTTTCGTCGGTGGGGGTTTAGCCGGCGTGAGTTCAGGCGTCTCTTCCTCTTCGGAGGCCAGGTCGTCCGAAAAATCGAAGCAACCGCCCGACAGGTCGGCCATCTTGGGCCCGGCCGCGCCATGTGCTAGGCGCCACATTTCTCCGATATTCATCCCAAGGTGAGGTTGATCCTGCCTGGGTTTTTTGGTTTTGCGTCCCATAGTCGTTAGGTGTGTGGGTCCGACGTCCGGGGGCTCGTTATGGCCGGGGGTGACCCTGAAAATTGCGATTTTGTCCGCTTTTGGATCGGAGCTGCAGTGTCGTGCGACTTCTCTCTCTGGTGGCTAGGCTCCGCCCCACTCCACTGTTTTTTACTAGAGGTCTGGCCATTCTCTTTTTTTTTTTTTTGCAGCAGCAGCTGCAACCAGACCAGAGGTTAATTGTGAGTACAGCCTGTATACAGTTTATTGATTATGTTAATGCAATTGTGGGTTATTTAAACACTGTTGTTTGTATTGCACTGTATCCTGACGAAAGTTCCTTAGAGAACTGAAACGTTGATCTTCTGTGGCAGATGCCTGAATAAAAAGCTACGTTTTTTCACAATATTTTCGAAGTCCTTGGAGTGCTATCATTACGATATATATATATATATATATATGTATGTGTGTGTGTGTGTGTGTGTGTATATATATATATATATATATATATATATATATATATATATATATATATATATATATACTCTCTCTCTCTCTATATATATATATATATATACACACACACACACAATTTGTTGGAGCAAAATATATATATCTGGGCTCGGAATTTCTAATAGGTTATGGAATGTATAAGAAGATGCTAAGTTGGTTGAAGTGTGCCGAAACCAATGTACGAGTAGGCCTGTAATAAAAAGAGGGCAAAAGGAGGATTCAAAGAAACACACTTTATTGCAAGTTACAAAGCAAGACTTCTGAAAGCTTGTCGTAGCTCCCTCTCCGGCCGTGGTATGTAGGTATTGTAAATGGAGGATTTCCAGTGGCCTAGTCTCTTAATGATGTGGACTGGTGTGTTTGAGCTTGATGCTGAAGATACTGCGGCTATACGGAAGGAGTGACCGGAGAAGGAAGCCGAGTTGTAGCCCAACCTTAACAGTAGAGTTCTGACGTGAGATGTGAATTTAGTTGTGGTGAGTGGGTGCCCTTGGAGTAGTAATAGTGGAGTGTCCAGTGAGTGAGTGTGGTGAGATACCAGGAATATGTCAACTACTTTGACTGGGCACCAGGCATTCTCGGTAGGGAAGAGGGGAATGATAGTGGGATGAATGGTGTGGTTAGTTTTTGTGGAAGGTAATGAAAGTACGTAGTGGTCTTCTACTTTCTTTAGATGAGATAGTTTCAGGCTTAATGTGGTATGTACTTGGCATATGACTGTGAACTACCTAGGTCTGAGGAAACCATAGAAAGCAATAAATATAGCTGCCTTTATAACCAGGTTAGTGTGAATGGGATAGTCAAACGGGATATGTCCAATAGGTCGCTAAGTAGCCTAAAAATAGGACCATCTATAGGCAATCTGGTAGTGACAGGTGGAACTGTAACCTTGTAAATACCCTTGAGGATTTTTTTAATAGGCTATGATGCTAAGAAAGGTGCATGATTAGGAATGTTAGTGAGGACATGGTGTTGAACCCCAGTAAGGTAAAGCTTAATGGTATTATGGGATAATAGACAAAAAAAAATAGACAGTGCCCTAGCGTAAGTGATAGTGGTGTTGGGTGAATATGCGTGGTGCATTAGTGCCTGAGCGTGGTGTAGTAGCTCGTTTAATCCAGAATTAGCTCATGGAAAGGTGCTATCCTGGATGGTAGGTGGTGGGTCGAATGGAGTGCCTGGAAGAAGACCTGAAATTGAGAGCGTGAAAGAGCGTCAGCAGCTGTGTTATGGATACCAGTAATGTGTACGCAGACTAGGTGGAACTGAGCGGTTGCTGCCAGCCAAGTCAGCTTGCGTATCAGCCTCATGATGGTTAGAGAGGATGACCGCCCCTTGTTAATAATTTCGCAAGTTGCTGAATTGTCTGAGTAGCATTTAACTGCATTGCAAGTCCAGAGATGACCCCATGTATGGGCGGCTGCCACGATGGGGTAAATCTCGAACAATAAGGATGTTTCTCTAAAGGCCGGCAAGGCATCCGTCTCAGTGGGCTAGTTATCCCTAAACCAGTGGTTGCCAAAAATAGCTGCAAACCCTGTGTGTGCTGCTGCATCTGTGTAGATAGTGGGTGAGAGCCATTCGGCCAAGAAGTTACTCCACATGTGCAAATCTGCCCTGGCAGGACCATCCAATATAATTGGGAAGGAGTCGGGCACCCCAGGGAGTAAACACAGTAGTCTAGAGATGAATGATCTGTCCTGCGAAATGATACGCATCGTGAAGTTAAGGGACCCCAATAAAGACAGGAGTCCCTTTCTGGTGCATGTCTCACTCCGCAGAAACAGGCTGATTTCATCCCTAATGTGAGTCAATTTCTCGGATGGTAGGCTGGCTTGAAAAGATATAGTGTCTAAGACTATGCCCAAGAAAACTAGCTTGGTAGAGGGTCCAAGCGTTTTACTTGGTGACAGGGGTACCCCTAGTGTATTGAAAAGGGCTGTGGTGCTGTGAATGCTACTGGGTGTTTGTAAGCCTGGGTCTACCAACAAAAAATTGTCCACGTAGTGGATAACTATGTTTAGGAGCAGCCAACAGAAGGTCTCTGCGAAAATGTCAAACAGCTTGGGGCTGCTCCTAAACCCGAAAGTGAGCCGGATAGAAAAAAAATACCTGTCCCGCCATTTAACACCGTGCAAGTGCCATAGTGAGGGGTGAATGGGTAGGAGCTTGAAGGCGTTGGTAATATCAGTCTTGCTGAACCATGCCTTACTGCCTGCTGTGATGATAGCTTGCATAGCGTCATCAATTTTTGCATAGTGAGAGAGTTGATGCTAGTGATGGAAGAAGAATAAGGTGCAGAGAGGTCGATAATCAATCTCTTTTTATTTGAGTACTTGTGTACGGCTACCCCAATGGGGTTGGTATGCCAGGATGAAGACGGTGATGATGTGAAAGGACCAATCATGAAACCAGCCTTGGCGATCCACCATAAGAGGGTCGTTAGATGCTGACAATAGGTTAGGGCATTTGAGTGTGTCTGTGGGGATGGCAATGAGGCCCGTGAGAAACCCATCACTAAATAATCTACCAAATGCCTGGCTGGGTGGGAACGCAGGTAGTAAGCCACAATGTCTATGTTAACTGTCATTTTTTTGATGACAGTCGTGCCGGGTACATGGTCTTAGTATGTTCTCTGAAGCAAATGGAGCAGATGTGCAACAACCTGCATGCGCTGAAGCTGCATGCCCCAGCGTTAAAGTTATTGCACACCTGTGCCTTGTCCAGGAACGAAATGGGTCTGCCCAGCTTCTCCCTCTGCCAGCCTTCTTGTCTAGTGTGTGGGGTGAAGGAGTGGTGAAAAGTGGAAGGGTCTGCCTCACAAGGGCACAAGTCAGTGGAGTGGGATGTTGAGCTATAGGAGACACAGGACATGTCAACCTGGCAACAGTCAATTCTTATATTAAACTGGGCCAGATGAGTTGCTGCCTTGGCTGACACATACCTGTGGTAGTCGTAGAAGGACTTGATGCTTAAGTCAACTACCTTATGCAAATACAGATCGAGCTCTTCCCTCCTATGTGGATACACCGTGCAGATGACATCTCGATATATTCCAATGGCTATAACAAACTGAGGGATAGAAAGTGTTTTGTTAAGGCATGGGTCTCTAATTTTTAAGAACATTGAGATGTCCCCGTAATTGTATGTTCTGTTCTCAAAGACGTCTTGTGAGGCTATGAGTAAGGAAACTAGATTTACGTCCTTCCCATCCATTATTTCCTTTTTTATGGAAGCTGGAACCGAGTGAGCAGGTGAGACATATGGGGTTGTGGTTGTGGCTGGTGGGGGAGGGGGAGTGAGGGGGTGTCAGACTGAACAGTAGAGATTACAAGGGGAGGAATTGAAGGGCCTGGTAGGTTATCTGAGGTGGCTATGGCTGATTCCACTGTAAGCAGTCGGTTTGGAGGTTGGCCAGAATAGCAGTCAAGGTCTCCTGTGTAGAATCAGAGGTGTTTCTAGACGGCCCTTGTGAGCTACTGCTGGGCCTAGGTTCGTTGGTCTGTGCCTTCAAGAGCCTGTATAGCTCTGCCTTTCTAGCGGTGGCTGAAAAGGGGATACCCCTGAACCTAAGTTCTGCTGCAATTTTGGGAATAGTCCAGGATCTCAGGGACCTGGGGGTAGAGGGGGTGAGGGATTCCTCTGGAGATCCAGGCCTGACTGGCATGCTGGGTACTTCGTCCAATGGTATATCGTCGATGGGTATAGATTCTTGTGACATTCTGAAAAAGGAATAATGATTTAAGTAGGGTATTGTGAAGGGGGAACAGGACCTTCAGAGAACTGGCCTGCTAACTAGTGCCAAGGCGAAGAACTTAACTAAAACCAAGTAACAGGTGATGCCCTGCTAATGCCAAGTGGCGGTGAGAGGCTCTACCTATGATTATTGCCGAGGGAAGTCGTGTGTGCCACATAAACATGGTAGGATGTTGGCCTCTCGATGACCGTAGGAGATTCAATACGTGTGGCTGTGACTTGGGAAGCCCTAGCTGTTGCCCTAAAGAAGGGCGAGCGAGGTGGCTAACTATGATTTTGGCCGTGGGGCTGAACCTCCGTGTTGAGGTGGGGGGAGTAGGCCTCGTGGGACTGGTGAACTTAGTTAGGGTTGCTAAGACCAGCACCTATCCCTAAATGCCAGTTCTCTAACCTGATGGGACTTGTCTCCTTAATGATATGCCCGAACACATGTACTTGGAACACAACCAATAAACACATACAATACACTCAGACACTCCCACACAAATTCCTCCCCTCTGCCGGTGATTCAATTACCTCACACAATGGGTAATGTAATTTAGCACCAGCAGAGAAATACAAATTTTCCACATTATTCATAACTTGAAAAGTATGCATCACATTCACATAAACTTACATTTTTAGAATCAGCATACTCCAAATACAAACATATGTCAAAATCATACAAATTGGTCCAGTGGTCCAAAAGATAGATCGTAGTCCTTTGTGATCACAGGAAGCATGGTTTTTCTGCTCAAAACCAGTTCCACAGAGTCTTCTATCCTGGAGATAATTAGAAGTAATCCAATTGTCTCCAAAGACAGAGGCAAAACTCCATTGAACACATGGCAGCAAAAAGACAGTAAAATACAATAAAATACACAAGGTCACATTTATGACATAAAATACAGACATGCAAAATATCCCCAGATAGCTCAGATCTGAGCGCACATTATTACTGAATGGCGCTCAGAGCACACACATACAGTTCAATTGCCATGGAGCCAAAGTCTTTCCCATAGTCTTTCATTATACGAATGGGCTCCATGGCATAGCTATCTAGGGTATCACTGCTCAAACAGGGCAAGCACCAAATGACCCGGCTTTCTCGTCTTTGCAGGGGAAAATCAAGCCTTTTAACATGGGGCCATAATCCTAAGGCAACAGGCGAGCAACCCGGCTTCTCCAATGCAATGTGGCGAGATTGGTCTCGTCACACCACCCATGAACACTGTCATATACCCCCCTGTTAACCTCCCCCCATTTATTACAGTGGAGCTCTGTCATTACCCCGTGTTGTGTGTTATAGCTATGCACATTACTGGGAATAATTACAATCATACACACTGTACATTACTGTGAATGTTAATGTCAAGTTAAATGAGGCTCACTCAAAGCTTCAAAGCAATACGACTCACAGTATTTTGTGGCATGGGTGAAAAAACGGTATCTTCTCCTGTGTAGCCAGAAATCCTAGCCTTGGCCCTGGACACAACTAATAGAGGACCACATATCGGGATCCCAGAGGGACAGAGAAAAACTAACAGTAAATTGCTATATACCCTGCACTATGGAGCGATAGACACTATTTATATTGAAGAAGAATCTCCATATTGAAGAAGAAACCTTCATGCACAATACACACTTACACACACTAATGTACACAATCCTACACACACAAAAAAAGAGAGAAATTGTGTCTAGATTCCTAAGGGATCTGGAAGTGTGTGAAGCATTTATCCTAATTTTTTGTTTCTGGGGCATAGGGGAGCTCTCCTTCATACCCCATCTAGCACCATACAGTTTGCCAGGTCGGAGATCAGTGACTGTCTGCAACCTGCATCTTTGGTAAACTACGAGGGTTCTCAACTGCCCCTTATGGCAAGTCTTGGCCTGGATGAGAACCAATGTGACATTCTTTATTAGTTCATCAAAAAAAGTCTTAATTTCACAATTCTGAATTCACACTTTATCGGACATAAAATGCTTAAAATGTAAACTTAATCCTTTGAAAAGACGATAAACGTGACAAGATTAATTGTAATTAAATAACTTGACAAGACCTAAAAATAATCATTCTTTATTATATTTCGAGATAACATATTATATTCTGGAATTACAATTAAAGGTCAGTTAAACAGATCAAATCTTTTTCAAGATATATATATATATATATATTTGTTTTTGCTTAAAACATACATAAATGATTTAAAAGAGAATTTAAATAATTATACAGATTTAACATTCAAAAGAAAGTACTGTTAACACCTTCCCCGTAGCTTGTATATACAGAATGATTATTTAGTTTAAAGAACTCAGATGTATTTAGCAGCACACACACTTTGCATAGACTCCTTTTTACAGAAATAGAAAGCTCACAGACCATAATAAAGATCTCAGATCATATTTTTTTATTTTAGTTTTTTTATTTTTGTTAGGTAGCATGTACTGTATTTATCGGAATATAAAGCTTAATTTTATTATTAATTAAGAACTACTTGTCTGAATTATTTATTATATTCCATATATTCAATAATCTCAATCAACTGGAAAATATTTATACTTTTTTTTGCATTTGCGATATTGCCTTAAGATGTACATTTACCTTGTTGGTTCTCTGCAATTTCTCATTTAGTAAATAAACACTCTGCACTTGACAACTGTTCAAGCTAAAAAAAGACCTTTTGGTCGAAACGTTGCTGCTGGACACCTTGGTTCAAATAAATTTGCCTAAGTCTTGGAGTGCCTGGACCTTTTTTTTTGTTTTTGTTTTTTATTACAAACTATTTCTAGGGTCATTGTGCTGGCCCTTGGTTTGGTTACACTCAAGTCTCTCACTCTCTCTCTATATATATATATACATGCATAAGTGCAGTTCCTGATTTGGCTTTTGAAAAGCCGTTCATTTAAGCATTAGAAAGATGCAACACTAGCAGCAGATTGAAAAGGCTGGGACAAATTTATAGCATGGCCACTGTTGTAAAGGGGCTGTGAATTCTCATGTGATCATATGTATTAGGACTAAGACTGAATGGGTAACATTGGAGTTGTCCACAGATGCTGACAGATCATTTATTTTGACTAGATTTACAAGTGATATTCTCAAACATTCTGACACAGAAAATTCACCAATCCCTGTTAACCCGCACCTCAATCCTCTTCAATAGTATTACTGGGGGAGGATTTTAAATATTTATGTTCTTGCATGTCTTGACATCAACATATTAATATCTTTTATTGCTATAAATACCTGCCATTCCAGGTTCAACTAAGCATATAAGCACAAAACGTATTTAGAGTGTTCAAATGAACATAATGTTTTATGTTCCACACATCTGATCTCTAAAAATTACACAAAAACAAACACACACCTAGTGTAATCTATTTTCTAAATTAATGAAAAACACTATTCAATTGTTTAAAAGCTGTGAGAATGCTCTGTTGAATGTAAGTTATGGGTGTCTGCACCAGACTAGAACATAAAACCTGCTAGTAAAAGCAAATGGAAAGTAGTAGAGTAGGAAAACTCAATATAGACACAATTTATTAAAACCAAAAGCAGTGACTTTCATATAAAATAAACACAGACGGCATGAAGGAAGAGTCCCCTTACTGCAACAGAAACCAAGTGGCATCCAATTGAAATGTCAGAATTTATGGAAATTCAAATAGTCCTCAGAGTGGCTTTCCTCTCCTTATTAAACACATGTTGATGTTACTAGTCTTCTTTAAAATATGTCTCATTGAGCCCAAGTAGGCTAATAACAAAGCCTCCAGAAGAATGATTAGTCTTTCTCAAAATATGTCCTATTGGGTGAAAATAGTCCAATAGAAAAGCCTCCACTGGTTAGATTAGTTGTCATCAAATTATGTGTCATTGGGCCCAAGTAGTCTAATAACAAAACCTCCAGGGGATTGATTCATCTTCCTCAAACTATGTCCCATTGGGTGCAAGTAGTCCAATAGCAAAGCCTCCGGGGGATTGATTTGTCTTTCTCAAAGTATATCCCATTGGGTGAAAGTAGTCCAGTAGAAAAGCCTCCACTGGTTTGATTAGTCTTCCTGAAAGTATGTCCCATTGGGTGCAAGTAGTCCAATAACAAAGCCTCCAGGGGATTGATTCTTCTTCCTCAAAGTATATCGCATTGGGTGCAAGTAGTCCAATAACAAAGCCTCAAGGGGATTGATTCTTCTTCCTCAAAGTATGTTCCATTGGGTGCAAGTAGTCCAATAACAAAGCCTCGAGGGGATTGATTCTTCTTCCTCAAAGTATGTCCCATTGGGTGCAAGTAGTCCAATAACAAAGCCTCGAGGGGATGGATTCTTCTTCCTCAAAGTATGTCCCATTGGGTGCAAGTAGTCCAATAAACAGACCTCCGGAGGATTGATTCTTCTCAATTGATGTAATTCCTTGTGTACAATACTATATTGCACCAACGATTTTCTTTTCTTTCTTTTTTTTTTTATCAGCTTTTACTTGGAGATTTATTGTATTGTTTGGGCACCCATAAATTTAATTCAACAGATCCTGCTCACAGCTCTAGATTAATAGATTACACTATGTCTTGTGTGTTTTTTAGAGATCACAAATGTGAATATAAGGTTTGTTTGAACACTCTAAACAGTGTTTTAACATTTATTTTATTATTTTTGTTGTGCTACAGCTAATTTGTAAATTATTTTTTGTGATGAACAAAATTCTGTGTGTTTTTTTTTCCTTTCATTTCTCATTGGAGGCACCAAACACTTATTTTTCCTTTTCTTTTCAACTTGACATATAATTTATCAAAAACATATGATATATCCAATAGCTTTAGTTGCTGTTATACATTTATGTAATGTTATCATTGTATCATGTCAGTCCTAGAAATTCACCTGTTATAACAGAGGTAAGCACTATATACAACAATGGCATATTTACAGGGTTATTAACTAAAGTGTGTGTTGTCTGAAATGCAAAGTGAATTTCAAATTCTAAACCAAACTAGACAAATTGAAAACAAAGTCATCTATTTCCAATTTGACCCATGTTCAGAAATTTTTAATTCACTTTGAATTCAGAATCAATTCTAAATAATTCACAGTCAAAGGGACACTGCACTGCCCAAATAAAAAAAATATATACAATAACTGTTTAGTAGATACATCCCCAGTGAAAATAATGCATGCGTTTAATTTTGCATATTTTTATTGTGGATGTATCTAAAAACAGCTTGCATAAGCTGCTGCTATCTTATTTGAAGCCTTTGAATTCCTTACTATTCTAACCACGCCTACACTTTCTGAGGCTGTCCAATTCAGGTCAATGAGAAGTCCTTGCAAGGCATTTTCTGCCTTTTGGGTTTAGCTCCACTAATCTAAACTACCAGGAAGTAACGAACCAGTTATCTGATTCACTGCCAGGAAGTGTAACAAGTTAATTTATAAAAGGGCCAATTTCTATTGCAATCTGCACTTTTCGTAAAATGGAAAAAAAGAGGTCACACTCTTGACACATAAAGCACAAATGCAAGATAAAGTGATTTTGAGGTCTGGAGTGTATCTTTAAGCAAATAACTATATTAGGATCAAAAGATTTCTGGACTCCTGTTGATGCTAAATGTTCAGTGAGATAATTTAGTTATTAGGTGCAGATTGTGAGAGAAGACCAATGGTAAAAGGATTAATGTTAAGAAATGAAAATATGGTTGTTAAACTGGTTTGTAAAGCTTATCCAACTAATAGTATATAACAAGGGATTGAACAATATGGTTGTTGAGCATGCCATAGTTTACAATAGGATGATCGATTATTAAGATAGCTAAAACATAAGCAAGTAGCATATAAATAAAAAAATTCCATAAAGCAATTATTATAAAATTAGATATACTGTATGCTCTGCTCGGTGTAAGAAAGATCCTCGATTATTGTCTTGTAAAGATTTCACATAGATTTTTTTATTTTTAAAACCTCTGTTAGAATTTGATAGCATGTAAAGGTGAATGTAAAATTGTTTATTAGTTGTCTTTAATTGTATCATTTAAAGGAACACTATATGGTCTACAATAAGTTGTAGTTGTTCTGGTGACTATAGTGTCACTTTCATATAATTCTTATGTTTATTCCTATACTAATA
Source organism: Pelobates cultripes (assembly GCA_933207985.1). Lineage (NCBI taxonomy): Eukaryota > Metazoa > Chordata > Amphibia > Anura > Pelobatidae > Pelobates > Pelobates cultripes. The sequence continues at coordinate 82,569,497 of OW240924.1, forward strand.
TCATAGAGCCTCGTCTCTTACAATTTCATGTATGATATTTATTTTGTTTGTACCACTACTTGTTTTTAAAACTTTAGTTATGCATAATCGTAAATGTTATCGATGATTCTTTTATTATTCAGTATGAAGTCTATTTACTAAACCAACGGATGAAGAGAAAAAAAAAATAAGGTTTTTTTTAACGTTGCTTCAAGTGTTTTAGTCATCTCACTAAACTCTTCCAGCATTATTGACCGTTTGCGTATCTGAAAATATCCTTTATAGTACTTAGCTAAGCTTTTTATCCTCGTCACAATTAGTTATTGTTTGGTAGAAATAGAATTTATTTTGATTCATTGCTTTGGTTTAGTATCTGTTGAACTTGTCCCTGATTCCGATGTGTCTTTGTTGCCAGATTGTGTTGGTGTCACAATTTTGGATTTTTCTTTTGGCTTTTCAAGAGGTAGTTCTGCTTCTCTATCAACTGACTTTGGTTTATCACTAGAAGAAGAAAACGCTAATTTTGGAAATTTAAACCATGAGGTTTTTTCTTTGGTTCCTGATGAAACTTTGTCCGGCTTGGATTCTTGAGATTGTTCTTCTTGTACATCCTTTTGGGTTTCATTTCCATCGACTGAAGTAGAAAATCCAATGCTAGGAAACCAAGATAGAAATCTGCTCGGTGACTTCAGAGTTGGTGTTTGCTCTTTTACCTCCTCTTCAGGATGAACAGTTGAATCTTTATCATCAGTAGTTTCTGATATTGATGCAGCTTTTGATTGCAGAGTGAAATGAGTTTCCTCCTTCTGCTTGGATGACTTAACTTCAAATGTAAAAGACTTTCGTATAGGAACATGGGCTGTTGAGGCTACCATTTGTATCGTTTTACTTGCTTCCGATGTGGATTGCACTAACTCTTGAGAATTTTCTGCACCGATCTCCTCAGGAATGATTAATTTATCTTCAGTTTCACATGTATCAAATCCCACCTGCCTTTCCGGATCTTGTATATCAATGTTGCTCTGCGCTTCTGGGAGTTTGACCTTGAACAGTGAAAACCCTAATTTAGTAGTTTTAATTTCGGATGAGGAAATCTCGTATTCTTTCACTATTTCAGAAGAAAACGATACTACATTCCCAGCTACTGTTCTATTTGTTTCAGATCTTTCTTCACTTTTATACACGTTTTGATCTGTTTCCATTTTTTCAACATGTCTGTCTAACTGAAATCCTTTTGGCTCAACTTTAAGGTCATCGGCTACAACTATCTGTGAAGATTCCACAAATGATGGCAAGTCATACTTAAGCACTTTTGTTTCAGACAATTTGACTTTATCTGTGATTTCACTTTCATCACGTATGCTTTTATTACTTGAAGACTCTGTGGATGTTTTCACTTCCGTCTTCTCTATTGTTATATTTATTTTACTTCCAACTTCTTTTATATTTTCGTCTTGCACCAAAGATAAGTCATCTGAAACTTTAGATATTATTTTGGAAAAGGGAGACGTATTTACCTGTTTAGTTTCATAATCCATCTTTTCTGTCTCTTTCACATTTTTAACTTCAGTGATCACCTCCATGTTTGTATTTGACATTTCGTTAAATTCTGTTTGAAGTTTTTCTGTGTCATCAAGGACAGATTGATTAGCTATGCAGCTTATGTCAACCGCTTGAGTTTCTTCTTTATTTGTTAAATCGTAGTCCAAGAGAACAAAGTCAACCTCTTCATGATGAGCAGTAATGTCAAATGTTTCATCGTCATTTTGGGGATCAGAAAATGACAGAACAGGCAATTTCACTTTAGGTAATTTAAATTTTGTTCTTGTTGGTTTTATTCTGCTTTCACCTAATTCGGCGCTGTCTGTATTGATTGTAATACCCTTATTTGTATCAAAACTTGAGGAATCAACTTGGATAGCTGTAAGATGCATTTCAGGATTGTCATTTATTCTTTCCATATCTTCTGTAACGTCTTTGTTTTCAATAATTGAAAATGCTGGCATTTTGAAAAAAGGGTATTTAATCTCAATTTCTTCTTCATACTGATCAACATCCTTTCCTTCAAAAAATATATCTGGGGGTAGGCCACCAGGGTGAGTGTCAGTTGACCTCTGGAGTTCCCCAGATTCCCCAGTTCTACTTTCAGGTGGCTCTGTACGGACATTTGCACTGCCCGTTGAACCTTTTACAGTAAGTTTAGAAAACTCCAATTTTGGCAACTTGAACTTACTTTGTTCTTCCTTTGTAATGAAATGTGTCTTTTCTTTTTCCATATCAACATCTGCCTTTGGTTGTTTTTGCCTGCTGGACATTTTAAATTGGTCAAGGTTGACTGTTACTTCTGCATCTGTTGACGATACGTATGTCGGGGGTGTTTCCTTGTTAATGACCACATGCTTATTTAGCAAATCTATATCACTTTTCTCATTTGCCCTATCTAAATCATCATTGGACTTCTCCTTCTTCCCTCTAAGACTAAGAGATGGCAATTTAAAAGAGGGCAATTTGAATGCGCTTTTGCGCTTTTCATCAGTCTGTACAACATCCATTTTTGTTTTAAATGTATCTTGAGCCTCAGATTTATTGGAAGCCCCATCCTTAGATAGTATATCAGCATCAAAATCACTGCTTTCAATAATTGCATCAGATTTGGTCAACATTGGCATTTTTACTGCTGGAATACTAAATTTCCATGATGTAGATTCTGTTCCATCTTGCACTCTTTTAACTGTCTCTGTTTCTTCAAAAGATGCTGTTTCAACACTTTCTTCTGCAGTGGAAAACTCAAGCTTACGTGTTGTGTCGTCTACATCTTCTATACAAATACTTTCTTCTCTAACAGCAATTTTAAATTTTGGTGTAGAAAAATGAGAAAACACTATTTTGCCAGTATCAGATTCAGGGGACTGTAGTTGGTCAATGTCGGACAGTTTATAATTTTGTATTGTATCACTGCTTTCCAGTACTATAGTTGAACCAGGAGACTGTTCAACGGCAGTTGTTTTGATGTCATCATCTGCAATGTGAATGCTTTCTTCAAGGACAGAAACTGACAAACGAGGGTGTTTCAGTCTAATTGTTTTTGTGTCAACTGAGATAACAGGCTGCTGAGGAATGTTACCAGTATTTATATCATCTTGCTTTAAATCGGAAACTGAAGATGAGGTATAATACATCTGTTTATCATCTTTCAAAGTATGTAAAGTAGTATCCAGACTTGGATCAACCCACACTACTTCAGCAGTATTTGCAGTTTTTTGCTCCACTTGAAATAAGGTGTCAACTTGATGTGACTTGCTGTCTTTGTCAGTGACATTTATATTTTCTTCTAAAACTGTGATACCTGTTCTTTGAGTAGACATAGATTGTGTTGATTTAATGACTTTATATTCATGTGATCTTAAAAATAATTTATTTCCAAGAGTATCAGTGATCTCTGTTAAAACAGCATTTTCTTTCTCAGAATCTAAAAGTTCTGTAGATGTTTCTATATGATGCATTGATGTTGTAGTTGTTTCTGTCTTCTGTTTTTCAGTTATAATCTCAAACTCTGCCTCCGTTAATAGAGGTTTGGAATCCGTTTCCTCAGCTTCTATTTTTATTTCAGAAGTGGATATGCCTTGTTCGGCAAATGCAGGTACAGTCTCATCTAGTGGGCTTATTTGTCTAGTAACGGTTTTCTCTATCTTTGTAATCTTCTTCCGATGCTTTTTCCCTTTTCCTTTTGATTTGGCAGTCTCTTCTGTAGGTGATAGTTTGTCTGTGTCCTCCGATTTAAATTCTGCTTCTTCTTTTTCTTCTTCCTCAACTTCTAATCCTTCCTTCTTGCTTACAACCTCTTCTTCATCTGCAACAAAGCTTGTTGTCCCTGTTGTGGTGGTGTGAATAACTGATGTCACTATGGAAGTAACTTCTTGCTTCTCAAATTCTACTTCTTCAGGTTTTTCCATGCTCACAAACTCAGTCTTTATCAATTCGTCTTCAATCTTGAGATCTTCTTCCTTCCCCACAGTTTTATCTGTAGCACGTGAGATGTGTATTTCTTCAGTTCTACTAACCAATGGGATTTTGTCTGTTGCCATTTTCCACTCTGACTCCTTTTCTTCAACAATTTTCCCCTCTGTATCCACAGATGAGCCTTCTACTTCAGTTACGGTTAATTTTGTAATTTGCATTGTGGAAACTTGCAATATTTCAGATGTGTCGGTTGAGATTTCTGTCTTTTCTTTAGATATTTCTTCTTTGGCTGTTTCAGGCAACACTTCATGAGTGTCAACTGCAACAATGTCTGTTTTAATTTGTGATGTGCCAAATTGTGGCAGTTTAAAGGTTGGGAATAGCATTTTGCCAGCTGATGGTTCCTCTTCTTTATCAACACTTTCCTCTTCAATTTCTGTTATTTCTACCACTTCTTCCTTTTTAGTTGTGGATTCTTCTGTTGTTTCAGTTACAAATTCTGTTACCCGTTTGGAAATTGTTATTTTACCTTCTGTTTCAATGACTTCTTTTTTGGATTCGCTGATATCAAGGTCTGCTTTAGTTTCAGATTTGCTAAAGAATGGTAGTTTAAATGAAGGTAAACTAATACCCCACCCATGCGATTCTTCTTCACCATCTACTTTAGCTTCCACTGTGGAAATGTCTTGTTTTACTTGTGCAGCATCAAAGATTTCCTCTACAATATCTGCAGAATCCTCCACTCTACATGTTTCAGTTATTATTGATGTTGTGGTTGTTTCTGTCTTCTGTTTTTCAGTTATAATCTCAACCTCTGCCTCAGTTAATAGAGGTTTGGAATCCGTTTCCTCAGCTTCTATTTTTATTTCAGAAGTGGATATGCCTTGTTCGGCAAATGCAGGTACAGTCTCATCTAGTGGGCTTATTTGTCTAGTAACGGTTTTCTCTATCTTTGTAATCTTCTTCCGATGCTTTTTCCCTTTTCCTTTTGATTTGGCAGTCTCTTCTGTGGGTGATACTTTGTCTGTGTCCTCCGATTTAAATTCTGCTTCTTCTTTTTCTTCTTCCTCAACTTCTAATCCTTCCTTCTTGCTTACAACCTCTTCTTCATCTGCAACAAAGCTTGTTGTCCCTGTTGTGGTGGTGTGAATAACTGATGTCACTATGGTAGTAACTTCTTGCTTCTCAAATTCTACTTCTTCAGGTTTTTCCATGCTCACAAACTCAGTCTTTATCAATTCGTCTTCAATCTTGAGATCTTCTTCCTTCCCCACAGTTTTATCTGTAGCACGTGAGATGTGTATTTCTTCAGTTCTACTAACCAATGGGATTTTGTCTGTTGCCATTTTCCACTCTGACTCCTTTTCTTCAACAATTTTCCCCTCTGTATCCACAGATGAGCCTTCTACTTCAGTTACGGTTAATTTTGTAATTTGCATTGTGGAAACTTGCAATATTTCAGATGTGTCGGGTGAGATTTCTGTCTTTTCTTTAGATATTTCTTCTTTGGCTGTTTCAGGCAACACTTCATGAGTGTCAACTGCAACAATGTCTGTTTTAATTTGTGATGTGCCAAATTGTGGCAGTTTAAAGGTTGGGAATAGCATTTTGCCAGCTGATGGTTCCTCTTCTTTATCAACACTTTCCTCTTCAATTTCTGTTATTTCTACCACTTCTTCCTTTTTAGTTGTGGATTCTTCTGTTGTTTCAGTTACAAATTCTGTTACCCGTTTGGAAATTGTTATTTTACCTTCTGTTTCAATTACTTCTTTTTTGGATTCGCTGATATCAAGGTCTGCTTTAGTTTCAGATTTGCTAAAGAATGGTAGTTTAAATGAAGGTAAACTAATACCCCACCCATGCGATTCTTCTTCACCATCTACTTTAGCTTCCACTGTGGAAATGTCTTGTTTTACTTGTGCAGCATCAAAGATTTCCTCTACAATATCTGCAGAATCCTCCACTCTACATGTTTCAGTTATTATTGATGTTGTGGTTGTTTCTGTCTTCTGTTTTTCAGTTATAATCTCAACCTCTGCCTCAGTTAATAGAGGTTTGGAATCCGTTTCCTCAGCTTCTATTTTTATTTCAGAAGTGGATATGCCTTGTTCGGCAAATGCAGGTACAGTCTCATCTAGTGGGCTTATTTGTCTAGTAACGGTTTTCTCTATCTTTGTAATCTTCTTCCGATGCTTTTTCCCTTTTCCTTTTGATTTGGCAGTCTCTTCTGTGGGTGATAGTTTGTCTGTGTCCTCCGATTTAAATTCTGCTTCTTCTTTTTCTTCTTCCTCAACTTCTAATCCTTCCTTCTTGCTTACAACCTCTTCTTCATCTGCAACAAAGCTTGTTGTCCCTGTTGTGGTGGTGTGAATAACTGATGTCACTATGGAGTAACTTCTTGCTTCTCAAATTCTACTTCTTCAGGTTTTTCCATGCTCACAAACTCAGTCTTTATCAATTCGTCTTCAATCTTGAGATCTTCTTCCTTCCCCACAGTTTTATCTGTAGCACGTGAGATGTGTATTTCTTCAGTTCTACTAACCAATGGGATTTTGTCTGTTGCCATTTTCCACTCTGACTCCTTTTCTTCAACAATTTTCCCCTCTGTATCCACAGATGAGCCTTCTACTTCAGTTACGGTTAATTTTGTAATTTGCATTGTGGAAACTTGCAATATTTCAGATGTGTCGGTTGAGATTTCTGTCTTTTCTTTAGATATTTCTTCTTTGGCTGTTTCAGGCAACACTTCATGAGTGTCAACTGCAACAATGTCTGTTTTAATTTGTGATGTGCCAAATTGTGGCAGTTTAAAGGTTGGGAATAGCATTTTGCCAGCTGATGGTTCCTCTTCTTTATCTACACTTTCCTCTTCAATTTCTGTTATTTCTACCACTTCTTCCTTTTTAGTTGTGGATTCTTCTGTTGTTTCAGTTACAAATTCTGTTACCCGTTTGGAAATTGTTATTTTACCTTCTGTTTCAATGACTTCTTTTTTGGATTCGCTGATATCAAGGTCTGCTTTAGTTTCAGATTTGCTAAAGAATGGTAGTTTAAATGAAGGTAAACTAATACCCCACCCATGCGATTCTTCTTCACCATCTACTTTAGCTTCCACTGTGGAAATGTCTTGTTTTACTTGTGCAGCATCAAAGATTTCCTCTACAATATCTGCAGAATCCTCCACTCTACATGTTTCAGTTATTATTGATGTTGTGGTTGTTTCTGTCTTCTGTTTTTCAGTTATAATCTCAACCTCTGCCTCAGTTAATAGAGGTTTGGAATCCGTTTCCTCAGCTTCTATTTTTATTTCAGAAGTGGATATGCCTTGTTCGGCAAATGCAGGTACAGTCTCATCTAGTGGGCTTATTTGTCTAGTAACGGTTTTCTCTATCTTTGTAATCTTCTTCCGATGCTTTTTCCCTTTTCCTTTTGATTTGGCAGTCTCTTCTGTGGGTGATAGTTTGTCTGTGTCCTCCGATTTAAATTCTGCTTCTTCTTTTTCTTCTTCCTCAACTTCTAATCCTTCCTTCTTGCTTACAACCTCTTCTTCATCTGCAACAAAGCTTGTTGTCCCTGTTGTGGTGGTGTGAATAACTGATGTCACTATGGAAGTAACTTCTTGCTTCTCAAATTCTACTTCTTCAGGTTTTTCCATGCTCACAAACTCAGTCTTTATCAATTCGTCTTCAATCTTGAGATCTTCTTCCTTCCCCACAGTTTTATCTGTAGCACGTGAGATGTGTATTTCTTCAGTTCTACTAACCAATGGGATTTTGTCTGTTGCCATTTTCCACTCTGACTCCTTTTCTTCAACAATTTTCCCCTCTGTATCCACAGATGAGCCTTCTACTTCAGTTACGGTTAATTTTGTAATTTGCATTGTGGAAACTTGCAATATTTCAGATGTGTCGGGTGAGATTTCTGTCTTTTCTTTAGATATTTCTTCTTTGGCTGTTTCAGGCAACACTTCATGAGTGTCAACTGCAACAATGTCTGTTTTAATTTGTGATGTGCCAAATTGTGGCAGTTTAAAGGTTGGGAATAGCATTTTGCCAGCTGATGGTTCCTCTTCTTTATCAACACTTTCCTCTTCAATTTCTGTTATTTCTACCACTTCTTCCTTTTTAGTTGTGGATTCTTCTGTTGTTTCAGTTACAAATTCTGTTACCCGTTTGGAAATTGTTATTTTACCTTCTGTTTCAATGACTTCTTTTTTGGATTCGCTGATATCAAGGTCTGCTTTAGTTTCAGATTTGCTAAAGAATGGTAGTTTAAATGAAGGTAAACTAATACCCCACCCATGCGATTCTTCTTCACCATCTACTTTAGCTTCCACTGTGGAAATGTCTTGTTTTACTTGTGCAGCATCAAAGATTTCCTCTACAATATCTGCAGAATCCTCCACTCTACATGTTTCAGTTATTATTGATGTTGTGGTTGTTTCTGTCTTCTGTTTTTCAGTTATAATCTCAACCTCTGCCTCAGTTAATAGAGGTTTGGAATCTGTTTCCTCAGCTTCTATTTTTATTTCAGAAGTGGATATGCCTTGTTCGGCAAATGCAGGTACAGTCTCATCTAGTGGGCTTATTTGTCTAGTAACGGTTTTCTCTATCTTTGTAATCTTCTTCCGATGCTTTTTCCCTTTTCCTTTTGATTTGGCAGCCTCTTCTGTGGGTGATACTTTGTCTGTGTCCTCCGATTTAAATTCTGCTTCTTCTTTTTCTTCTTCCTCAACTTCTAATCCTTCCTTCTTGCTTACAACCTCTTCTTCATCTGCAACAAAGCTTGTTGTCCCTGTTGTGGTGGTGTGAATAACTGATGTCACTATGGAAGTAACTTCTTGCTTCTCAAATTCTACTTCTTCAGGTTTTTCCATGCTCACAAACTCAGTCTTTATCAATTCGTCTTCAATCTTGAGATCTTCTTCCTTCCCCACAGTTTTATCTGTAGCACGTGAGATGTGTATTTCTTCAGTTCTACTAACCAATGGGATTTTGTCTGTTGCCATTTTCCACTCTGACTCCTTTTCTTCAACAATTTTCCCCTCTGTATCCACAGATGAGCCTTCTACTTCAGTTACGGTTAATTTTGTAATTTGCATTGTGGAAACTTGCAATATTTCAGATGTGTCGGGTGAGATTTCTGTCTTTTCTTTAGATATTTCTTCTTTGGCTGTTTCAGGCAACACTTCATGAGTGTCAACTGCAACAATGTCTGTTTTAATTTGTGATGTGCCAAATTGTGGCAGTTTAAAGGTTGGGAATAGCATTTTGCCAGCTGATGGTTCCTCTTCTTTATCAACACTTTCCTCTTCAATTTCTGTTATTTCTACCACTTCTTCCTTTTTAGTTGTGGATTCTTCTGTTGTTTCAGTTACAAATTCTGTTACCCGTTTGGAAATTGTTATTTTACCTTCTGTTTCAATTACTTCTTTTTTGGATTCGCTGATATCAAGGTCTGCTTTAGTTTCAGATTTGGTAAAGAATGGTAGTTTAAATGAAGGTAAACTAATACCCCACCCATGCGATTCTTCTTCACTATCTACTTTAGCTTCCACTGTGGAAATGTCTTGTTTTACTTGTGCAGCATCAAAGATTTCCTCTACAATGCCTGCAGAATCCTCCACTCTACATGTTTCAGTTATTATTGATGTTGTGGTTGTTTCTGTCTTCTGTTTTTCAGTTATAATCTCAACCTCTGCCTCAGTTAATAGAGGTTTGGAATCCGTTTCCTCAGCTTCTATTTTTATTTCAGAAGTGGATATGCCTTGTTCGGCAAATGCAGGTACAGTCTCATCTAGTGGGCTTATTTGTCTAGTAACGGTTTTCTCTATCTTTGTAATCTTCTTCCGATGCTTTTTCCCTTTTCCTTTTGATTTGGCAGTCTCTTCTGTGGGTGATACTTTGTCTGTGTCCTCCGATTTAAATTCTGCTTCTTCTTTTTCTTCTTCCTCAACTTCTAATCCTTCCTTCTTGCTTACAACCTCTTCTTCATCTGCAACAAAACTTGTTGTCCCTGTTGTGGTGGTGTGAATAACTGATGTCACTATGGTAGTAACTTCTTGCTTCTCAAATTCTACTTCTTCAGGTTTTTCCATGCTCACAAACTCAGTCTTTATCAATTCGTCTTCAATCTTGAGATCTTCTTCCTTCCCCACAGTTTTATCTGTAGCACGTGAGATGTGTATTTCTTCAGTTCTACTAACCAATGGGATTTTGTCTGTTGCCATTTTCCACTCTGACTCCTTTTCTTCAACAATTTTCCCCTCTGTATCCACAGATGAGCCTTCTACTTCAGTTACGGTTAATTTTGTAATTTGCATTGTGGAAACTTGCAATATTTCAGATGTGTCGGTTGAGATTTCTGTCTTTTCTTTAGATATTTCTTCTTTGGCTGTTTCAGGCAACACTTCATGAGTGTCAACTGCAACAATGTCTGTTTTAATTTGTGATGTGCCAAATTGTGGCAGTTTAAAGGTTGGGAATAGCATTTTGCCAGCTGATGGTTCCTCTTCTTTATCAACACTTTCCTCTTCAATTTCTGTTATTTCTACCACTTCTTCCTTTTTAGTTGTGGATTCTTCTGTTGTTTCAGTTACAAATTCTGTTACCCGTTTGGAAATTGTTATTTTACCTTCTGTTTCAATGACTTCTTTTTTGGATTCGCTGATATCAAGGTCTGCTTTAGTTTCAGATTTGCTAAAGAATGGTAGTTTAAATGAAGGTAAACTAATACCCCACCCATGCGATTCTTCTTCACCATCTACTTTAGCTTCCACTGTGGAAATGTCTTGTTTTACTTGTGCAGCATCAAAGATTTCCTCTACAATATCTGCAGAATCCTCCACTCTACATGTTTCAGTTATTATTGATGTTGTGGTTGTTTCTGTCTTCTGTTTTTCAGTTATAATCTCAACCTCTGCCTCAGTTAATAGAGGTTTGGAATCCGTTTCCTCAGCTTCTATTTTTATTTCAGAAGTGGATATGCCTTGTTCGGCAAATGCAGGTACAGTCTCATCTAGTGGGCTTATTTGTCTAGTAACGGTTTTCTCTATCTTTGTAATCTTCTTCCGATGCTTTTTCCCTTTTCCTTTTGATTTGGCAGTCTCTTCTGTGGGTGATACTTTGTCTGTGTCCTCCGATTTAAATTCTGCTTCTTCTTTTTCTTCTTCCTCAACTTCTAATCCTTCCTTCTTGCTTACAACCTCTTCTTCATCTGCAACAAAGCTTGTTGTCCCTGTTGTGGTGGTGTGAATAACTGATGTCACTATGGTAGTAACTTCTTGCTTCTCAAATTCTACTTCTTCAGGTTTTTCCATGCTCACAAACTCAGTCTTTATCAATTCGTCTTCAATCTTGAGATCTTCTTCCTTCCCCACAGTTTTATCTGTAGCACGTGAGATGTGTATTTCTTCAGTTCTACTAACCAATGGGATTTTGTCTGTTGCCATTTTCCACTCTGACTCCTTTTCTTCAACAATTTTCCCCTCTGTATCCACAGATGAGCCTTCTACTTCAGTTACGGTTAATTTTGTAATTTGCATTGTGGAAACTTGCAATATTTCAGATGTGTCGGTTGAGATTTCTGTCTTTTCTTTAGATATTTCTTCTTTGGCTGTTTCAGGCAACACTTCATGAGTGTCAACTGCAACAATGTCTGTTTTAATTTGTGATGTGCCAAATTGTGGCAGTTTAAAGGTTGGGAATAGCATTTTGCCAGCTGATGGTTCCTCTTCTTTATCAACACTTTCCTCTTCAATTTCTGTTATTTCTACCACTTCTTCCTTTTTAGTTGTGGATTCTTCTGTTGTTTCAGTTACAAATTCTGTTACCCGTTTGGAAATTGTTATTTTACCTTCTGTTTCAATTACTTCTTTTTTGGATTCGCTGATATCAAGGTCTGCTTTAGTTTCAGATTTGCTAAAGAATGGTAGTTTAAATGAAGGTAAACTAATACCCCACCCATGCGATTCTTCTTCACCATCTACTTTAGCTTCCACTGTGGAAATGTCTTGTTTTACTTGTGCAGCATCAAAGATTTCCTCTACAATATCTGCAGAATCCTCCACTCTACATGTTTCAGTTATTATTGATGTTGTGGTTGTTTCTGTCTTCTGTTTTTCAGTTATAATCTCAACCTCTGCCTCAGTTAATAGAGGTTTGGAATCCGTTTCCTCAGCTTCTATTTTTATTTCAGAAGTGGATATGCCTTGTTCGGCAAATGCAGGTACAGTCTCATCTAGTGGGCTTATTTGTCTAGTAACGGTTTTCTCTATCTTTGTAATCTTCTTCCGATGCTTTTTCCCTTTTCCTTTTGATTTGGCAGTCTCTTCTGTGGGTGATAGTTTGTCTGTGTCCTCCGATTTAAATTCTGCTTCTTCTTTTTCTTCTTCCTCAACTTCTAATCCTTCCTTCTTGCTTACAACCTCTTCTTCATCTGCAACAAAGCTTGTTGTCCCTGTTGTGGTGGTGTGAATAACTGATGTCACTATGGAAGTAACTTCTTGCTTCTCAAATTCTACTTCTTCAGGTTTTTCCATGCTCACAAACTCAGTCTTTATCAATTCGTCTTCAATCTTGAGATCTTCTTCCTTCCCCACAGTTTTATCTGTAGCACGTGAGATGTGTATTTCTTCAGTTCTACTAACCAATGGGATTTTGTCTGTTGCCATTTTCCACTCTGACTCCTTTTCTTCAACAATTTTCCCCTCTGTATCCACAGATGAGCCTTCTACTTCAGTTACGGTTAATTTTGTAATTTGCATTGTGGAAACTTGCAATATTTCAGATGTGTCGGTTGAGATTTCTGTCTTTTCTTTAGATATTTCTTCTTTGGCTGTTTCAGGCAACACTTCATGAGTGTCAACTGCAACAATGTCTGTTTTCATTTCTGTTGTGCCGAATTGTGGTATTTTTAAGATTGGTAATTTCATTTGTATAGCTTTTTGTGTAAGGTCCACATCTACAATTTTGTCTGAAGTTTTAGTCCTCAAATCTTGTTCACTAATTTCTGTATTTTCTTCAACTTCAAATTTACACATTAATTCTTCCCTGCGCTCTGTATCCTTTGTTATTGACTCAGTTGTATGTTTTGAACTTATTAGTTCCTTTTTTGCTTCATTAATTCCATGTCTCGAATAACTGGTATCAGTTTTTTCTTTTGATTCAGCTTTGCCAAAAAATGGTATTTTAAAAGCAGGGAGTTTGACTTTTGGGAGATAACCGGTTGTACCAGTTGTCTTTTCTCTCTTGGTGCTTCCATTCTCATGGATTAATGTGAACTCTCTTTCTTCTTCTTCCTCATTTACATCTTCACTGTCTTTAATAATATCTTCCAAATTTACATTAGAACTCATGTTTATTTTTAGTCCTTTTGTAGCAAAATCACTTTGTAAGTCTCTGCTATCATGGACAAGATCTTCTGGCTTTAGATTCCTAATGTTTTCATCTTTGGAAGACTTCTTTGCACTAATTGGTTTTTCTTCATCATAATTTTTTTGAGGGGGAACTGCGTTCAATTCAACTGATGTATCTATAGTTCCTTCCAATACTGGATGTGAAGTATGATCACTTTCAAGTCCGATGTCTTCGGCTTGCCTGCTAGGTATTGATCCTGTACTAAATGGACTAAATATTTCTACTTTCGGCATCTTGACTTTTGGCAGTTGTTTCTTAAGTATAAACAATCCTGCCTGCTGTTTTTCTGTAGTGATCTGATCCTTTGTATCAAAGGTAAGTAATGTGTTTTGTGTAGTTAATGGAATGTCCGTTTTTCCTTCCGTATCCTGCAGTTCTAAATGATCACTCTTTATTTTCTCTTCCTTGGACTCATGACTTTTCTTTTTCTTACTCTTTGTTAATTTAGTTTTAAGTTTTTCTTTTGTATTACCACTGTCAGCATCTGGAACTTGAACTGCAAAACTTTTGTTTTCTTTGCTTGCATCCTCCTGACTAGATTTTGTCTTTAATCCAACTAAGCCAATTGAAGACAATTTAAAAGATGGTAGCTTAAAAGGGCTGTCCTGCTTTTGTTTGCTAGTTTCTCCTGATATTATGTCTGTTTTTTCATCTAACTGCATATCTGCTTTCTCTTTAAATCTGCTTGTTTCATACGTTGTATCTACAAATGAGACATCAGCATGAGCGATTTCATCAGTTGTATAAATTGTTTGTGTTTTAAGTGTCTGGACATTTAAATTAAAGCCTCCAGGCTCTTCATCTGCCTGCTGATTTTCAATATTGCTCTCCAATACTGAATCACTCACTCTATGAATTGTTTCAATATTTCCAGTCACTTCTAAGCTGGACACCTCCAATGTTGTCTTTTTGTCTAATTCTCCTGTTGGTTCCTTTCGTTGTTCAGAGACCACAACACTTATTTTTGGAATTCGGAAACGAGGAAAAATTACAGGTATCTCTTCTCCACGAATGACTGCTTCTCCAGGTTCTTGAATCGTTGCTGTCGTACTTGTCATAACTAAAGATGTTATTTTGCTTTCGGAGTTCATGTCGGTTGGTATAATTCCAATTTTCTCATGATTTGTATAAGTTATTTCAGAAATACCCCCAGTCTGTACTTCAGAAGGTATTATTTCTTGACTTACAACAGTAATACTTTCAGATATATCCGTACTTAAATCACTTGATAGTGTATATTTTTGGATCTGGGGTTTAACTGTATTTTCAATATCCTGAGAAGTCTCTTGAACACTCTGTTCACTTACTTCACCAACCAAATAGTTTGATTTTAGTTTAGATCTTGTTAAACTAAATGAAGGTAATTTGAAGGTGGGAAGCTTGAAATGACTGTCTTGCCTTTCCATCTCTTCTTCCTTACATTCAGTAATTACATCTTCCTTACCGCATGTATCCTCCTTTTTAACTGAAATATCCATTTTTTTGAGAGACAAGTCCAGTATGGGTATACTTATTAGGGGCTTTTTGGCTTTCCAATTTAGAAAGTTTTTGCTGTCCTGTGTGTCATTTCTTTGAATGTCCACAGATGGAACCTCAAGAGCTATATCTTTTTCATCTACACTTACTTCAGCTTCAGGGAGCTCAATAGTACCTGTTTGTTTCAGTCCTTCTGAATAATCTTGATTTTCTCCTACTTCTACCAAACCAAATGTAGGTATTTGAAAATGTGGAAATACAACAGGGTGTGAGTATTCTTTATCATCACTTAATGTTTTAGAAATTTCACTTTGAATATCACCATCTTTCATGTCTGAAACATTTAACTCACTTTCCGTATCTAAACTTGAAATTGTAATCAACATGTCTGTATCTTCCTGAATGGTTTTAAAGGTGCCCACATTTTTAATTTCCTTAAACTCATCACCACTTGAATGTTGCTCAGTTTTAGAAACATTGTATTGGCCACTCTGAATCTTCATTTTAGGAAATGACACTCCAATTTTAGGCAATTTAATTTTACCCTTTTTACCTACGCTTTTTTCTGTCTCGGAATGTACTTCAGTTGTATCATACATTCCATCGTCTACATCTTTAATCTCACTCACTATTTTATTGGATTGCTCCTTGCTAGTTTTCACTCCTGCTTTGTCTTCAGTAATGTCTATTTTTGTTGTAAATGAACCAAAAGATGGCACTTTAAATTTTGGCATCTTATATGAACCTTCCTTGTTTCTGTCCTCAACATTTGTGGATTTCATTTCATAATCCATTATAAACTCTTTTCCATGTTCATCTCCTACTGATGAAATTAAGTCAATAATTGATGGGTCTAATTCGGCCATCGGACATGAAGGCACATTTATTTTATCATCAAATGACTCCCCTTCACCAAGGTCCCTTTGTAAATCTTGTATTGTAGGTTCATGTAGAATGGATTTGAGTTTTGCACCTTCAGTTGATGGGGTTTCTGTAAATGTGTCTTTGTCTTTTTGAATTTTCAACTTTGACACTTCTAAGTCTGAAATAGAGCTTACGTCATCTGTAAAAGTATGTGAATCGTTTTTCAAAACCGTGGTTTGGCTGTCTATAGAACTCAATTTATACCCATCAACTTCAACTTCTCCTTTATTCCTTACTATTGATTGGTCCTCAGCTATCACCCCTGTTAATGGAGCATCCAACTGCCCAAGAGAACCCATCTTCTGTCTATTCATTTCATTGATTTTCATAATATCAACATTTACATTAGTAGTTGATCGGTTATTATATTCAGACCTAACTGATTTTCTGTGTAGCTTTGGCAACTTGGGCATTTTAATAATTGGCATTTGCAATTTCCAACCAGACACTGGCTGCAAATCTGCTGGCTTTCCTTCAGATGAAGGCTCTACCGCTTTGCGATATGATTCATCTTGTTCTGAGATGCCAGTTGGTGGCATTTGGAACACAGGAATGTTCACTTTCCACCCATCATCTTTATAATCAAGAGAAAAATCATTGTTCAACTCGTCATTTTTGTTACCCATTTCAATCAATCTGTCTTTTTCTGATTCTATAAATTGTTTTTCAATATAATCATCGACAGTGTCAGTGTTTGTGAGAGATATATAGCTAGTACTTACATTTTCTTTTGTATAAACACCTATGGAATCTTGCATGTTCAATTTTAAATTAGTATGAAGACCCCTTAAACCATTTTCACTCACAGCAATGTTGTCTGTGTGAGAGGTAGCTGTATATGTACTTTTAGCTTCAAGTTCTTTTTTGGAACTTGGAACATCAATGTCCACTTGAAGTTTAGTTTGAACACCAGTTTCTAAATGCTGTGGAAGCATTTGAGTCTTTACTTCCGTTGTCCCAATCGGAGTCTTAAATATTTCAGGTTTAATCATTTGATCTCTTTTTGGTACTGGTGATACTTTGCATGGAGATGGTAAGTTTTTCTCTTTCACAATTATGACTTCCACTCCAGCAAATCTGTCTTTTATCTTGCTGTCCTGCCATTTTTCTTCTTTGCTGGCTTCTTTTTCCGATATCGCCGAATGCAATGACAAACCTTTTTTTATTTGGGATTTTGGAATGTCATGGTGATCTACTTTAACCTTGATACTGCTGTCTAAGCTTCTTTTCTCTTTTATTCTTTTGTACGGCTCAGAAAATACTTTGGCTTTTACATCGGACATGTGCTCTCCAACTCTTTTTTTTCGGCTGTGGTGTTCCACTTCGGAAAATCCCCACTGGTATTGTTTGTCATCTTTCTGAGCGTTAAAAATATCATCTTCTTCAAAATAAGATTCGGTCATCTTAGAAGTGTCTTGAGCTTCCTCCTCATTTGTTTCCGATGTACTACACGACCTTCTATGTCCTGAAAATGTAGGAGTTGTAATAGACTGAAATTTTGGCCATGAGAGCCTGTCTTTCTTTGAACGTTTCTTTTTATGCTCTCGTTTTTTCACTGTTCGGTCACTTTCTATTTTTCCCAAAGTACCAGCTGTGTCTTCACCCTACAATTACAAACATGACATGCATTGTATTATGCAAATATATAACTTTAACATTTAGATACAAAATAATATACAGCTCATAATAAACTATGAGTCAGTTCCATATCAATTTGGTCATCGTAGTTTATTAAAAAGAGGGTGCGATTTTATAACTACTATATTTAATTTTATTATACTAAGTGGGCCATAAACTATTTTTGAAATCCAGTGGAAGATAGCCAAGCAAAAGACGGCAGAGAGACCAACTTGGGATGAGGGATGTAGGAGTATATATGTTATAGAATGGCATGGGGCCCAGATGTGGCATCGAATGATGGGTTATCACCTTTTTGGGGGGCTAAATCCCTATGTTATATTAACAATGCTCCCGAATATGTTTTAAATATAAATAACATCTCTTGTTTACTTTCCAATGCCTCTGTAGTTCCAGCTCTGTGTAAATATTATGTATACAGGAGAAAAAGGCCATGACAAGACTTAGAATTAGCTGTTATGAAAAGTAAGCAATAATTCTACGTGCACTGCAATTGTTTGCAAATTTCAATGTAAAAAATAAATAAATTTACAGACGCATACCCGTGCTCAGCTTACAGTGAATACATGTTTACTCTTTGGCCACGCAAGCAGAGTACATGAATGAACCCTGGATGAATGAACAGGCCATTGATCTTCATAGCAGATTTGCAGCATTGCAGTCCATGTTCTAAACGAGGGTAAGGCAAATTTCAACACTCCAGATGTTGTGGACTACATTCATAAAAATCAGGAGGCAGCTGCAAAGACTGCTGACACAAGCAGAAGTGAATAATTTAACTTTTAACCCCTGCAGACGTTGAAGGACTTAACTAAGGCAAAGGTTTTAACCCTTTATTTACCTTTACCTGTGACACTACCATAATGCTCTTACAGCAATTATGCTGACAAAGCATCAGGGGAGATATAGTCTACAACATCTGGAGTGCTGAAGGGTGTCTACCACTGTACTAAACTATATTAAATGACAGGGTCCCTTTAAATCGGGTAACTTTGCCTTAAAGGAACACTATAGTCACCAGAACAATTTCAGCTTAATGTAGTTGTTCTGGTGAATAAGGCCAGCCCCTACAGGTCTCTTTCAGTAAACACTGTCTTTTCAGATAAAAGGCAGTGTTTACATTACAATCCTGGAACACCTCTAATGGCCACTCAGGGGCCGGACTGGCCCACCGGGATACCGGGAAATTTCCCGGTGGGCCGTCGGCACCTGGGGCCGGGCAGACACCTGGGTCTGCTGGCGGCTGCTTGGGCACCTGTGCTGGCGGCTGCTGGGGGACTTGTGCTGAAGGTCGCTGGGGGAGCTGCGCTGTCTCTGCTCCCCAGCGTGCAGCTTAATGAGACCGGGGCCGGAATATGACGTCATATTCCTGCCCCGGTCTCATTCAGAAGCGCGCGAGGGCAGGAGACCATAGCCAACGCAGCTCCCCCAGCGGCCGCCAGCACAGACAGACGTCTGCACTGCACAACCCCCTGGCAGGTAGTAGTAATGTGTGTCAGTGTGAGTTTGTCTGTCTGTTATGGTGTGTCTGTCTGTCTGTTATGGTGTGTGTCTGTCTGTCTGTGTCATGGTCTGTCTGTCTGTGTCATGGTGTGTCTGTCTCATGGTGTGTGTGTCTGTTTGTCTGTCATGGGGTGTGTGTTTGTCTATGTCATGGTGTGTGTGTCATGGTATATGTGTGTGTGTCTGTCTGTGTCATGGTGTGTGTGTGGGTCTGTCTGTGTCATGGTCTGTAATGGGGTGTGTATCTGTCATGGTATATGTGTGTTTCTGTGTCTGTCATGGTGTATATGTGTGTTTAAAAATAGTGTTTTTGCTCACCTTTTTTTCCCCTA
Organism: Pelobates cultripes; assembly: GCA_933207985.1. NCBI lineage: Eukaryota > Metazoa > Chordata > Amphibia > Anura > Pelobatidae > Pelobates > Pelobates cultripes. The sequence continues at coordinate 82,588,725 of OW240924.1, forward strand.
CGCAGCGTGCTGGTCTCCCCTCGACTGGCCCTGCCTCTATGGCTGAGATCATCAAGCTTGATGATCTCAGCAAATCCAATGTTTTGCCATAGAATTGGCTGCAAAACGTTACACCAATCAGCATCTCCTCATAGAGATGCATTGAATCAATGTATCTCTATGGGGAAAGTTCAGCACCTACAGAGTGTGGTGTCCCTGAATGTAGGTGCACTGACAAAGGAAGCACCTCTATTGACCGTCTGAGTGACTGTCACTATCGGTGTCACTTTGAAGCAATGTAAACACTGCCTTTTCTCTGAAAATTCAGTGTTTACATTGAAAAGCCTGTAGTGACATGCTATAGACACCGGTACCACTACATTAAGCTGTGTATGTGCGTCTGCTAGTGAGTGAGCTTGCTTGCATGCGTGTGCCTGCTAGTGAGTGAGCTTGTGTGTCAATAAGTTGATGTATATCAGTGAGATTGTTTGTCTATGAGGCTGTGTATCAATGAGCTTGTGTGTGTCAGTGAGCTTGTCTGTGTCTGCATGTGAGTATGCTTACTGTATAATTAAACGTTTTACTCTGAAAGGACCAATATTTTATATTAGAAAAAGCAATATATAATATATATATATTACTCTATCATCTGTAATGGCAAGACAAAGCCTTACATATTACATGCGACAATATATAGCGCAGTGACTTATGGGGCTGGCATAAATTTTTTTTCCAGGGCTGCTTTGTTTCCCCAGTCCGGCCCTGGCCACTTCTCAGATGGTGAATTTTAACATTATTTAAGGGTGTGTCAGGGGGGCTAAATAGGGTTTTAGCATTATAGAATCAGGAATACACATTTGTGTTCCTGACCCTATAGTGTTCCTTTAAGCAGTTTATTCAAAAATTTTTATTTTATTTTTTTTCTTCATTCTTTATTTTGTTGTACATAGTAACATAACAGCGTGATTTATAATGCCCCAACAGCGTAAACAGACATTGATCAACTTTTCGGTACATTTTGGTGAGCATTGATACTACACAGTGCATTTTATATTTAACAACATTCGACATGGACAGTGATGTGTGGAGAATGTCGAATTTAAGGGTTCATAGGGCCTGGTACACATCAGAACCATTGTGTGTGGTGACTGATAGCGTGGTTTGGTTTATTAATAACATAAAAGCCTAACTAATGTTAACGGTCTATAGGGTGTCTCATGGGGTCGATCCACTGTTATTCCCTGTACGTTATTCTGAAATATACAAAGGACTCACTTGACCATGTCAAGCTCATTTTAACAAATTGTGTGCATCGTTTGTGTACCTGATTTGTCCTCTCTTTCTTTGTTTGAATCGCTGAGTGCAGCTTTTCCCTTTCTTCTTTCCCAAGTTTACGTTTTAATTGGAATTGTACTCTGTAAGGCTCTGAATGCTGCAGAATCCTAGTAGCGTCTTCATATGTGATATTGTCAAAATAAATGGTAGCACTTAGGAGTTGATCCCCTGCAAGACATGTGATTTCATGTTGAATTTGTGTATTTAACTCTGTTGCAAGACTTGTCTAAATCATTTTACTGGCTGTCTTAATTCAGTAGTTAGAAGTTTTTTTGCTAAAGTCAGAATTCAAGTGAATTTCACATTTAAGGCCAAAGTACCCGAACTCTTCTCCCAGTTTGTTCTACTTTGGCCTTAAAATGGAAATTCTCTTTGACACTGCACATAACTAAATATTTTATGTTGCTGTTGGACGTGTAACTCCACCTCCTTCAGCTTTAATTATCCGACCCAGAACCAGAGTCCTGGACTGGCTAATGTTAATACCGTGCGTATTCTATGTGCAATTGCTCATGGATTGGTTGATGCTCCCAGCAAATGAGTGAATGGCAGGATCGGCATTTGGCTTCTGCGAATCAGCAGAATACAGACACTAGTTCAGCCACCACAAGAGGAGACTCGGGGTTCAGTAGGAATCAGTGAAGAGGCAAACAGTTGCAAGATGATTTGCCCCCTTACCAGGGAACAGAACCAGGGTAATCATGGTACCTTAACCACTACAGCAGACTGTAACGGCTACGATATTCAGTGGATAACTCCAGCACTATGACCACTTCACTGATTTAAGGTGCTGGTTTTATAAAAAAAACAGATTTTTGGTTGGGCCAACTTGCCACAGTAAACATGGATATGAATGTCCTGAAGAAATACATTGTTACAACATTACATTTTAAACATTCCTAATTCATCTAATTCACAGGTCTTCTTCCCTCCCCAGTAGTACTGGATTTCAAGATGTACTCTCAGCTTATGAATAGAAGCAGATATCTTATTGAGAGAGATGGGCCTGTTGGTGACACTACAAAAGAGTTGGTCATAAGAACCTAAAATAAAATTCTGACTGGTAAAAGGGCAGGGCAAATTTATTGAGCCAGAAAATCCACACAACAGATAAAGGGTAGTAGGGGAAAAACAGCGTCATATGTGATCTGTTACCGGAAACCACTTAAAGGTCAGCTGTTTTGCGGTTTCTTTTTTAATGGAATCTATCGCCCCTGATCACTTCTGGGTTTAGCAGGTAAGACTATTGTTTTTCTGAAACATAACCCACTGTCATGGTGTATGTCCATTTCTTTGATTCTACTGTTAGTGAAACTGACAATGTTATTTACTACACTATTTATTGAAAGTTATTTTTTACATTATAGGATAGAATATACAAACTTTGAAAATTCCCTAAGTAAGCTTTATTTTCAGTTCTGCTAATTTGGATTAAAATTAGATTTTTTTCACACTTTGGTGAATGAACACAAACGTGTGCAAATACCATAAATAAAGCGTACATCCTTTGGGAATGAATTGTGTTAAAAAGAAATGTACCTTCTTTTATGCAGAATATTTTAGAATGTTTAGATTCTTTCAAAACTTGGGATACTGTTATTCCTTCTTGTCCCCCGCCAGTTATGGTAAATCCACTGGCACATGTTTCCGCTTCGGTGCTTAAAGTCACCTCCATAGGTTCCTATAGATTAAATATATGTTATATTTTAGTGCGATAAAATCTATCCAAATGAATTAACCGTCATTACAATACCTTTCTTATACAGACACTCCAGGGACAGAGAGCCCATGATTTTCTCATAGTAATCAAGGTGACGACGAGAAATGCAAAATGTGAAATAAAAATACAGGGACACTCGGGGCACCAAAACAACTTCTGATAGGTTTTGACCTCATTATTAAGCTGTATTATCATTATTATTTTTATTATTATTATTTTTTCATTCTCATCTTTATAGTTTTTGCACAAAAAAACTAATAGTTTTGCAGAATAGTGTAAACAATAATATTAGTGCGTATGCTTACAATGTTTTGCAGAATGCTGCACCACAAGCCTGCCTCGTCAGCCACGCCCCCTCATCCTAAAAACATACTTCCTTATCAAATGTATGTACAGGGCCGCCATCAGAAATTGTGGGGCCCCTAACAAAGCTCAAGGTCTGGGCCCCCGGGTGCCTGCCTCCAAATCCCACCCACAGGAATGCACACACACAGACACAAAAGGACACAGACACACACACAGAAAGATACACAAATACTTAAACAGACAGACACACACACTGATGTACATACATACTCACATACTGACACACACACAAACAGACATACATACAAACTGACATACAGACGTACACATAAATACATACTGGCATACATACACATACATACCGATATACATACATACAGACATACACACTCGGATAGATATATACATACACAGCTACATACAGACATACATGCATACTGACATACATACACACATACATAATGACACACACACACTGACATACATACACACATACATGTCATGTGTGTATGTATGACGTTTCAAGTAGCCTCTCTCATTGTAGCAGTAAAGCAGGTGTATTTTCTCACTTCATGTCCATGAATGTGTCCATTGAGAGACACACTTGTAGAGATTAAAAATCCATCTCCAACCCCATCATTTATCTCCTGGCCTAGATCTCTTTCACAATGCCTAGATATTTCTAAAACAGGAAAAGGTATAGAAAATGCATTTGACTTGTTTCCACATAAGGGCTTAAACTTTATTCTGTCATTGGTAGAATGCAAATACATTTCATTGAAAAGAGAAAATAAGACTGCATAAAACAGAGCATCCTAGTGTAGTATCACAAATACAGAGGTAAGAGAATGCAAACAGCAAAGTTAGAAAAGAAAAACACATACATACTGTCAAACAGACATACATACATACATACTGACAGACAGACATACATACATACATACTGACAGACAGACATACTGGCAGACACATACATATTCACACACACACCTCATTTATCAGCCACCCTCCTCTTTCCTTTAAGTTCCAGGAGGGTGGCTGGGGATGATGGGAGTGGATGCCTCTGGTGTACTGTCCTGTCCTCTCCTCTCCCGGAGTAAGCTGGGAGGAAGTGACCGGCCGTCACTTCCTCCCAGCAGCATTTGCGGTGCAGCCGCATTTTTTTTTTTTAAAGGGGTCCGGTTGCGCAATTACAGCGCTGACCGGCCCCTGAAGATATAGGGCTCATCAGGTGGCCCTAAACGCTTGGGCCACCTGATGGGCCACGGTGCAGATGCACCCCTGGCAGTTCCGTCATGGTTGTCACCCCCTGATGGCAGCCGTGTGTATGTACACCGCTCATCCACTTACACTGAGTGAGCTGGTTATATTCACAACCTGGCCGCAGACAGGCAGAGAAACTATAAACAGATAGACTATAAACAGTCTGCCTGGGTATCCTCTCCTTGTACTGCATGTTGTTTTGTAGTTCAGATCATTCAGCTAGTGAATTTTTATGGAGCAAGGCTAAGGAGGCAATTTTATGGTGCAGACTTTGGTAAAAAAAAAAAAAATGATTTGTGCAAAAACTTTAAAGATTTGAAGATGTTAAAAAATACAACATATCAATGCGGTCAAAAGCATTAGCATTGCACCGGTGCTTGGAGTGTCCCTATAACAAGAAATGCCTAATTATGAAACCTAATTAGATTTTCTGAATGATTCGGATGTTTGCAATTCTCTCTATCAGTTCAGCGTAGCAATTACTTTACTTTGAAATATCAACAGTTCCAGGTCACCTATCACTTTGGGATTATATTATATAATTCGCTTACCAAAACATATATCGTAGCTTACATATTAAAATGTTATGTAGTATATTTAATTTTAAAGGAAGTCTCCCTGCACCATGACCACTACAGACTGTTGTAGTGTTTATGGTGCAAGGAGTGTCCTCTCTGAACACCCATGGCCACCCTGTCTCCTGGATTCTTCTTGCAGGAGAATCTGATTAGTTTCCCAGAACTAAATATGGCAGTAAAGGGCTGTTCTCATTGGCTTAGAGCAGTGGTAGGCTACCTTCAGCACTCCAGGTGTTGTGGACTACATATCCCTTGATGCTTTGCCAGCATTATGGCTGTGAGAGCATTTTAGGAGATGTAGTCCAAAATATCTGGAGTACTGAAGGTTGCCTATCCCTGGCTTAGAGCATCAGCCAATGAGCACAGCCTTGTAGAAACATGGCTTCTCCTGCAGAAGACTAGATGTAGAATAGATGCCCGGGGGACCCAGGTGTGTTGTCAAACCATATTAAAATGGTTTTGACAAATTACTTTGGGAGGGTCCCAGGACACTCCTCGCACCATAACTACTACGGTTCACTTCTTCAACCTCCTGTATGGAGTTTCTGTTGGTTCTTCTGAGCTAAATCTTGCCACACAGGGCCAGCTCAGTAGCTAAGAGAGTCAGACGAACAGCCAATGATCGTGGTCATGCAGCACATTGTAGTGGTTATGGTGCTTGGAGTGTTACTTTAAATACAACATATAAACAAAATATATTTGCTTATTTTTTTGGTGCTATCTAGCAGATTATGGAAAATGTAAACGACAAAGATCTGCAGTGGCAAGGTTAGCCACCATTTCTGGAAGACTTTTTCTTATGATGCTCAGCTAATAATTTCATTTAACTAACTTTCCAAGGCAACCAATCACAATTCTCAGACTGCGCTTTTCCTGCCTTGAACGTTCATTCAGTGTGGGCATCGCATAGATAAAGATAGAGTATTTTTATTGCATCGCAATATTTATTTTTTTTTTTTGGTTTTTTTTTTTGTGGTTTTTGATATGCAATGGATTGTATTTTACTTTTTTGGGAGGGTGAAAAAATAATTCATTTTAAATGGTGACTTTTTATTTTATTTTTTTACTGTTATTTTTATAGGTCTGCGCTCACCTCTGAATCACTCATTTTTGTAAAGGGATGCGACGTCCGTATGAAGGAAGTCTTTCTTACACTGCTTGAATGCTCCGAGTCTGCATACTGTGAACTATCCTGTAGAAAGAGGTACCAATTCAGTTTACACAGGAAATAAAACAATAACAACTCAAACAACACATGTTACAACAGTGTTTATAGTAATAAGGTACACAAGAAAAAATTCTAATGTCACACAGTTTGTATATAAGAAAATTCAGACATTATTATGCTGGAGTTTGAGAAGTACTTTTACAGGGAGTGCAGAATTATTAGGCAAATGAGTATTTTGACCACATCATCCTCTTTATGCATGTTGTCTTACTCCAAGCTGTATAGGCTCGAAAGCCTACTACCAATTAAGCATATTAGGTGATGTGCATCTCTGTAATGAGAAGGGGTGTGGTCTAATGACATCAACACCCTATATCAGGTGTGCATAATTATTAGGCAACTTCCTTTCCTTTGGCAAAATGGGTCAAAAGAAGGACTTGACAGGCTCAGAAAAGTCAAAAATAGTGAGATATCTTGCAGAGGGATGCAGCACTCTTAAAATTGCAAAGCTTCTGAAGCGTGATCATCGAACAATCAAGCGTTTCATTCAAAATAGTCAACAGGGTCGCAAGAAGCGTGTGGAAAAACCAAGGCGCAAAATAACTGCCCATGAACTGAGAAAAGTCAAGCGTGCAGCTGCCACGATGCCACTTGCCACCAGTTTGGCCATATTTCAGAGCTGCAACATCACTGGAGTGCCCAAAAGCACAAGGTGTGCAATACTCAGAGACATGGCCAAGGTAAGAAAGGCTGAAAGACGACCACCACTGAACAAGACACACAAGCTGAAACGTCAAGACTAGGCCAAGAAATATCTCAAGACTGATTTTTCTAAGGTTTTATGGACTGATGAAATGAGAGTGAGTCTTGATGGGCCAGATGGATGGGCCCGTGGCTGGATTGGTAAAGGGCAGAGAGCTCCAGTCCGACTCAGACGCCAGCAAGGTGGAGGTGGAGTACTGGTTTGGGCTGGTATCATCAAAGATGAGCTTGTGGGGCCTTTTCGGGTTGAGGATGGAGTCAAGCTCAACTCCCAGTCCTACTGCCAGTTCCTGGAAGACACCTTCTTCAAGCAGTGGTACAGGAAGAAGTCTGCATCCTTCAAGAAAAACATGATTTTCATGCAGGACAATGCTCCATCACACGCGTCCAAGTACTCCACAGCGTGGCTGGCAAGAAAGGGTATAAAAGAAGAAAATCTAATGACATGGCCTCCTTGTTCACCTGATCTAAACCCCATTGAGAACCTGTGGTCCATCATCAAATGTGAGATTTACAAGGAGGGAAAACAGTACACCTCTCTGAACAGTGTCTGGGAGGCTGTGGTTGCTGCTGCACGCAATGTTGATGGTGAACAGATCAAAACACTGACAGAATCCATGGATGGCAGGCTTTTGAGTGTCCTTGCAAAGAAAGGTGGCTATATTGGTCACTGATTTGTTTTTGTTTTGTTTTTGAATGTCAGAAATGTATATTTGTGAATGTTGAGATGTTATATTGGTTTCACTGGTAATAATAAATAATTGAAATGGGTATATATTTGTTTTTTGTTAAGTTGCCTAATAATTATGCACAGTAATAGTCACCTGCACACACAGATATCCCCCTAACATAGCTATAACTAAAAACAAACTAAAAACTACTTCCAAAAATATTCAGCTTTGATATTAATGAGTTTTTTGGGTTCATTGAGAACATGGTTGTTGTTCAATAATAAAATTAATCCTCAAAAATACAACTTGCCTAATAATTCTGCACTCCCTGTATACTTACCTCTGCTATATATTAATCCCAGACTTACCTCCACTGTATGGTCTTGGAAATGTGCATTAGAAACGAACAAGAAAGTGCTGGGCAAATGCGGGTGTGTATTTATTAGCTGCAGAGATTGGTTCTGCAGCTAATGAAAGGTATGCGTTTAGGGCTTAGGAAAGAACTGTGCAGATTGTAGCAAATTATTATTTTTTTCCCCTCTGATTAATTATTATAGGTTTTTAGGCATCGTGGAACCAGCTGTGTTAAAATATTTTTGGGGTTTCTAAATCAGCCAGTTTCTGTTTGGCATGGGGTTATGACGTGGTTTTTGAGTCATGAAGTAATTAGACCATAAAATCGGCAAATAATGAGAATTTAAATACCTCTAAATACCTTTACAACTTAATGACAGACTTTGCCAGATTTTTTGCTGCCACAGAGATAATGAGGATTTAACTTCCACATTTCATGAGCAACGATACACGGTGAGTCCAAATTTGGATGGGTAACGAGGAAGTGAAATTCCTCATTATCTCAGTGGAAGCAAAGGGGACGTAAGAACAAAGAAATAGGTTTCTTAACACTAGAACACCATAATGGATTTACTCCGGATGTCTCATGACCAGTACTCAATAAAAATAAAAAATTGGTATTTATGGAAAAACGTCATTGGCAAAGAAGACACTGATAACCATATACCATAGGAACCGCACTTCATCGACATAAGCAAAAAACTGGACCATGAGCCAGCACAAGCCAACTATAATAGATACTGGTAATGGAAAAAAGTCCATCGTTCAGGCACATTTATTTAAACATAAGGAACACTACAATGTTTCGATCCAGACCTGTTCTTTGACAAAGACCCAGGTCAGGGTCGAAACATTGTAAAGTTCCTTTTTTTTCCCAATAAACTGCCTGAAATGATTGGAATGCAGGAACTTTTTCCCATTACTAGTATCTAAAG
>OW240924.1:82597895-82740833 GCA_933207985.1 Pelobates cultripes
GGGGGGAACAGAGATATGGGGAGAGGGGAGAAAGAGGGGGGAACAGAGATATGGGGAGAGGGGAGAAAGAGGGGGGAACAGAGATATGGGGAGGGGGGAGAAAGAGGGGGGAACAGAGATATGGAAAGAGGGGGGAACAGAGATATGGGGAGGGGGGAGACAGACAGAGAGGGAAGAATGAGACACGGGGAGAAACGGGGAATAGAGAGATAGGGAGGGGGAGAAAGAGACACAGGGGGAGAAAGAGATGGGGAGGGGGAGAAAGAGACAGAGAGGAAGAGAGATGTGGGGGAGAGAGAGAGAGACAGGGAAAGGGGGGAGAAAATCAGTGGAAGAGAGGGAGAAAGAGGCAGAGGGGTAAGAGAGACTCGGAAGGAGGGGGGAGAAAGAAACATACAGAGGGACGGGGGGAGACAAAAAGGCACACAGAAGGGCTGTATATATCACTGGTGGATCCAGGGGGGCAACAGGGCAATTGCCCTCCCTCCCCTGTCCGCAGGCACCGTGCGGGCAGGGGAGGAAGAGGAGCTCCTCTGGGTCCTTCTTGCAAGAGCACAGAGCGTTGCCGCGATTACCATGGCAACGTTACCGCTCTTGCGAGAGTCAACTCTAGCCCTGGAGGTACGGTCTAGTGTTCACTCTCAACACTGTGACCCCCCAGGGATTCCTGGTGGTCGCAGTGGTGAGAGTGAACTCTAGCCCCATAAACACACTGCCCCCACACACACACCATACACATTCACACACTGCCCCCATACACACCATACACATTTACACACATTGCTTCACACACACACATACACTGCCCACCCATATACACATAGACCCCCATACACAGCCCCCCATACTAACATTGCCACACACGTACACAGCCCACACACCCTACACATTCACACACTACACCCCCCACACACACTGAACCTTTCACACCCATTGCACCACTGCTCCTATTCCCTACTACAGCCCCATATCCCAGCAGATCCCAGGTAAGTTGTCAAACTGTTCTTAAATGGTTTGACTACTTACTCTGGAGCAGTAGTGGTTATTATGCATGGATTATTTCTTTAAATAATCTACAAGTGCCCCAGTAGCCAGCCAGCCAACCCACAGGCTGGCCAGTAGCCAGCCAGTTAGCCAGCCCACAGGCTGGCCAGTAGCCAGCCAGTTAGCCAGCCCACAGGCCAGTAGCCAGCCCACAGGCCTACAGCAAGCCACAGTTAGCCAGCCCACAGGCCAGTAGCCACCATTGTGCTCATAGCAAGCCACAGGCTTACAGCCAGCAAGCTGCAGCCTGCCAGCCCAGTCAGTAAGCTAGCCTGCCGGCAGTAGCCAGCAAGCCCACAGCCTGCCAGCCGCAGCCAAGCAAGCCCACAGACTGCCAGCCAGCAACAGTAATTAAGGTAAGAGGAGCCAACTTGGCCTAGGTATCAGTGAGCTATGTTGTGTTGCTATATTGTGAATAGGAACCAGAGTGTTGGAGAGACCACCCTCCAGGCCCCATTAGACTCCATTGTAGTCTCTAATGGGGCCTGGAGGAGATTCTTTCTAACACACTCTCTAAAGGACACTGAGATAGCCTCTGCTAGAAATCCCCTCCATGGCCCATTAGCCCTCAATTGTAGTCTCTACTGGGGCCTGGAGGCGACTGTTCCAGCAGGGGATATCTAATGGACGCTGAGATGGCCTCTGTTAGAAAGACCCCCTTCCAAGCCTATTAGACTCCATTGTAGTCTCTAATGGGGCCTTGAGGGGATTCTTTCTAACACACTCTCTAAAGGACACTGAGATAGCCTCCGCTAGAAAGACCCCCCTCCATGGCCCATTAGCCCTCAATTGTAGTCTCTGCTGGGGCCTCGAAGGGCTTATTGCCCTTTTGTTCCTTGTGTAGGGTGTGGCTGGAGGCGGTGCATGGAGGCGGGACAAGGGTGGCGCTTGCTGCAGAGTATGGGTGGGGCCTGTAAGGGGGCCCTTGATTTATTTTGCCCGGGGGCCCTGAGGGTTCTCAGTCCGCCCCTGACACCGTATCACAAAACACGTAAAATTGATGGGTCCCTTAACATTGAGTTCATTGTGTACTCCACAGTTATCAAATTCCAATCCAAAAGAGCATTTTTGGATGTGATGAAATGGGAGATTTGTAGCAAGAACGTGCAACTGACATCAAATCCATGCTGTAATGATGTATCGGGGACTACGGAGCTCTAACAAATGTTTCCAGCACCTTTTCTGGATTCATACTATCAAGGGTCTAGCCTCCCTGTGAGATGGGATACAGAGATATTCTATTTCAGATAAATGTATCCATCATTTTATTTCAGGCATGTTCGCATAACACTGGAAACAAATGTTTTTTTCTGTTTCTCAGAATTCCTCACTATATTTAATACCAAATAATTCAAGGAAGAGATGAGGCCAAAATGAGACACCAAACTTGCTTGAACACGGTTAGGATTATTTACTCAAGTGAGTATTCAAAGTGAATCGAATCTGAATTTTAAATTTGAGGCCAGAGTAGGCAAACTTATAGAAATTTTTAATTTGACCTTAAGTTTGAAATTTACTACGATACTACACAATATTCACTAAGTGTTATGTTATTTTCTTCATAATGTACAGGCAGTTTGGTCAGGAAGTAAAACGATGAAACCTTAACCACAATCTGCCATTTCTTGGAATTTTTAGGGTGGAGCTCTACACATCTGTCTTTAGTGGTTTGTTCAAAACTTTAAAAGAACTTCTGGTTAATCTCATATATATAGTTAGATTAACCTTCGATCCTAAATCACTTGGCTTATATCAACACTATAGAAATAGTGAAACTAAGTTTAAGGTCCAATGTTGACTCGTTTGGCACTCCTTATAACTGCAATGAAAGCCTCCTGAGACAAGATTCTAGCTAAGACACTGCATGGCTTGGCCATAGCTCACTATTTAAGCTGCGAGACGTGGAAAATTTCACAACTTTCTAAGTAAGTAGAACTTATTTTCATAATTTGGAATTTATTTTTTTTGTGTGTGCATATTTTTGATGCAATAATCATTTAATGCATTAAAAAAACTTGGGTAGCATTGCACCAGGATTGCCCTTTTAGTAATACAACAGATCGTGTCACAACCACTGACATTTTATTAAAGACACTAAAATGTGGAGGGTTTAGGAAGTGGTTAAAAGATTAACGTTGACAGAACAATTTCACGGAAGATGAATTCAGATAAGAGAAAACCAAATTTGTCTAACTTCTGCTGACATATATTAAACAATACATACTCTAAAACACTACCTGCCTGGATCTCAGAGAAGATTAAAATCTCACAGGGCCCGAGGCAGTTTACCAGTTTGGACTCCCCTTCATTCTTCATATAGGGATGGTTAATAAGGCCAAGCAGATTTATGGCCCTGTGGTCCCTGACTTATCCCTGGACCCTAGGTGACAGCCTAGGGGGCGTAGGCATGCTACCAGTTTGGTGGTCCCCTTCATTCTTCATATAGGGGTGATTAATAAGGCCAAGCAGATTTATGGTTCTGGGGTCCCTGACTTATCCCTGGACCCTAGGTGACAGCCTAGGGGGCGTGGGCATGCTACCAGTTTGGTGCTCCCTTTCATTCTTTATATAGGGATGGTTAATAAGTCCACGCAGATTTATGGTTCTGGGGTCCCTGACTTATCCCTGGACCCTAGGTGACAGCCTAGGGAGCGTAGGCATGCTACCAGTTTGGTGCTCTCCTTCATTCTTCATATAGGGATGATTAATAAGGCCAAGCAGATTTATGGTTCTGGGGTCCCTGACTTATCCCTGGACCCTAGGTGACAGCCTAGGGGGCGTAGGCATGCTACCAGTTTGGAGGTCCCCTTCATTCTTCATATAGGGATGATTAATAAGGCCAAGCAGATTTATGGTTCTGGGGTCCCTGACTTATCCCTGGACCCTAGGTGACAGCCTAGGGGGCGTGGGCATGCTACCAGTTTGGTGCTCCCTTTCATTCTTCATATAGGGATGGTTAATAAGTCCAAGCAGATTTATGGTTCTGGGGTCCCTGACTTATCCCTGGACCCTAGGTGACAGCCTAGGGAGCGAAGGCATGCTACCAGTTTGGTGCTCTCCTTCATTCTTCATATAGGGATGATTAATAAGGCCAAGCAGATTTATGGTTCTGGGGTCCCTGACTTATCCCTGGACCCTAGGTGACAGCCTAGGGGGCGTAGGCATGCTACCAGTTTGGTGCTCCCCTTCATCCTTCATATAGGGATGGTTAATAAGGCCAAGCAGATTTATGGTTCTGGGGTCCCTGACTTATCCCTGGACCCTAGATGATAGCGTAGGGTCACCTAATAATTGATCCTTCTCTGCTGAAGCTAACACTGTGTTTCCTGTTGTTACTCAAGTGAGTAAAAGCTTCCAGTAATGAAAGGTTTATCTGTTAATAAGACCTATAGTGCAAAAATACGCAATCTGAGATAGTATGAAAATAATATCCTGATTTTCAGCCACAAAAAAAAGCACAAATATTCTGCTACTTACTTTTATCCCTCCTCTGCTGTCTCCCACTTCCAAGAGGAAGATAAACTAGCGTGGGAAACTAAATCTAAGAAGAAAGTTTCATGATCTCCCCTTTCTCATTGACTGCTTCTCAATAAAATAATGGAAAAGATGAGTGAATGGAAGCCATTGTTGGAGTCCTTTCACAAGCAAGAAACCATTTCCCTTTTATTTTGTAAGCAAATGAGAAGCAATCAAAAGGTAAGGATGCACCAGGGCAATCTACTGTATGGATATACAACAGAATTTAGCCTTACTGCTACTGCTGATCAGATTTTATCGTTTATAGGATGTGAGTAGCAGCCATGTACTGGTTTCTGCAGTAACCAAAACCACAGAATCTGGTCATCTGTAAATTCTCAGCTCTTGGAAGATAGGGCATCGCATAAAACTGATGTGAAGCCTTATAAGTGAAAGTTGTACTTGGACGTGGGAATACGATAAAAGCTGTGGATGAAATGGAGGGACAAAGACGGGTTGCCTTTGCAAATGATAAATTAAATACACTGCATGGTATACAGGAAGACAGTATAAGGAAAAAATTACAAATGACCATTCAGAATGGAAAAAGTTAATATAAAATAAAAATTATAATAGACTTGTTAACATGAGCTGAAATGTTTTAAGTTAATGAAAAGGGTGTGTAGAAAATATGGGAAACATCGAGTTCATAATATTGTGTTTTGATACAGAAAAATACAAACGAGGAGAAGAAAGTTCAGGAAGAATGGTATATATAAGCATGCCTAGATCGAAAAACCATATACATGTAGAAGGTCATCAAATGAAAATCAAAAAAGTCCAAAAGGTGAACCTTGGGAAATGGAACTACAGCTGAGTAAGATAGTGAGGATGACAATGTGTCAGAACACGAAATGTTAAAATAGAGAAGTTAAAAATAGAGCACGGAAAAAATTAGTGTCACATGTGGGGTTGTGAAGTTTTTTTTTTTTTTTGATTTGACAATTTTTATTTTGCATTAAAGAGGCATAGGAGGGGGGGTACAGAAGGCAAAAAAGGGGGGGGTGGATTCATGCAAATTTGTCTTATGAGGATCAAGGTTACGGTGGAGTAACCTGGGTTGCAATGCATATACAAGACATTCCAATTCCGAGCAGTACAGTACATAAACTGGATAATTTGTTATGCCCAAGATTTTTATAGTTCCATAATAACTAAACATCAACGTAAGTTCGTGGGCAACGTGCCACCACTTCATGTTTCAAATAACCTTGTCTCACATTTCAATTTTTGTTACACAGTGGTTGTTGTGTAGGAGATGGGGCAGTGTAGGCAGGGTGGGTCGGGGGGTAGAGGACGTGCGTGTGGCGTGCGTGGTGTGTAGGTGTATGGTTAGCAGGCGTGTGTGGGGTGTGCGTACAGAGGTGTGCCTCAGTGGGTATGTGTGGGCCAGCCAGTCAGAGTGTGGGAGTTGCTTGTTCCTCCAATCGGGGAGGTGTGTTGTCTTGGTCGCGTGGCGTGGTGTTGTATTGTAGGTTCAGCTTGGTTTGGTTTTGTCCCATAGGGCCCATGCCTTAGCCCAGAAGGGGTCGCTCCGTCTTGATTTCCGTGCTGCACTTTCGTAAGCCTTGTTTGTTTCCACCGCCTCGATGCATTGGTGGATCGTTGGGGCAGTTGTTTGTTTCCATTTTCTGCTTATGACAGTGAGGGCTGCTATACAGATGTGGTATAGCAAATATTTGGTGTGGGTTTGGGGCGTTTGGGGGAGCAGGAGTAATAGGAATAGTTCCGGTGACTGGGAAATGCGTATTTGGGTGCATCGTATCGTTAGGTCTAGGACTTGTGACCAGTACTGTTGTAGGAATGGACATTGCCACCATATGTGCAGGAAGGTTCCTCGGTCTCCATGGCATCGCCAGCATGTGTCGGATGCCGCAGGATAACTATGTTTAAGTCTCGTGGGGACTAGATACCACCGGTAGAGAAGTTTGCGTGAGAGTTCCGTGTGCGTTGTGCAGAGGGTCAGTTTTTTGTTTGCTTGAAAGATATCTAGCCATGTCTCGTCCGTGAGTTTGTATCCTAAGTCTCGTTCCCATGTTACTTGGAACGACGTGGGCTTTGCTTGAGCGTCTATGCTTTCTGAGGTATAGATCAATGAGATGAGTTTTGTTGCCGGTTTTGTCTTCGTGCATATCTCTGTTATTTTAAGCCAGTGAGGGTCCGGTGGACTCGTGGGTCGTCGCGGTTTGTGAAGGTTTATCCAAGATTGTAGTTGATTGTAGGAGAAGTTTGCAATCGCAGGCATTCTAAATTCTTGGCAGATGTCGGGGAATGGTTTGAGGCTGTCGCCCTGTAGTACTTGCGATAGTGTGAGAATACCGTGTCGGAGCCAGAGTTTGTGGTTGAAGTCTGGGATGTATTGTCGGACAGCTTCTATTGGGGTTGCTGGTGTGAGGGGCGATATTGTCCCTCTCTTCCTGCAATAGTTATCCCATATGGAAAGGGTCGTTGCCGTTGTTGGTAGCATTGCTGACTTGCAGGGTCGTCGGTTCGCCGGTATCCAGGCTAGTGTAGGGAGCGTGAGTCCGCCGGCTCTAACCGTCTCAAGTTCGACCCAAGGTAAGGGGGTTTTATGGTGCGAAGCCGCGATGATTGGAGCTATCTGTGCTGCTCTGTAGTATTTTTTAATGTCTGGTAGACCCATTCCTCCCTTGGCATGTGGTTTGAACATCGTGCTGAGGGCCACCCTAGATTTTTTGTAGTCCCATACAAATTCATTCAAGATGCGTTGTAGATCTTCCAAGTACTTGTTCGAGATCTTGAGCGGGAGTGTGCGGAACAGGTATTGAATCTTCGGTAGGATCACCATCTTAATAGAAGCTATCCGGCCGGTCCAAGATACATATTTGCCTTTCCAGCTGAGCAGTAGGGTCTTGATTTCTGTGGATAGTTTTGCGTAGTTTGCTTTGTACAGCGAGGTTGTGGAGGGGGTGAAGAGGATCCCTAGAAACTTGAGGTGGTCATGTCGCCAATCATAAGTGAAACTGGCTTTGAGGGTGGCCATTTCTTGGTTCGTGATATTAATACCCATAGCTAGGGTTTTAGAGATGTTCAGTTTATAGTAGGAACAAGCGCTAAATCTGGAAAGGATTTTGTGGAAGTTGGGTAGGGAGATATGCGGTTGTTCCAGGGTAAGTAGTATATCGTCCGCAAATAAGGACAATTTGTATTCCCTACTCTCGACTTTAATACCGTGTAAACTCGGGTTGTCTCTTATCATTTGTGCGAGGGGTTCTAGTGATAAAATGTAAAGCAGTGGGGAGAGGGGGCAACCTTGTCTAGAACCGTTAGATATAAGAAACGGTTTGGAAATGAAGCCTCCGTTTACCACTTTGGTAGTTGGTGAGGAGTAAAGTGCGGTGACAATCGACAGGAATTGTGGGGGGAATTCACATTTTTTGAGTACTGCTATGAGAAAGGGCCAGTGGAGCCTATCAAAGGCTTTCTCAGCGTCTAGTGATAGTAGGACGCTAGGGGTTTTATTCCGTTGTATCTCGTAAAGAAGATCTAAAGTTTTCCTCGTGCCATCTGCCCCCTGTCTGCCTCCCACGAACCCTACCTGGTCCGACTGTATCAGGGAGGGAATGACGTGTGATATTAGAGAAGATCTTTGCTATGATTTTGATGTCAGTGTTTAGTAGGGATATGGGGCGGAGGTTCTGGCATCTATTAGGGGTTTTCCCTGGTTTGGGTAGGGTGGCAACATGGGCCATCAGCATCTCGCTTGGCAATTTTCCTGTTTGTATGGCGTGGTTGTAAACTTTCTGTAGGTAGGTGGTTAGGATTGGCGCAAATTGTTTGTAATAGGTATTGGTCAAGCCATCTGGGCCCGGTGGGTTGTGAAGTTTTTGAAGAAGCACATGGTCCACAGAGTCAAAAATGTTAACAGAGACTAGTGACTTGTGGACTTGGCAAATGTAAATAATTATCTATATTGGTTAAAGCAAATTGTGTAGTGTGACAGGAACCAGGAAGGGGGCCATATAGAGAATGTAATTCTTACATATCATGTATCCAGGATTACTTCAGTTGGAAGGAGAAAGAATGTAAATGTGAGCAGAATTAAACTTAGGGCCTAAGTTTTCCATTTAACTTTTCACCTCAAGTCATTGTTTATGGAACACACCCACACTGAATATAAATATATAAAGCTTTTACAGCCCACCGGAATCTACCCTACATGTGGACCTGCAGGTTTACAGGACCTAGCAGATACACTGACCACTGACAGGTGAAGCGAATAACATTGATTATATTGTTACAATGGCACTTATCAAGGGGCGAAATATATTAGGCAGGAAGTGAACAGTCAGTTCTAACATTTCACGTGACGGAAGCAGGAAAAATGGGCAAACAAAAAGATCTGAGTGACTTTGACAAGGGCCAAGTAGTGATGACTAGACAACTGGTGAGAGCATCTCCAAAATGGCAAGTCTTCTGAGGTGTTTCCAGTATGCAATGGTTAGTACCTACCAAAATTGTAAAGAAGGAAAACCAGTGAACTAGCATCGGGGTTGTGGGCACCCAAGACGCAAAGGTTAGCCCGTCACGCAGAAGAGCTACTGTAATAGAAAGGTGTCCGAACACACAGTGCATCACAGTTTGCTGTGTATGGGGCTGTGTAGCCACAGACTGGTCAAAGTGCCCATGATAACATCTTGCCATAGCAGTGTGATCACCGTGGACCCTCACACTGTAATAGAGTATTGGGAAGTATCAGGTCGATACTGTGGCCCAACACGCAGAATTAAATAAGACACAGAAACAATAGAAATATAAATAAACATATTACAGGACCTTAGAATGGCCACATTCGTGTGACCTTTAACCTGGCCAGAAGAGGGGGTTACTTAGCCGGCGTCCATTAGAAAGGTGCATTCGCCGGTGGTTGCAGTACAGGAGGATCTGGCTGTGATGCGCCGTGACTGAGATAAGCATTTGATATTAGTAGTGTGACTGCACCGATTGAGCGTGGTCACATGTGCTCCCATGCCGGGAGCCATTACTGAGAGCCAGTAGACAAGAATAGGGAGATCTGGAGCTGGAAAGCCGCCACAGGGCCTGCTCCAGGCTTTCCTGTGGGGAGGGTCTAATGCACTTAAGACACTTGCTGCGCATGTGTCCCCCGAGGGAGGGGGGCCAGACGATACCGTAGTGTTAGGAATACAACATTGTTGTAACACGAGATTTCGAAATAAAATCGGCTGATGTCAGAGGGGCGAGCAGAGAGCAGTAGTTCGGCAGAGAAAGACATGTACACCGTGGATATATAGGAAGCTTGGCTAAAGACCGATTATTATTTTTTTAAGCCTGATTTGTGAGTCTTACAAAAGACATAGGAGGCTGAATACTTTGCAAATAACCCTTCACACCCCAGCACTCAAACCTTAAACCTGAAAATAAACCTTAATTCTATGTTGAACTCATCTTAAAAACTAAGCATTACTAAGTTTAACTCATCTCTAGCCCTAAATTCAATAATCCTAAATCATCCCATGTACCCATATGCTAAATTCAACCCCACTCAACAAACAAACTCAATAATCCTTTAAGCCTTTATATTACATTCAGATTCAGACAATATATTAAACGCAGAAAAGACACACTAACGGTACATATAGTTATTTATATGCAGTTATCAAATATGAATTTCTTTTTAGATTTTTAGGACTGCAATGTCAAGTTAATAAATGCATTATACTTATGTCGTTTATCTTTTATGGGGGGCTGGGGAGCAGGTGTCAAATATTGTGCTTACTGGCACCAGACATGTAAATCCGGCCCTGGCTATATATAGAAACACACACACATTCACACACTTACTCTATACAAATACATGTCTACATTCACACACAAGCACAGCACACAAATACAACCCTGCAAGGATGTGCAAATGGCAGATATAAAGCTGGTTAAGCATTATGAGAGTTGTTTGACAGATGTTTGAGATCTTCCCTTTTGTAAACCCTGGGGGGGGCTGAACATTTTTTTTTTTTTTGCACCAGCATCCTCTCCAGATAGTTCCGCAACTTTAAATAGTGTTAATTTTGCTATCGTGGACAGGGGGCACGTAATCGTTAGTGAATAATCCTCTTCACTTCATAAAACAAGTCATTACTGGAAACACGGTTTCTTCTATGAATTTTCCAGTCAGAGTAAGAATTTTTGTAACAGTTTTTCTCTTTCTTCAATTGAACAGAAAAAAACCTCATCACACTTAATGAATAACACAGGCAACAGCATCTAGCTCAAACGTTACAAAATTACTGTAAAGGAAAGTACAGTCCTTTTTTTTTTCTTGCTAAATTGAACGACATTGTTTTACTTACTGGGCTTCCTGTTTAGCAGATATCGGTTACACGATAAAACGCTCTAAAAGAAATCTGAAAGTATTAAACCTTAATGAGGTAGGTTCGTTTTCAGAAATATTTCAGTGTACTTATGCATATATTGTTTATGTAGGAATTATTTCTTTTTAATTCGCAAAGTCTTTCGTAGCGTTAGTCCTTTGTAACTCTCCATAGCACATTGGGAGACATGTCTCTGCGATAAATAGTATACATGTTTTAAGGTCATAAAAAATAATCTCCCATGTGAAAAATAAGGGGAGCCATGGTATTTATTTTCTTTTTCAATCGAGCATGAAAATAATTATATTTCTTTATAATGTGGATGTATGAGGATTGCTTTATGGACTGTGTATAATATTTAAGTATTTCAGTACTCCAATTAAAACATTTATATTCGGGGCAGTGCTATCTTCCTATTTCATAGCAGTATATATTTGTGTCTATTTAAGGTCTGTAATCTCTGTAGTTTAAAATAGTTTATGCTTATTAATGATATTGTTTTACTCGTAGAAGATCAATTTTATATTTTCCAAAGTACCAAAGTTGACTTTAAAAAAAAAAAAAATCTGTACGTTTTAGTGTATTTAACTTTTTCCACTAAATGTAAAACAAAATATTGATGTTTGTTGTGCTTAGCTTAAAGAAAACATTAAATGTGTAAACCAACCCCCCACTCCCCGCTTTATTGTTCCATTGTTAATATGTGGTTTCACTCCTAAACATCTGAAAAAGCTTCAATATAAACATTTTAATAAGGGAAAGTTAAGAACGGCACCAGATAAAAATGATGTATTAATTGTACCTAATACAATTTTAGTTGTTTTTAGAGAGAAAACTAGATGATGGAAAGTTATAAAAATACAACAAAAGTATATTCACTTATAAAATAATAGAATCCTTCAAATATTATAGGTGAGAGTTTCATTTTCTATATTAAGGTAGCAAGCAGGTATATTAAAAAAAATATAAAACAGAAAACAGAGGGATAAAAATGTATTGGTAAGGTTAGAAAATACATTTTAACAGAGGCATTGAAAAATGAAGTGTAAGAATAGACTAAACAATGGTTTGTAAAGTAATGAAGTCTAAAAATAGAAGAAGCTTGGGAAGGTACTAATCAAAGCACAAAATAAAGAATTATATATTTTTAATGTAAATGGAAAGATAAGGTGGTCTAATTAGTATTAGCTTTTTTATTTAGCGTCAACATTTTCCGCAGCGCTTTACAATGATAGAAAAGGGATATCTGACAACAAATAATTGACACACAGAATATTAAAGGGACACTATAGTCACCCAGACCACTTCAGCTCAATGAAGTGGTCTGGGTGCCAGGTCCCTCAGGTTTTAACCCTTCAGATGCAAACATAGCAGTTTCAGAGAAACTGCTATGTTTACATTGCAGGGTTAAGCCAACCTCTAGTGGCTGTCTTCTGGACAGCCACTAGAGGCGCATCTGCAACGCTGGAGGCATATTATGGCTCCATCGCACAGAGCATCCATAGGAAAGCATTGAGAATGTCATTAGTTGTCTTGCCTGGGGACACTTACAGGTGAAGAGGTCAAACCTATCTTTTATCTACCATCCAACACAATGTTTCAAGGTGGAAACCCTGATTGTTTGCTTATCTATAAATGCAGAGGTTATTGGAAACCCTAAAAAGGAAATCAACAGGTTTGTGGTGATTTGAAACCGAATTTGCAAAATGAATGCCAAAATAGTCACGTTGGAACATACATCTTCGTCTAAATCAAATCGGGATTTTTCTTTCCTTAGATGACTAAATTGGCTCAAAACTCGTAACTTTGTTGTCAACATGGCACAAATCACAGTTTTCACTCAACTTATGTCAGCATTGATATTATAAATGTGAATTTAAAAAAATTGCAAGAATGGTGAAAATATATAACAGCTTAAAATGCTCTCTCTAGGAATATATGTAAAAGTATTAAAATGTAGATTGGTTTTAAGATGCCATTCAATACAATGTTTACATCAGATCACTCTCCTAGCTACTGCTGTATTTTCAACAGCATTGCTTGCGTGGAGATGCATCACTGATCAAGTGTGATGCATGAGAGTAACAGAAGTCCTCTATTAAAGAGACATACCAAACACCTAAACCACTTCTGCTTGCTAAAATACTAGATGTGTGAAGAGAGCGTCTTCACTTTACAACAAAGCCTTCTGGCTGTCAATCAGATAGTTGGTCCTGTTACTTCCTGGTTTGGTTAGCTCAGTGGAGCTAAACTCAAGAGGCAGCAATTGCCCAGAAAACCTGCCTTGCAAAGACTTCTCATTGAGCTGCACTGGGAAGCCTGTGATTGGACAGCCACAGAAAGTCTGGGCGGGGTTAGAAGGGGAGGGTTTGCAAGCTGTTTTAGATATAACCCCAATGAAAGACATGCATATTTGAATGCATGCATATTTTCATTGGGGATATATCTGATAAATATGGATTTATTTATTGTTTTGTATTTGTGCAGTAGAGTATCTATTTAAACACTCCAAAAGCCAACTGGTATCCATAGAACCTTTCTCAAATCTTGTTGCACACATTTATTGCTTTTATATGTGCAATGAAGGGAAGATGGATGTGAGATTAACTGTCCTACTTGATGTAAATAGCAAGGCTTAGGTAGCTGAAATGCTTTCTCTGCCTCTTCTAACATTTATCATAGTAATATTAATAGGGTTATTTAAAAAAGTGAAACTTCAATGTGAATTTCAAATTTAAAAGGGCCACTATAGTAACCAAGATAACTTTAGCTTAAGGAAGCAGTTTTTGTGTACAGATCATACCCCTGAAGTTTCACTGCTCAAACCTTTGCCAATTACGAGTTAAATCACTTTGTTTCTGTTTATTTGTTTATAAAATATTTTACAAGGAAAGATACATTGAGATTTCTCTCGTTTTCAAGTATGTCCTGGGTCCACAAAACATTGCATTGTTACATTAGGGTACAATAAAATACAAAAACAATAGTAATACACAATATATACAGAATTTAACATAGAACAGGTAGGAAATATATAATCAACCATGACATGTGCATTCTGTTTTGACATATGTAGAGAGGGATCTCTTAAAGGACTTTAGGCTTGAGGAGGATTATAACGTGTGCTTTCTTTTTGTATTGAGCTAGACTAAATGAAGTGTTGGTACTGGATCGGAGGTTATAGGAGGTGGGAACAGCCGAGGAGAGCATTTTGTTCAGGTAGGGTGGGAGCTTCCCAGAAAAGCTCCTAAACACAAGGCTGGAAAGATGAAGGGTGCGTTTGGATTCCAGTGACAGCCAGTTTAGTTCTTTTAGCATGTCACAATGGTGGGTCCTGTATAAAATAAATAATATTGAGGTGGGGGCAGACCATGCGTGAAGGGGCGGGGCTTAGCGTGCGGCAGGGCGGGGCTTAGCGTGCGGCAGGGGGCCCTGGCTAATGCAGCAAGCATGGGAAGCAGGAAGGAGTCCCTGCTTCCCCAACAACCGGTCTCCAGGAGCTCCAAGTGATGTGGAGGTAAGAAGCGGGTCAGTGTGTCTGTGTGTGACTGCCTGTGTGTCTGTCTGCCTGTGTGTGTGTGTGTGTGACTGTCTGCCTGTGTGTGTGTGTGTGTGACTGTCTGTGTGTGCGTGACTGTCTGCCTGTGTGTGTGTGACTGTCTGTGTGTGACTGTCTGCCTGTGTGTGACTGTGTGTGTGTGACTGTGTGTGTGTGTGTGTGCGGACCGTCTGCCCGTGTGTGTGTGTGTGTGTGCGGACCGCCTGTGTGTGACCGTCTGTCCGTGTGTGTGTGTGACCGTCTGCCCGTGTGTGACCGTCTGCCCGTGTGTGTGTGCGCGGTGTGACTGTCTGCCTGTGTGTGTGTGACTGTGTGTGTGACTGTCTGCGTGTGTGTGACTGTCTTCCTGTGTGTGTGTGTGTGTGTGTGTGACTGCCTGTGTGTATGACTGTCTGCCTGTGTGTAACTGTGTGTGTGACTGTCTGCCTGTGTATGTGTGTGGCTGTCTGCCTGTCTCTGTATGTGTGGATGTTTGCCTCGGTGTCAGTGACTGTCTGCCTCTGTGTGTATGGATGTCTTTATGTGTGTGCATCTGCTAGTGAGTGAGCCTCTGTGTGTGTGCACCTGCTAGTGAGTTTGTGTGTGTGTGTGTGTGTGTGCCTGCTAGTGAGTGAGCTTGTATGTGTATCAGTGAGCTTGTCTGTAGGGATCATATGTGTGTGCGTGTTAGTGAGCTTGTCTGTAAGGAGCATGGGTGTGTTGGAGCCTGTCTGTGGTGAGCATGTGTGTACAGTGAGCTTGTCTGTAGTAAGCATGAGTGTGATCGTAAGCTTGTCTGTAGTGACCATATGTGTGTCAGTGAGCTTGTCTGTAGTGAATCTGTGTGTTAGTGAGCTCTTCTGTAGGGAGCATGTGTGTGTCAATGGGCTTGTCTGTAGGGAGAGTGTGTGCGCATTAGTGAGCTTGTCTGTAGTGAGCGTGTGTGTGTGACAGTGAGCTTGTTTGCAGTAAGCTTGTGTGTATCAGATTTTGTCTGTACTAAATTTGTGTGTGTGCCAGTAACCTTGTCTGTGTGTGTCATTGAGATTGTCTGTCAATGAGTTGGCTGCACAATGACTTATGGGACTGGCATAGATTTTTTTCTAGGGCTGCTTCGTATCCTGCATGGGAGGAGGAGGAGTGGGGGAGTGACTCGGGATGCATAAACAAAGTGATTTAACTCCTAAATGGCAGAAACTTTAACAGTGAGACAACAGGGGTATGATCTAGGCACCAAAACTGTTTCATTAAGCTAAAGTTGTTTTTGGTGACTATAGTGTCTCTTTAACCCCTTAAGGACACATGACATGTGTGACATGTCATGATTCCCTTTTATTCCAGAAGTTTGGTCCTTAAGGGGTTAAAGACAGAGTAGCCAAACTGAAAGCATAGCTGCATTCGAGAATTGTTCCATTTTGGCTATTTTGACGTTAAATTTGTAATTCACTTTGAATTCACCTTAAATTCTCACTTTAGTAAATAACCCTGTAAGACAGGGGTGGGGAACCTTTGGCCCTCCAGATGTTTTGGACTACATCTCCCTTGATGCCTTGCCAGCATTATGGCTGTAAGAGCATTAAGGGAAATGTAGTGCAGATCATCTGGAGGGCCGAAGGTTCCCAAACCCCTGTCTTACAGGGTTATTTACTAAAGTGAGAATTTAAGGTGAATTCAAAGCGGCTGTAAGACAAAGTGGCCTATTTTTCTTAAATATTGTTAAGTTCAACAGAAGAAAAATATACAGTTGTTTTCTTTCGTGATGACATTTGGAGAAAAGTAGAGACATCAGCAATATTTGTTTTTCTTTTTTTAGCCTACAGATAGTTTTGTGAAATTAAAGCTATCACATGATGTAAGAAATTCTTAGTAACTTCAACATTTTACATGGAATAAATTCACTCACAGCCTCAGTTGTAACAAGATAATTGTATCTGATAAGCTATTGATGTGGACTGGATTGATGTCAGCTTAGTACATGGGCACGTGTAGAACAAATTCCACAAAACTACAGTCAAAAGATAGAAAATAAACACTGCAAATGTTTCGGAGAAAACAGCCACTACAGATCACTTACAGCAGTGTTTGTTAAATATGTGAATGGAAGTTTACAAAACTTTACTTTATGAACAGTTTTAGCACCGTTTGACATTTACTTGTGTGACTGTTGTGGCCTCTGCTGCATTCAGTCTTTTAAAGCGGAAAAAGATGGCAGCCAGGCGTTCATTCATCAGCACTTTCAACCAATGAATGAGTAGGAAGAGTTCTTCTATAGAACAAAACTAACATCTAGCGGCTTCACCCGACATCTGGCGGGACCCAATACAGATCTAAAATAGTTTGACAGATAATCCTGGGATAGCGCCTGGGCTCTCCTGGCATCTTGACTATTACAGTGGGCTGTAGTGGATATGATGCTTGGACAAACACTAGACTTGTTGCATATCTGCATGGAGATGCTGAGTGGTGACAAGGTAGGGTAACAGGATATTTTTTGTTCCAAAGAATCAGACCTCTCCTTGCTGTGCACACTCTGTTATATTCTTGTAGGTGCCATTGGCAAAGTTCTCCAAACTCCAGTTACCCCAGTCGTCATGAAAGAATACAATATTAGGAGATTAGCGATATTTGCCATCAAGGCAGGTGTAAGGTTGCCGGGGGGTGAAGTGGACAATTGCCTCCAGTCCACATACATGCAGAGGTTTTGGACTGCAGCCTCACAGCCGTATAGGTTTTTTTGCAGTCGTTTAATGTTAGGACTTGTGGCTGCTGATCTCTTTGGCTGGACCGGGTATTTCACAAAGGACTGCAGTGTCTGAGACTAACCGAGCTGCCAGACAATGAGGAGTATGTATGGATGAGATGAGACTGTGGTTTGTCCACTGCATCTTATAACAAGTAGTGCTTGAATAGCAATTCAGGTCCAACAGGATGATTTTACTAAACATTCTAAGTCTTGCCAACCCGTAGTTTCCAAGAGTCCTCAATTTGTGGGAGAGTCCTGTGTTGGCATCCTTGTCACATTGTCTTAGGTGACACCAAAAATGTGCATGGTGAATGTGTTTAAACTGGCTGGTGCTGCACTAGGCAGGTATTCCAGGACATTTCAGTAATATGTGAGTGCATCAGTAACATTCTATTTATGGGTAGTCCTGCTTGGCAGGCTTACTTGGCAGGTTGTCATGCTGGCAGGCACACATACACACCGGGATACCATGCATGTTTACAAGGGGCAACGTCACGCCTCTCACCTGACCGACCCTACATTAGCCAAAGTGTGCAAGTATGTCAGTCAAACTACTGAAATAGAGACCACAGACTATAACCATATGGCACTGCTTAAAATCTGCAAATTCTTGGTCAGTTCTCCAAAATTCCTTATTTAGTAAATAAACCTTGTTTGCACATTTAATTAAGAAATAAATATTCATTAGAAACAACTGACTGGACGGGTAGGTGGATCGTTCAATTTGCACTTGACCCCCCCCCCCACATCCCCCTCCCAAGCTTAAAGTTGCCAGTTCATCGATGAGCTGATGATAGCGATCAATTAAATACATTACAAAAAGATAAGTCCTGCACTCACTCCCATCACTACTGGGCCAGCAGCAATGACTACAGTACACATCAGCCCCAATATATAGTAAAAACCAAAGAAAAGAAAAAGTTACCTGCGCTCTCTCCTTAATCCCTTTGTATATTTAGACAAATGGAGGTCATTTAGTTGCTCCAATGGCCTTTGGAGGGAATGCCCGCCTGCCAACATCAAGGCAGCATTTAGTTGCTCCAATGGGCATTGGAGGGAATGCCCGCCTGCCAATGTCAAGGCCTTGACATTGGCAGGCGGGCATTCCCTCCAATGGCCATTGGAGCAACTAAATGACCTCCATTTGTCTAAATACACATAGGGATTAAGGAGAGAGCGCAGGTAACTTTTTCTTTTCTTTAATTAAATACATTAACCACTTGTTTTACTATAAATACTGCACTGTTTGTGATGTGTGTTAGCTTGACACTTTATACCTAAATAAATCCATATCTCCTAACGATGGAAGATATGGAATCAGGACAAGGTAGACGGGGTGCTCAGGGGGCATCACCAGTAACATGATCCACATCACTGGTGATCCCCAAGAGTGGTGACAGGCAATCTGACCAACCCCTAGCCTGCACTTGCTTTGTGCAACCTGCAGTTTACTGGTGTCCTCAGATGCAAGACACCAGGGAACTGAAGGGGAACTGGGGGACAAGATCCTGAAATCGGGACTGTTGGGAAGCCTGATAAATCTACCTGGGATTATATGCAGTGGAATAATCTGAGCCTGGAGAGGATGCTGAACACATGCCTTTAGCTCATCCACAAACCCCCAGAGTGCCGGACTATCAAAGACCCTGCACAATTCATGGACCCAGCCTTACTCCTGCAGAACTATGCAAACAGAAATACCAACACACACCCTGCAATTTTCATTTGTTAATTAATCTATTAAAGGCTGAGGCTGTTATCAAATCATTTGCCAATTGCTGACTACTTACCATGGGAGGGTGCCAGGGTATTCCATAACACCATAACCACTACAGTGTACTGCAGTAGTTATGATGTTTGAAGTCTTCCATTCCGATTTATACACATATATACATGTGTAACTAGGGCCTGTGCTACCATAAGGCGGCACAGGCAGCGAGGGGCACAAAGATGTCTGGGTGATGGGAGCAGAGAGAACCCCTCTCCTGACGGTTACGTTCTGTAAAGATGCAGCCAAGTACTGTAAAGAGAGAAGCCCAGACTTCAACTTCAATTGGACAGCAATACCTGGTCACTGGTAGGACCCTTGTTTAACAAATAAAAGAAACAGTAAGTGAGTGTGTGTAAGAGCTAGTGTCTTAGTGAGTGTGTGTGTGTGTGTGTATGTGTAAGTGCCAGTGTCTTAGTGTGTATGTGTGTGTGTAAGAGCCAGTGTCTTAGTGTGTGTGTGTAAGAGCAAGTGTCTTAGTGTGTATGTATGTATGTGTGTGTGTGTGTGTGTGTGTGTAAGAGCCAGTGTCTTATTGTGTGTGTAAGAGCAAGTGTCTTAGTGTGTGTGTGTAAGAGCCAGTGTCTTAGTGTGTGTGTGTAAGAGCAAGTGTCTTAGTGTGTATGTATGTATGTGTGTGTGTGTGTGTGTGTGTAAGAGCCAGTGTCTTATTGTGTGTGTAAGAGCAAGTGTCTTAGTGTGTGTGTGTGTGTAAGAGCCAGTGTCTTAGTGTGTGTGTGTAAGAGCAAGTGTCTTAGTGTGTATGTGTGTGTGTGAGTAAGAGCCAGTGAGTGCCTGTGTGTATATGGATTAATAAAACATAATTGAGAGTGAGTATGGGGGTCAGTAAGCAATAGTGTGTGTCGGAGAGTGTTTACATATATATATATATTATACACACATACATATGCTAAAGAAAGGAGTAAGAAAATTAGAGGGGGGAGAGAGACACAAAGGTGGGTTAGAGAGAAAAGGGGGCAAAAGAGATAAGATACATCCAAGGGTGGAATAGACATTCAGAAGGGTGATAAAAGACAAAAGGGGTTTAAGAGGCCACAAAAGTTGGGATAAAAGCTCAAAAGCATGAAAAGAATGACAAACAGGGGACACAAAATGTAAAAGAGGTAAAAAAGAAACAAAAAGGCGGTATGATGCTCAAAAGAGATGCAATTGCAAAATACTAATTAGTCTCTTCAGGTAACGTGATTCTTAACCAGACAAAGGCAGAACTTAATAAATGAATGTTTATTATAAACAAAAATTAGTCACAGCGCATACAAAAAATATATGATAAACAAATTATTTACACCAACAGATAAAAACAAAAAGGATAAAATAACAGAAGTCCTAATTACTCACTTAGTTTTTCAAAGTAAAACTTCTGCCCAGGGGGTCTCTGGCAAGGAAGGATGATGGTGACTCACTCAAAATTAGATCTTGGCCCCAAGCAAGTACACCAACACCCCTCCAAATCATTGAATTCATACCCTGTGGATTATCAAGTCTTGCCCAGGGGTGGAGTTAAGGCATACTTATAGAAATAATGAGTGACCACCTCTTTTGTTCCAGACCAACGTCAATCCAAATGGAAACATTTTGCTCTATCGTCTCTTATGTACTTGCCACAGAAATAATAATTGCATCTATGAATTTATTATTATTTTCCCATCCCATAGACACGTCGCACACCCCACCCGCGATCCAATAGGACATCACAATTCCTGCCACATGGTTTAAGTTGTGCAACTCATGTTTAGGCTTAATTAAAAGATTGGGCTTGTCCAATTCTAAATATAAAAAAAATGAGGCTTAATTATTAAGCTGTGGGTAAGTATTAATGTTCCAGTATCATATTCTCTTGAATATGATACTGGAACACACGGGTCTTCATGAAACTAATACCATTACCATATCAAAGGATTGAACTATCAATAGAGAGTATCAGGCCATATGGTCAAAGTCAGTTAGTTTACACTGAAACTAGACATACAGGTGGCTCAAGTGTAAAATGTCTCACCTTGCAGGGCCTTTGATAGATCAGAAAGGCAATCCTTGTCACACCTTGCAGAAGCCCCTTTTGATCAAAAGAGCAATTTCTCTTTGCCATTTGTCCTCTACGCAGGGATCAAATTATTGATGCACTAACCAAGTTATATTAAATAGCAATATTCCGTAGTGTAATAATAAATTATGCACCCTTGTCGTGACACGTGTACACAAATTCTGGGGGCGGCAAAATGCATCTTCGCCTGTGTAAACAAACATCCAAAATTCCTTCCACCAGCACTGTGTGTAACTATAACAGTGACAATATTAGGACCATGTTTGCAGTGAAATCTACTTAATATTAAATTGCTCCTTTTTCTATTTATTAAAACGTGAAATGGATGTTTGTACCTATGGGAATTTGAAATGGTTTATACAAGTGAGACTGGATGGAAATTAACCTGCTTTCATATTACAGACTTAAAAGGAAGTAATCTAAATATGGTAACGTTAAACAGAAACAAGGAACATTAATAGAGCACAGGGAAGTTCACAAGAAATACTTAAAAACTTTCCCATGGGTGGTTGTTTCTGATGATTAGTTGTGGGGGTTGTTAGAAATGATCTCCAAACAAAATGTAAATATTCACTTCCTATTTGGATAAAAAGCTATTACCATAACATTAGCTTGAAACAAGTGGCTCAGAACACAGGATAAAATAAGTTCATTTATAGGTTGATGTTCATAACTAAAAAAACACATTTATGTAAATGCACACAATCTTATATTTTCTTTTCTTGGTTTGTTCTGTTGATATATATTGAGCGAATACAATTTAGAGATAATATAGAAGTCCTCATGGAATATCAAAGGGACACTATAGTCATTAAATAGTCACTAAAACATCTTTAGTCTAATGAAGCAGACTTTGTATATAAATTTTGTTTCTGAAGTTCCACTGCTCAATTCTCTGCCATTTAGGAGTTAAATTACTTTTGATTCTGTTTATGCAACTATAGTCACCCATCAACAGGTGGTGACCGACACATCCTCCATGAAAACAAAATGGTTTAATTTTCAATCACTTTAAAAGTTTATATCACCGGCTCTGTAAATGTAACTTTAATTACATACAGGAGGCTCCAGCAGGATCTAACAAGCTATTAACAGAGCAGGAGATAAGACATTCTAAATTAAACATAATTTGCTATAAAGGAAGTGTAAACATTAGATGACTCTGTACAGGAAGTGTTTTGGAAGGCTGTGTAAGTCACATTCAGGAGGCTGTGCCTAGGGCTGTATACAAAAAGTGATTTAAATCCTAAATGGCAGAAAATTGTGCAGTGAGACTGCAGGGGCATGATCTATACACCAAAACTGCTTCATTAAGCTAAAGTTGTTTTAATGACTATAATGTCCTCCTAAAGTTTGACACAGGATGCTCTGAACCTGTTTACCTTAATAAGCCGAATAACTCTGCTTCAAACTAGGACACGGGGAGACCTGCGTCTCTCCAGCAACAATATTACACAAGATGATGGGGCTAATCACTATATAATCCTCTCAAGTCCTGGTGCACATTTACCTGTTGTGGTTTTTTATAGGTCCAAATAGCGCGATTATAGTGATTTGGCTGTCTCTTGCTATTACTTCTCTAGGTAACATTAAATCCAGCCATTCTAAGGGCCAGTAATACAACTAGCCAGCCACCACATGGAAAAAGTTAAAATAAATAAATAAAAAATAATATTGGGGGCCAACAAGACCACCATATTACTACAATGGAGATAAAGTACCTCCATATGTCCTTACCTGCCATCAAGATGGGGGCATATCTACTAAACATTAAAAACTAGTGGCTGGGCAGACATTGCTGTCCAGCCGCTAGAATCAATATCCAGGTCTTGGGTATCAATGTCTAAGCCTTGATCATAGGCCATCGCTTATTTTCACTTCTAATTAGTTTCTGAACTTTGGACAGAATTGCATGTATTGTTTTTGTTTTTGATTTTTTTTTTTACAACACATTTGCTAGAAAGGCAGCCAGTGTTTGAAATGGTCATTGACTTAAATGCAACTTACCGGGCTCAATGTTTGTAGCTCTGGATAGCACTTATCTACACTAAGCCATTTAGAAATTTGTAGTCAGTGGTTCATCAAGTCCTGTTGGTGGTCAGATTTGATGAGAGAAATTGGCTGTGTCCATAAATCTTATGCTTGACTGCTTAACATAAGATACATGGCCCTTTCTTGCCAAATCAATAATATGCTGTTAAAAACATTGGAAAGGCGTGATTGTTTTTACATTATTAATTGTATAAGAAACCAAATTCATTCTGGGATGGAGAATTCTACTCACAGAATAATATTTAGTCAGTCAATACAAAATGCATGTGTTTTCGATATTTTTAACATTGTATATAAAAAAAAATGCATCCTAACGTAAATTTTATGCTTTTTATATTGTTCCTTTTTTCCCCTTTTCGTTTACAGAACTTATAAATGAAACAGGAATTTGAACCAGACAATTACAAATGTCAGAAATCAAAATGGCCAACGCATCGAACAATTCTACCGAACAATGTAACCCACCGTACAGTGAGAGTGAGCAAGCTGTTATTGCAATGTACAGTATTATCCTAGTGATTGGATTGCCAGCAAACATCTTAACAGCAGTACTGACATTGATACAAATACGTAGAAAAAACGTATTGGCAGTTTATCTCTTCAGTCTTTCGATAAGTGAACTGATGTACTTGGGGACACTACCTCTCTGGATCCTCTATGTAAAGAATGGACACAACTGGATATGGGGTCCAATGGCTTGCAAAATTACAGGGTATATCTTTTTTAACAACATATACATCAGTATCTTCCTGCTATGTTGCATATCAATTGACCGTTTTATAGCAGTGGAATTCTCCCTGGAATCCAGAGGAATTAGACGTCAAAGAGTTGCTATTTTGGTCACTTGTATTCTATGTGTGTTGGTAGGTTTGACGCACTCTCCAACATTCATATTTAATGACGGAGAAAAAGATGGCGATCCCTGCTTTGAAAAGCTTCCGATGGACCCACTGATCGCTCGGTTTTATTTTGCCAGATTTGTAATTGGTTTTCTGATTCCTTTATTAATCCTGATATTTACCAACTACACCATAAAAAGGCGAATTGAAACAAGCAGTAGCTTCACAGACCATCAGAAGACAAAAGTGAAGTGGCTAGCGAGGACCATAATAATTATATTTATGATTTGTTTCGCCCCGTATCACCTGGTGCTGCTTCTCAGGGCAATAATGTTTTCTTTGGATAACGCCAATTCCTGCAGCTTTGAAGAAGCGATTTATACCACTTATTCTGCTTTTCTTTGCTTGGTCACAATGAATAGTGTGGCCGACCCCTTTATCTATGTATTAGTCAGTGAAAATGTGAGGAAAGACATATACAAAGCTCTACGAGGATGGAGGAGTCAGGTTTTCGTTAATATCAAAAGTGACAACAGCACGCAACACAACATTCAGAATTCTACAGAACAACAGGCTGAAAAACAGACATCCACACAACTTATGGATTTTCCATAACTGTTTTAAAATCAAAAACAAAGTGTTATACATTTTATGTATGTTCCCATGACAACTGGTTGATTCAGCACATTATTATTATTAGATAAGAATTGCAAATAAAATTATCCATTCCACAGTAAGACACAAATCTTTTAATCAGTCAGCAATAATTTCAATAAAAAAATTCAACTTTTAGCCATAAATCATCATGAATCAAAAGATCTGACTAGACATTTAACATTAACATTACAAGATAAATTCTCCCAGGGGTCTGACCTCAAAGGGTTAGGTACCAACATGATTGTGGTGAGGCCAAAAAACGCCACAACTCACCACGGTGCAAATATAAATTACCGTTATGCATCACCTGCTTATCTCAAGTTGGACTTTGAGGGGTCCTTCTTGGGCATAGAAACTTGAAAAATCATGTTTCTGCAACTATCCCAGAGTTCCAAGCTTGACATGCAAATAAGCACAGACAGGTATTGTGTATCAGACTTCATACTGCATTTCTGCAGATACCCTCAGCAACGGATACTGTGTATACACAACTATTGATGAGATATGCTGTTGTACCGGCCATTAGTAAATCAAGCCATAGAAATATAAAAAGATAGAATGTGATGGCAGATAAGACCCATTCGGCCCATCTAGTCTGCTCAATTTTCTCAATACTTGCATTAGTCTCTCATATCTAGGATAGCCTTATGCCTATCCCACACATGCTTAAACTCGTTCACTGTGTTAACCTCTACCACTTCAGCTGGAAGGTTATTCCATGTGTCCACTACTCTCTCAGTAAATCAATAAACCTTTGCCCCTCTAATTTAAGACTATGTCCTCTTTTTGTGGTAGTTTACCTTCTTTTAAATATAGTGTCCTCCTTTATTGAAAGCCCTTTGAATTTGACTACCCTTTGCAATGCATATAATCTCAAATGTTTCAAAATGTTTTTTTATTTTGCGAGCTTACACACTGCTTCTTAAGAAAGTTTCATGTTGAGGCAAAGTGGTTGCATTAATTAATGTCATAATGTAGGTGTGAAATCAACATTGTCATTTAAAGGTTTCTGAGCCAAAGAAATGTGTTGGGATTTAAAATGTTTATCAATAATTCAAATATAATTTAACAATTTGAGTGTCAGTAAAAAAAGTGACCCATTTCCTAACACTCTTCTCACACTCAAATTGCTAATAATACAAATACAGCAAGCAGAATTCGAAAAAATTATTGAAAAACTGCTTTTCTATGTACATTTATACAATATTTATATTTACACTATATTTGTTAATGTGTAAATATTTATTTTTTACTTTATTTATTGCAGAGATTAAGCAGGATATCTGTTGGGGTAAGGTTTGTGTATTATTTATTTGTGTGCTAATAATTGTTTTTTAATGGAAATTGCAATAAAGTACATGGCAAATAAAAGTGCGTTAGCGTGTTTTTTCTAAATTCCACAAACAAGACCGTTCATCTTTCCAAAATATCCAAACATACTCATAAATATATAATAATAGATAATAATGAACTGTGAATTATGGGAAAATAATAAGACACAAGACGGAAAGGGTTAATGGTTAAAGGTATAATGTAGTGGAGCATCGTGCAGGAGTTATATGAACACGCCAATGGGATTTTTTTTATAAAACCAATTTAGTAGATATACACATAAAGATCATTTTCTCACAGCAGCTCAGCTGATGTACTAAAGGTGATTGAAATGTCCCTTTAAATTGATTTTTTAAAATAAGGGTTCAGTGAAAAAGCCACTAACATATAGCAACCTGGCTCAAGTTAATAATACAGCCTGAATTTCATTATCAGTTTCATGTCGAATATTAAAGAAACACTCAAACAACCATAATCACTACACCCCAATTTAGTGCCTGTGGCGGCTGGAGAGCCATGACGCTCTCCTAGAGTGAGTAATCAAAGCCTTTAATAATGGTAGGACACCTTACATGGGTCTTCCCGGGGCATCCTCGGCTGCAGCCCTGCTCCATTGATTTAAGAAGGGCCTTGCAACGCCACTCTCGTTGGCTGAGAGCGTTTGCTTGATGGATCCAGCTAAATTTATGAACTATTCTTAAATGGTTTGACTCCTTATTACGGGAGAGTGCCAGGGGACATATATCACCACTAGAGGAAGTTGTAGTGGTTGTGGTGCTTAAAGTATTCCTTTGAAAGCAAAATGTTTGTTTACTTAATTGTGCCTTTAATATTTCAAAAGATCTTCACATCCTCTATTCAATTCCATGCAACTTCCTCTTTGATGTTTAACCTTCTGTGATGTAAATGGATTTCCTATGATCTCTAACAGGGTTATGTAATAAAGTAGAATTTACAGTGAATCCAAAGTGAATTTGAAATTTAAAGGAGCATTATAGTGCTAGGACTCCATAAAAGGTTGTGAAACACTGCAAATTATGACATGATCAGAGTATTCTAATCTGTTTGTGATTTATGCGTACATATTTTGCAAGCGATTCTTTCTGTTGAAATGTTTCAGAGCAGTTCCCTTTTGTAAACCACAATGAAGTATACACATATTAATAAATGTAACTTTTCTTGTGCTAAAAATATGGCAAAAATATTTGCGTTATATAATGACATTGCTATTTGTATGAAGTGTTTTATGTATCCACCTATTCACCTCTGTATATGTCAGATGCAACTAATAGTTGTGTTAACTTTCTTTTGAGCAAATACTGCTTAAACTGTAATTCTTTTTGCAAACCAGCGATATGTGTGTTATGTAAATTTTGCACACTGTACATTTGTTCATATTCAACCACATTGGCATGATATATGCACATTTTATGATCACAAACAACTTGCATACTGCTGTGAATCGTGCATGTTGTCAACCAGCAACTGTGGAATTCAGTTCTTCAGACAAAGTAATATATAAAATAGACACAAGGTGTCAGTGTTCTCTAAGAAACATACAATTACAAAGGCTTTCTGCATAAGGCTCTTTCACTTTCAACAAAGATGCCTGAAGAAGGTAGTTGGCATATGTCCGTTAATATAGATAAAGATAATGTTTGTTTAAAGAGAAGTTACAGGAAGGTTAGCAATGTTTCCAATTCAAACACAATAAAACAAGTGAAAGAATGGCGCTATCAATAAAATTTTAAGAAAATTAAAAATTAAAAAATGGAGCAGTACCTAAACAGTGTATTAGCCCAAAGACACTCATTAAATCACAAAAAAAACTAAAATTAGGTGCGCTATGATTTTTAAGTGCAATATTTTCAAACAGCACAAAGTGCAAATTTGCAGTGCAATGGCATAAAGTGCTTAATTTAGTGAAAAAACACTTATTCACATATGTAACAATCTGTGTGAACAATAGCATAAATTACTTAATTTAGTGAAAAACACGAATTCACATATATAGCAATTTGTGTGAATAATCAACTCTTTAGTGCACAAAAATGTCACAATTTAAGAAAATAAAACTTATTTTAAAACCATTTCGAGGGGCGTGGTCTGACCGTCGATGAGACCAGACGTGCTTCACTAGAGCTCCGTCCCAACGGCGCCATAAGCAGACAAAAGCGACCTTTTTAAGGCATTTTCCCCCTCACTAACCTATACAGGATGGAAAAAAGACTCCCCAAGAAACAAGCGAAGAGGACTGCGGAGTCCAGCGGCTCAGTTCTGGACCTGCTCACAGCCCATCGGCACGGCCGGGCCGACAGCCAAGATGGCGACGGAGTATCTCCACATGCGTCGCCCGGCGTAGACAAGGAGGCACTATCCGCGGAACAAAGCACTGTTCTCGCAAAATTGGCAGAGGTGAGATCGTTCCTTGCTGGGGAAATAGCCAAGTCAACGGCTGTTCTGCAGGCCGACATAAGTGCCCTGGGAGAGCGCACGGCAAAATTGGAAGACCGCATGGAAGCGACAACTCAGGCCCACAATGAGGCAGCCGACCGGATAAATCGCATGACAATGCATATGCTCGACATGGATTTAGCCCTGGAAGATATGGCAAACCGTTCTCGGAGAAACAATCTCCGCATAAGAGGCTTGCCTGAGGGGTCGGATGAAGACCTGCAGGGCCTTTTAACATCAGTCTTTAGGCCGCTGCTCCCACACATCCCAGAGGAACAGTGGCACATGGAGAGAGCTCACAGGGCGATGAAAACGCAGAGGGCCGAAGCCAACGCCCCGAGGGATGTAATAATAAAATTCCTCTATTTCAAAACAAAAGAAGCCCTGATGAAAAAGAGCCGTGATGGGCCGATCCGGCACGCCGGAGCCACAATATCTTTTTTCCAAGACCTGGCTCCCTCGACATTACAACGGAGGAGAGACTGGCGGCCCATAACCGGGGCTCTGCGAGGAGCAGGCCTGAAATACGCCTGGGGCTTCCCTTTCAAGCTAATGGTGTTCCGCGAGGGGAGAGCCCACGTCCTGTCACCAGGTGGAGATCCGAAGCGCTTACTCCAGGGCTTGGGAATCCAGTCCCCCCCAGACCTACCTGATCTGACGATGGGCCCGGCGGAGCTTCCACAGCTTCAGACGGAGTGGCGTGGAGTGGGGCCCAGAAGCCAGCGCTAACGAATAGCGGTATCGTATTCAGAGAGTCTCGTTATGATTGTTTCTTCAGGCCAATCCTCTATTTTTGGTGATGGGGCCTTGTTTTTCATTTTCTGTTGGGTGGGGGACGCGGGTGCGGGATCTCAGCAGTACATGGGGAGCTTGGGGTGGGTCACCAGGTATGTCTCTCGCCCTGTTTTTGGCCAGTCCCGGGATCCCTATGTAGCTCAGCGGATCTGACAGCGCCCCACTACGCCTGTTATACCAGAAGCACATTATCACATTGTTTGGGTGGGAACGAGGGGGTGGCGGGTCAGTCCCTGGTCTCCCCCTTTTTACCCCTGTTTTTGTCCCGTGGTTCCCCCTTTTTCTCCTGCCCATCCCCACCCTTAACAGGGATGCCCGAGGATCTCCTGGCCTCCCGTCGGGGCCATTGGGGCTCTTAGGATTGAGGGTCTCCTTTCCTCTCGGCCGGTAGGGCAGAGTTGGGGGGGCCCCCGGCCACCCTACGGCACCAGTGTACCGGTCCTTGGAACTGGGTCATAGACTTTTTTCCCCCCCCCATTTTTTGTGTGAAGACATCTGAGAAGGACAAATTGAGGGTCTTAGACACCCCAGGACAGGTTCGGTGTATTGTTGTGTTGCTCTATTGTCCTGCTGGTGCGACCACCGGATCTATGCAAAGTTAAATGGAGGTTGCGGGAGGGTGATATCATCCTTTTAAATGGTATCGAAAATTGTTCAAACAGAGGGAGGGGAAGGGGGGGGCGGGGGGAAAAAAAAAAGGGAAGAGAGAGAGGGGGACGGTACGGGGGGAGGTCACGAGGGAGAGGAGAAAGGTCAAAAGTGGTTCACTACTTTCTAGATACATGTATACGAGCGGCACTAAAATGAGTGCTTGCTATTAGACGACACAATTCTCATCAAGAGTCTCCCCTACGGGATGGGTCAGACCTGCAATTGCTACACCAATAGCCCCTCCCAGAGTAAAGGTGGTGGCAGAATTCCACATTCCCTGTCTTAGATAGCTATACCCCCCATTATAAGCACCATTAACGTTGGTGATAAGCACCTCTACATTTCCATACAATATGGCTCTCCCGGGCACTCGGCTAGGGAGATACAGGCTGGGAGTGTACATTTGTGGGCCCTTTTGGCACAATCAGCTGTCCCCCTGTGCGGCTGCTTGCCCCCTCTGGCAGGTCCGATGACCGTCTCGTGTGAGGCCCGGCCATGGGGGGCGACCATACGAACGGGTGAACATTAACTCGGACAGTAGGGCGGCTTTTTGGGTGTCCCCGGCAGGGAGAAAATGATGTGGTGTTGGCACATAATAGAGTTTTACCTGTCTCCCCAATGTACGATTGCGCCATATGGTCCTGGAGGTGGACAATTGTAATGAGATACAGGGGATTTTTATTCACGAGGCAGAGAAAACTCAAAGCGATATACGGCCCGTAATGAACGTACTTAGTTTGATCTGCCTGCACCATTGTTATTAGCTTGTCTGATACTTACGATATGGCATCCCTGGATGCATCCTTACGCATAGTTTAGTACAATCCCCCAATCCATAACACCCAATCAACCACGGGGGTCATGAACAAACTGTTGAACGTAAGGATTGGCTCTTTACGGGCACGAGGGCGGTATGGGGTTGGGGGGGCCTGTAGATGGGAGATAGACAGACAGAAGCGGGATTGAGGGGTCAGAGGGAGAGGGGGGGAGGGAGGATGAAGGAGAAAGGGACAACGGGGAGAAAAAAAAAAAAAAAAACGCAAAAATAATGAAAAATAACAATGTTATCAAATGGCAAAATATTAAACAAGGACCAAATGCGTTGTATGTTACGTATTGATCGAGCTGAACCTACTAGCCCGTAACACGTTTATTAAAATGTGATCTGTAAATAGTTTCATTAGAATTTAGCGCTTCCTTTGTCCCAGTGGTGTAGCAGCGGGGAGGAGGGAAATGAACGAGGGTTGGCGACCCCGATAGCACAGGGCCTTGAGCCCAGACAGTTTGTTTTTCTCACTGGGCCCAGGCAGGGCGGAGTATTTTTGCGAGGGCTCCGCGATCAGCATCAGAACACATGGGGGGTGGGAAAGATACCCCCAATAGACTGGGTGGCGCGGCTCCCTTAGCGGTTAATATAGAGGTCCAAGCGAAATACACGTGGCGCCTATGCGGAGGAGCGCTAGATCCCATCGTTTCCTCCCAACGTTGACCGTGGCTGGAATGAGGGATGATGTCCCCCACAAAAATCTGGCGAATGGTAAGACCAGAATTTCTGTTCATCGGACTGAGTCCGGATGTAGTTCTTATTATTCTATATCTTTTTCACTTTCTACCTTTTCTTCCCTACTCTTTACCTTTATCCTGAGGGGTGGTGGATGCGGGGGGCAAGCAGAGGTCCTCTTTCAGGGACCTATTGGGGTACAGGTAGTGCACTCGGTCTTGAGAAACACATATAGCACCATAACGGCTCCGCCTGATGGAGATTAAGATAATTTCCCTGAATACAAAGGGCCTCAACACTCCAAAGAAGCGTCGACTCCTGTTCCGAGAATTAAAGAGGATGAGAGCGGACATTGCTTTTGTTCAAGAAACCCACCTACCTAAACAGGCCGTTTTTCGGTTGAGGGACCACACATATGCTGGTTCATATGAGGCTAGGTCCCACTGTAAACGTAACAGGGTGGCAATTCTCATTAGAGGCAGTTGCCCCTTTCCGGGAGACACATCATGAAGCAGACCCGGACGGTCGGTACATTATCGTTTCAGGCATCTTACACTCACATCCCATCCATCTGATTAATATATACGCACCAAATCAGCCGGACCCAAGGTTCTGGGAAGGGCTACGAGGGAAAATCTCGGGGATGACCCACGGAATGATATTCTTAGGCAGCGACTTCAATGCGGTCCCGTGCCCAGCGGCAGACAGGAGCTCACGGAGGGGTACTCCTAGATCACAGGGTAGGGGCGGCCAGGATCGCCTTCTTAAAGACTTCATATCCGAGACCAGACTGGTAGATATATGGCGAGCTCACCATCCGGGGGATAAGGACTACTCCTTTTATTCAGCTCCCCATGGAACGTATTCTAGGATAGATCTATTCTTAACCAACGCTGCGGGAATGTCCCGAACGGTAGGGTCACAGGTGGGTAATATATCTTGGTCGGATCACGCTGATATCTCCATCACATTAGGCAACCT
The DNA here is from genome assembly GCA_933207985.1 of Pelobates cultripes. NCBI lineage: Eukaryota > Metazoa > Chordata > Amphibia > Anura > Pelobatidae > Pelobates > Pelobates cultripes. Next base: position 82,630,179 of record OW240924.1, read on the forward strand.
ATGCGTAGCTTCACCATGGACATGGAAATTGAACACGTCCCTGCTTCGTGACCCGATAATCCTGGAACAAACTAGGAAAGAAATAGCAGATTACTTTGAGATCAACACCATGCCCGACGTGAACGCGAGCACGGTATGGGCGGCCCACAAAGCGGTCATCAGGGGGACCCTAATTAAACTGGCCACCAGGAGAAAGAAAACGAAGTACCAGAAACTGGAATTTTTACTAGGAAGACTGAGATCCCTAGAACAAAAACACCAAACTGAGCCAACAGAGGGCACTCTCAGACAATTGGAGGCGATCAGACGTGACACCCGAACCTTATTACTTGATGATACGGCGAGATCTATGACCTGGTCCAAAAGGACCTTTTTCGAAAAGGCAAACAAGATGGACACCCTCCTGGCCAGGACGCTTCGCCCAAGGCAGGGGAGGTCCCACATAACTGCACTTAAACACCCGGACGGCATGACGAGGACAAACCCAGTGGAGATAGCAAAGATATTCGAGGATTTCTACCGACGGATGTATAATCACACCCCAGATGGGAGTCCCTTCGGGGAGCACGAGGAGGAGTATATAAGGCAATATCTGGACAGGTTAGGAATGAAAAAATTGAATGAGGAGATGGCAAACACTTTAGCGGCACCTATCTCAGAAGAGGAAATAGATAAAGCTATATCGAGCCTGAAAGGCAACAAAGCACCAGGTCCAGATGGTTTCGATGGCACATACTATAAAACATTCAGGGAAGAACTCACGCCTCAATTGACCCGTCTTTTTGACGATCTCCGGCAGGGTGGTCAACTAGCCCATGATATGTCACTGGCGACCATGGTACTGTTGCCCAAACCTGGAAAGGATCCACTTTACCCCGAGAACTACAGACCTATCTCGCTGATCAATCACGATCTTAAGATCTTAGCAAAAATTCAAGCAGATAGATTAAATCCGCTTTTGCACTCTATAATTCATGCAGACCAAGTGGGTTTTATCCAAGGTCGGCAATTGTTCGAAAACACAAGAAGGAACATTGACTTGATTTGGAAACAAGTGACCTCAGAGACCCCTACATTAGTTGTATCCATAGATGCAGAGAAAGCTTTCGATAGGGTCAGGTGGCAATTCCTCTTTCCAGTTTTAAAGAGTTTGGGCCTCCCAGACGAATTCCTCACAATAACAAGAGCAATGTACCACAACGTAAGAACACAGGTGCAGATATCGGGAGCTCCGCTACATCCTTTCAATTTGTACAACGGAACAAGACAGGGTTGCCCACTATCTCCCCTTCTTTTTGTCTTAGCGCTCGAGCCCTTCCTTCAAGCGATACACCGACATCCGAACATTGCAGGGGTAAGGGTGGGAGACAAAGAGTTTAAGGTGTCGGCATACGCAGATGATGTCCTTTTGACCATTACAACCCCTCATGAATCAATGATGGCGATACAGGATGTAATAACGGAATTCGGTATGGTATCAGGTTATAAAGCAAACATTCAGAAGTCCAGCGCCCTCCCGATTTGTCTACCACAAGACGTCATAGCTAGATTACAGGAGATCCACCAAATAAGAATGGAAAGGGATTCTCTGAAGTACTTAGGGATAAATCTGACAGCGGACCCCGGACGTCTATATTCTGCTAACTATGCTCCGCTGCTCAGGGAACTGACGGGAGACCTCGACAAGTGGACAGATAAACCTATTTCCTGGATGGGCAGGATTAACTCGGTAAAGATGAATATTCTTCCACGTATATTGTTTCTTTTCCAGGCTCTGCCCATCCGGGTCACAAAGACACAACTGATTCCCCTGCAAAGATCTATAGGAGATTTTATTTGGCAGAATAAGAGACACAGAATCTCTAAACAGATCTTATACAGACGAAAGGATAGGGGGGGTCTGGGCCTCCCAAATCTTTACTTCTACTATATGGCGGCCCAATTGACGCAGATAGCCATGTGGCACTCCACGCCAGATGAGAGAAGGTGGGTAGACATCGAGTCTATGATGGTGGGCGTAGATGTGCCACAGTTTACAATATGGGTTCCCAAAGAACACAGACCGATGATACGGGTCACGTGCCCGGCGATCCTAAACTCGATATGGATATGGGACAAATGTACCACCAAATATGGGCTGGCGTCATCCCCCTCTCCCTTGACCCCGATCCTCCGCAATAGAGAATTCTCTCCCGGCATGGCCCCCAGAAATTTCCGCAATATAGAAAGAACGGGTCTACAACGGCTACATCAGCTCTATCAAAACGGGGAGACTTACAATCGGGTAACCATCTAACCCCCGCGGACTTCTTCAGGTTTGTCCAAATTCGGGACTTCGCGAAACAACAACATATTAAAACTGCTGCCCTGGGGAAACCCACCTTCTATGAGAAGCTATGCTCCGAGGGGGTTTCCCCCAAGGGGATGATCACGTTAATATATGCACATCTCAGTGAAGAAAATAGAGAATGGGGAAGTTTGTCTTATACGGCCCAATGGGAGACCGACCTCGGGGAGGTTCTAGAGGGGGTAGAGTGGCAGGAAATATGGGAGGCGAACGCAAAAGTCTCCATATGTGTCACCCTCCAGGAGCAGTCTTGGAAAACTATGTTTCGGTGGTACACTACCCCAATTAAATTACATAAAATGCACAAACTGGAGACGGATGATTGCTGGAGGGGATGCGGGGTCCGAGGATCATACATCCACATGTGGTGGGAATGCCCGAAGTTGCGGGGTTTTTGGGGATCTGTGGAGGATTTGGTGAGACAAACTTTCGATCGGCCCCTAAAACTTGATCCATGGATCTACTTGCTGAATAGATCGGTGGACGGGTGGACAAAGAGGGAACAGACACTAGTACACAAGATTACCTTGTGTGCACGTCGCGCGATAGCGTTAGCGTGGCTCACTCCTGAGGGCCCAGAATTCTCAGGGGTTATCTCTAGAATCAAAGAGTGTAGAATCATGGACGATCTAACTGCAAGGGTGAGAGGGAACACTACGACATTCCAAAAAACATGGGAACCATGGGACAATAGCATACTGGGTTCGAGCGAAGATTGAGAGCCTCACACAAAGTGGGAATGAACTCATGATATCCACATCCTTATGTAAAGCGACACGTCTGTTAACGCCACAACTGAACTGCCCCCCCCCACCCGCCCTCCCTCCACCTCCTTCTTTGCTATTTCCTTTTTCTTGGGTTTTCTATCCAATCTTTTTCCTCTCCTTTTCTAATTCTTCTTAATTCTTTGTTTTCCGTTTCTTTATTCAAGCAGGATCATACGGTCAGAGGACTGAAGTAGCTAAAGTACTGAAGGGATAAACGTACATAAAGCCTAATCGTTTTCCCTATCGGTCTGCCCTAGGTTAAAATAACTTACCCTAATAGACTGGGGGCCCCAAGGTTTTTTCTAGCAGAAAGCAGATGCAAGGTCCAGGTCGAGTATTACCTATCTACAAGCTATGTAATTCCTTGTGGCTCCCTTGTGAGCCTAAATGTGTATATATACCTGTTTTGTTTATAGTGTATGTAAAACCTTCCGTAGCCGTCAGGTACCAAGGTTTTCTTAATTCGAGGAAAGGGCTAAGGTTGTATCAGGGGATGTACGCCATGTTCTCAAAACTTATATCCAAGTTGGCTTCTGCGTAAGCCCCAAAGTTATATGCATTCCTGTTGTGTATATTGTGCAAACTCAAAGTTTTATAAAAATAGAAAATCCCTTGGCAGGTAGCCAAATTAGCTTATCGGTACCATAACTTACTGTCTATGCATTATATTAGCACATGTATAAATACAATTGAACTTGTTTACTATTTATCAGGCTTTTGCACAAGCCGTCACGTTAATGTTACCTGACTACCATTGCCAAGATGAAAAAATAAAAAAAAAAAAAAAAAAACATTTCGAGCATCTTTTTGGGAGAGGACCTAAAGAATAATAGGGTATTATTCAAAGAACAAAAAAAAACAAAAAAAGGGGGTTGGAGAAGCCCTTTAAACAATCAACAAATCTACATCAGATAACACACCCAATCATATCTATAAGACAATCCAAGCCTGATTATGGTTTTCTAAGATCCAGCTTACCATTCTGAAACCAAAAGTGGGGGAAATTTTACAAAATAAGTATTTTCATTTTACTGACCTTTATTTGGTGTGTATTCTTACATCCCTGGCTCCCTTCTCTTCTAAGATTATGAAAATGTATCTAGTGAGAGAAAGAAGACATACTAACGATTTAAGCACCATACTTGTGTGTTATACCAGCAACTAGCATTTTAAACAGCCTCTCTACAACTGCAAATCAGACAACTACCCCAATGTTGTATGTGATTTTAGGTTTTTTTTTACCTACCAGAAGCCAGACCCATGGTAGGTTGGAGCAAGCGACCCCCTTGACCAGAGTGTACTTGCAGTGACATCACATCCACGTTACAGATTTCACCTTGAAACTGGGTCACGTGCGACTTGTGAGCTCATCTGCTGGATTGCGAGTCAGAGAGAGCTGAAGGATAGTGCCTGTGATAGATTGAGAACGTGGCTGGGTTTACAACCCGAGCGCCTGTTGCACTAAATTCTCAAGAACTCCTCTATTCTCCACCCGCTTCCGAATAAAATAAAATAAAAACACTTGAATGCTTAAAGGGACACTATAGTCACCAAAACAACTACAGCTTAATGTAGTTGTTCTGGTGAGTATAATAGCTCCCTTCAGGCATTTTCATGTAAACACTGCCTTTTCACAGAAAAGGCAGTGTTTACATTGCCCCTAGGGACACCTTCAAGTGGCCACTCCTTAGATGGCCACGGGCGGTGCTTCCTGGCTCAGGGCTGCACAGTAAGCAACCGTGCCGTTCAGCGTCTGCACGGAGACGCTGAATTTTCCTTATAGAAATGCAGTGATTCAATGCATCTCTAGGAGGAGGTCCTGATTGGCCAAAACTGCATTTGGCCCCGCCCCATGCCGATTTTGGTCAATCCAGTGCTTTCCCTCTTAGAAAACCATTGGATTGGCTAAAAATCGCCCATTTTGATGATGTACTAATCATGTACTAATAAGGGGAGTTTTAAACTTTTATATGGGGGCTAAGGGAGGCAAGCCACCTAAATGGTGGGTTAAACACTATAGGGTCAGGAATACATGTTTCTTTAAATATGATAACAATTTTGGTATATACACACATATAGAAGGAGTGTGTGTGTGGATGTTTATATATGTCTGTTTAGTGTGTGCATGTGTAGGAGTGTGTGTAAATGTCTGAGTGCATATTTATGTTTTATGCAGACATTCCAACTCCCCTGGATGTTCAGGGTGCGTTGCGCATTTAATAGCGACTCCCTGACGCTCGCAAATTATATATAATATCCCAGAAATCCAAGATATTGTAGAAAATTTGTAGGCCACCAGATGGGTATCGCCAGTGGCGTACTAAGGGGGGGGGCGGAGGGGGCAGTCCGCTCCGGGTGCCACCAGGGTGGGGGGTGCCATGACCCTGGTCTGGGAGCTGGTGGAGGCTGTGTGAGCTGTACTGTCGCACAGTGCTCCATGGTAGTTAGGGTGCCGTGCGGCCAGAACAGCTCACACACGCAAAGAGCAGCTGAACTGGCCGCACGGAGGTAAAGTGGGGGCGGAGCTAAGCAAAATCAGGGGCGGAGCCAAACCGACAGCGGGGGTGGGGCTTAATATGGCCCTTACTGCTGTCACTGCTGCACATTGAGGTGCAGCAAGATGGAATCCCTGCCTCTCCACAGGCTTCAGGGAACCAGCCCACTGTCTGTAAGTAATAGTGTGTGACTGTGACAGTGTGTGCGTGTGTGTAAAAATGTCTGTAACTGTGTGTATGTGCGTGTGTGTGTGAGACTGTCTGCCTGTAACTTTGTGTGTATGTGTGTGTATGTGTCTGCCTGTAAGTGTGTGTGTGTGTGTAACTCTCTGCCTGTGACTGTGTGTGTGAGTGACTGTATATGTGCCTGTCTGTCTGTAACTGTGTGCATGACTGTCTGGCTATGACTGTGTGTGACTACCTGTAACTGACTGTGTGTGTAACTGTCTGCCTATAACTGTGTGTGTGACTGCATGTGACTATGTATGTGTGACTGTCTGCCTGTGACTGTTTGATGTTGCCTGTAACCGTGTGTGTGACTATCTGTGTGTGACTGTGTGTTTGTGACTGTCTGCTGCTGTCGTGTGTGTGTGTCAATGTATATGTGACTGTCTGCCTGTAACTGTGTGCATGACTGTCTGTGACTGTATGTGCGACTGTCTGCATGTGACTGTGTGTCTGTAACTGTGTGTGTGTGCAACTCTCTGCCTGTGACTGTGTCTGTAACTGTGTGCGTGACTGTCTGGCTATGACTGTGTGTGACTACCTGTAACTGACTATGTGTGTAACTGTCTGCCTATAACTGTGTGTGTGACTGCATGTGACTATGTATGTGTGACTATCTGTCTGTACCTGATGTTGCCTGTAACCGTGTGTGTGACTATCTGTGACTGTGTGCTTGAGACTGTCTGCTGCTGTCGTGTGTGTGTGTCAATGTATATGTGACTGTCTGCCTGTAACTGTGTGCATGACTGTCTGTGACTGTCTGCATGTGACTATGTATGTGTGACCATGAGCGTAGGAACCTGGGGGCATGGGGGGGACACATCCCCCCCAGCAAATCATGCAGGGGGGACAGGTTATAGAGAAATCCCCACCAGCTTCTGCCGGCCGCGGGTGGCTCCATCAGGGAACCGCACACACTGCAAACTGGGAAGGGGAGCACATCCCCTTCCGCGCAGGAGCGCCGGGTGTCACGTGACTACCCGGCGCTCAGTCTAACACTGCGCCCGCCAGACTTCCAGAGGTCCCCCTGCTATGTCAGGTAAAAGGGGGGGGACAACAGTTTGTAGGGGAGAGGGCAGAGCCGGTCACCTCTGAAAAGAAAAAAAAAACAGCTGCCTGAGCATTTTTTGTGTTAATTAATGGAAGAGTTAAAGAAGGGGCGAGGGGGGAGGTAGAAAAATCAATGTTAGGGGGGCTTCTAATATGGATGGGAGGAAGGGGGAGGAAGAAAAATATTTGGAAGGGGTTAGGGGGTCTACTAATATGGATGGGAGGAGGGGGAAGGTAGAAAAATAATTGGAATGGTTTAGGGGGGCTTCTAATATGGCTGGGAGGAGGTAAAAAATTATTGGAAGGGGTTAGGCGGGCTACTAATATGGATGGGGGAGAGGGGTAGGTAGAAAAATAATTGGAAGGGGTTAGGGGAGTACTAATATGAATGGAAGGGGTACGGTGGGTTCTAATATGCATGGAAGGGGTTGGGGGTGTACTAATATGCATGGAAGGGGTAGGAGGGGTTAATATGCATCGAAGGGGTAGGTGGGGTTCTTATGTGCATGGAAAGGGTAGGGGTGGTTCTAATAATCATGGAAGGGGTAGGGGTGGTTCTAATATTCATGGAAGGGGTAGGTGGGGTTCTAATATAAATGGAATACTTTTTAGAATAATGATACAGACATTTTATTTCTTACATTTGTGATGATTCTTTCCCCCCCCTCTATTTTCAAGGGACACTATAGTCACCAGAACCACAACAGCTAAACATAGTAGTTCTGGTGTCTATAGCATGTCTTTGCAGGCTTTTTAATGTAAGCACTGACATTTCCTAAAAAAAGGCAGTATTTACATTACTGCTGAGGAATACCTCTAGTGAACACTCAGATGGCCATTAGAGGTGCTTCCTAGTCGAGACATGAATGCCGCCCTATGAAGTATCTGCGCATGTGCGGCAAAGCTGCGCATGCGCACCAGGGAGAAATGACGCTTCTGAATAGAAGTGTTTTATTGCTCCCTGTTTGCACCCTCCTATTTCGTCATTTTGACGAAATAAGGGGCGCGGCATCAGGAGGATCCCGGCGCTGTATCTGGGTAAGTAAATCCCCTTCCCTGTAGTGATCCTTTAATGTTATTATTTTATCATTTATATAGCGCCAGCAAATTCCGTAGCACTGTACAATGGGATAAACAACTCCTAGTTTACGGAATAAAAATATACCCAGCGAGTAAAAATGATATCCCCCCAGGTTTTTGGTTCCTACGCCCATGTGTGTGACTATCTGTGACTGATGTTGCCTGTAACCGTGTATGACTATCTGTGACTGTGTGCTTGTGACTGTCTGCTGCTGTCGTGAGTGTGTGTCAATGTATATGTGACTGTCTGCCTGTAACTGTGTGCATGACTGTCTGTAACTGTCTGCATGTGACTGTGTGTGTATGTGTGTCTGCCTATGTGTGTGGAACCTCTGCCTGTGACTGTGTGTGTGAGTGACTGTATATGTGACTATCTGTCTGTAACTGTGTGCGTGACTGTCCGGCTAAGACTGTGTGTGACTGACTGTGTGTGTAACTGTCTGCCTATAACTGTGTGTGTGACTGCATGTGACTATGTATGTGTGACTGTCTGTCCGTGACTGTTTGATGTTGCCTGTAAACGTGTGTGTGATTATCTGTCTGTGACTGAGTGCATGTGACTGTCTGCTGCTGCCGTGTGTGTGTGTCAATGTATATGTGACTGTCTGCCTGTAACTGTGTGCATGACTGTATGCATGCGACTGTGTGCGTGTGACTGTCTACCTTTAACTGTGTGTGTGACTGTCTGCCTATAAATGTGTGTGCGGGTCTGCAGGGATTTTGTAAAAGGGGGCAGGGGTTTTGTATTGGGACAGGAGTCTTTATAAGGGGGGATAAGCAGGGGATTTGTGAAAGGGGGTTGCAGGGTATTGTAGATGGGGGGCAGTACAGGATTTGTAGAAGTGGGCAGGACAGGAGTTTTAAAGGAGGGGGCGGGGAAGGACAAGGGTTTTGTAGGAGGGGCTGACAGCGGTTTTGCAAAGTTTACAAATTGTAAAAAAAAAAAAAACTTTAAAAAATATTTACAGGGTTTTTTTGGGGGGGGAGCGAGGGGGTGCCAAGCACAGGATCCGCCCCGGATGCCAAATGCTCTAGGTACGCCCCTGGGTATCGCATAACAGGGGCCCAGTCAGACGACCGTCCTTTAAGACCACGACCGTGCACCTGTAGTATTGGCAAGCTAGGAGGAAGTGACAGACTGTCACTTCCTCTCAGCTTCATAAGAGAGTGCTGAGATTGAGGGAATAGGTGGTGGCATCACAGTCAGCATGTGGAGGAGAGACAGGAGTAAACTGCTGCAGACCCTCATGCTCACACCCATTGGCCTCAGCCGCCATCACCAGGTCCCCAAGCAAGCCACCCAGGTACGCCCCTGGGTATCGCATAACAGGGGCCCAGTCAGACGACCGTCCTTTAAGACCACGACCGTGCACCTGTAGTATTGGCAAGCTAGGAGGAAGTGACAGACTGTCACTTCCTCTCAGCTTCATAAGAGAGTGCTGAGATTGAGGGAATAGGTGGTGGCATCACAGTCAGCATGTGGAGGAGAGGCAGGAGTAAACTGCTGCAGACCCTCATGCTCACACCCATTGGCCTCAGCCGCCATCACCAGGTCCCCAAGCAAGCCACCCAGCTAACAGGAGGATGGCTGCAAATATAAAAATTAAAACATGTATGTGTCTATATACACACAATTGTGTGTGTATTATTAGTGTGTGTGTTATTTATCTTGTGTCAATGTGTGTGTATGAGTGCATGTGTATTTGTGTGTTACGGTGTGTGTATGTGTCAATGTGTGTATATGCCAGTGTGTATCTGTTTGTGTATGTGTATCTGTGCGTGTATGTGCCATATCTGTGTGTCAAGATCTGTGTATGTGTCAGTGTGTGTATGTGTCAAGGTTATGTGAATGTGTCAGTGCGTTAATAGTGTGTGTAATTAGTTGCAATATGTTGTTAAATAAATAGCTGTGTTCTGTCATAATAAAATGTCATGTCCTTGTTCATGCATGTTTGGTGGCTGTGGGGGATGGGGTGGGGAGCAGTACCTGGTGAAGCAACCTCCCTGAATTGAGTTTGTAAATGTTGGGATGTCTATTGTATGTATGTCTGTGTATGTGTCAGTGTGTGTATGTGTCAAGGTTATGTGAATGTGTCAGTGTGTTAATAGTGTGTGTAATTAGGTGCAATATGTCTGTGTATGTGTCAGTGTCTGTTCATGTAGAGTGTGTTCAGTGCAGAGTAGGTAGTAATATGTGTACTAGTGTGTGTAGTAATGTGAGTAGATGCAGTATGTGCATCAGTGTGTAGTAGTAGTGTATGTGGACAGTATGGGTAGCAGAATGAGTATGTAATAGTGTGGGCAGCAATATGAATATCAGTCTTGGCAGCTGTATGCATGTATGGATATACCGGCCAAGTCCTCTCCTTCCAGGAGATCACTGTGTTCAGTCTGATGGAGTGGGACCATGCACAGATCACAGTGCTCAGTCTGAGGGGGCGGAGCCATGCACAGATCACTGTGTTCAGTCTGATGGAGTGGGACCATGCACAGATCACAGTGCTCAGTCTGAGGGGGCGGAGCCATGCACAGATTACTGTGTTCAGTCTGATGGAGTGGGGCCATGCACAGATCACAGTGTCAGTCTGAGGGGGCGGAGCCATGCACAGATGTGTTCAGTCTGAGGGGGCGGGGCCATGCACAGATCACTGTGTTCAGTCTGAGAGGGCAGGGCCATGCACAGATCACTGTGTTCAGTCTGAGGGGGCGGGGCCATGTACAGATCACTGTGTTCAGTCTGAGAGGGCGGGGCCTTGCACAGATCAGTGTGTTCAGTCTGAGGGGGCGGGGCCATGTACAGATCACGGTGTTCAGTCTGAGTGAGCGGGGCAATGTACAGATCACTGTGTTCAGTCTGAGTGGGCGGGGCCATGTACAGATCACAGGGCCATGTCATTGTCTGGTGACTTTGCATACATCTCTGATGGTGACATCGCCACCGTGGGGCAGTGGCTGGGGGGAGGCAAACAATGGTGTGTTTTACTTTTCTGAATTTGTCTCTCGCAGGCCCTGCCATCATCTTCCTGATGGTACTCTTATACTTCTGGCGCTTCAGCTGCCAGGAGCCAACTTCACTGTTGTACTCTCGTGCATGCATGAAAGCACAGTGTGGGGGGTGGGGGGAGAATATGGAGGATCCCAGGATTGACAAGGCTTGATGGCAGCAGCTCCGCCCACTGTCAAGCTTTGTCAGACAGAAAAAAAAATACTGAGACAAAGTCTCTTTGTCTGTAAAATTCCAAACACAGTCAATATTAGTATTTCATAAAGATTCTTTATAAGATACTCATTTTACAGGGTGGGGAGCTGGGGGTGACGGTGTCGCTTTAAAAGTAGAACAAATATATTTTTATATAAAATGTATTGAAAGTTTTCAGTCATGAAAGGAACACTATAGTGTTAGGAAAGTGTGAACATTTTATCTTTGCCATAGGAAAGCATTCAGTCAATCTGGTCCTACAGGGCTTCCATATCGTGTGACCAAGTCTTACTCTGGCAGAAGTAGAGATTATACATAACCGTGCAATGGAAAAATGGCAATTTCTCAAGAAACTGTAATGTTTCATAGTTTAAAGGGCAGGGACACTGTACCCAGGCCACTTCAATGAGATTAAGTTCAGGGTAACTGTTGTGTCCCCTTAAAGGAACATTACAAGCACCATAAACACTACAGCGCTCTGTAGTGGTTATTGTGCCAGAAATGCCCTGGCGGCCCTATTGCAAGTAGTCAAACTGTTTTAGCATGGGGCGACTATTTACGTGGAGTTCGCCAGGTACCCCTTCCACCTTCTGCAAGAGCCGGAATCTCGGTCTTACTAAATTGATGTGGGTCTACATGTTTTATGTGAGTGAGTATTAAAGTGCCCATGCAGACATTATTTGTGTCAGCCAGTGGTTTTCATGCCTTTCAACAATGGATGATATAATACTAGGGTGGGTGCTGTGTGGTTAAAATGAGTTATTTTGTAAAACAGTGAATAAAAGAAACACTTTGGAACTTCACATCATATAAGAGAGTGTAATATGTCTTTATCCTGAGGTATAGAATATACCATTATATAGAGACTGGTATAGGCCACTTACTGACCCTAATCTTCAAGATATCATAGCCTGGCCTCATTTCATTATTATTCTTGCAACAGCTGTCCAGCCCTCCGAGTTAACGTTTAACCCTTATAGCACCTATCCCAGCCTCTGAATAAGCTCTTATCCTGGCCCTAGTGTAAGACTAACCATTGAAGTTCCTATCCTGGGCCCTGCAATATCTATCTTGCCCTAAGTGCAAGTTTAACCCTTGCTATACCTATCCTCAGTTTGGGGGAATAACCCGTGCAGTTCCTATCCCGGCCGTAGTGGGGCGGTATAACCCGTGCAGTTCCTATTCCGGCCGCAGTTGGGCAGTGTCACAGAGAGCTGCCGTTTACCTCTATGGTCCCCTCTAGCCGGGCAGACCAATGACTCGAGCGCCGCATTCCCCGCTGGCTTTCAAAGCCAGCGCTCAGTCCGCTCTCCACCAATCAGAGGCGAGGAGGAGCTTCCGTCGCCATGGCAACCCCTCGCTCGCTCTGGCCAATCAGGGGCGGCGCTTCTAACAAGCTCCTCCTCAATTGGTTGAGCGGAGAGCGGGAGGTGAAGCTGCGCCGGGTCCTGGCTGTCGCCCTCAGTCCGTCACAGAGAGGAGTCCGCTGTGCCCGCCCGTCGGTCAGCCAGTCAGTCAGCCCCCGCCCGCCGGCACCGTGAGCCTCGCCCCGTGCATGTCGCTCTCCTGCTCCCCCGGATAACGTGTCACGGTGAGTGAGACCCCTCCCCGCCCGCTGCCCCCCGGTATCTCGGCTGTTCCGGTATCTCGGGGCCGGTGTTTATATTACGGTTATCTGGTTACTGTGAGGGTAAAGCGGTAACTGGTAACAATGAGCGAGCCAAAATGGCGGCTTCCCTTCCCCCAGTAATGCGTCATGTGGCAGCAATGCAGTGACGTCACCGAGCGCGCTAAGCCCCGCCCACCCTGGGCTCCCTCTCATCATCATCCATCCACCTACCCACAGCATTACCCAGACACTGTGCTCTATCTATCTATCTATACACAGCATTACCCATACACTGTGCTCTATCTATACACAGCATTACCCATACACTGTGCTCTATCTATACACAGCATTACCCATACACTGTGCTCTATCTATACACAGCATTACCCATACACTGTGCTCTATCTATACACAGCATTACCCATACACTGTGCTCTATCTATACACAGCATTACCCATACACTGTGCTCTATCTATACACAGCATTACCCATACACTGTGCTCTATCTATACACAGCATTACCCATACACTGTGCTCTATCTATACACAGCATTACCCATACACTGTGCTCTATCTATCTATACACAGCATTACCCATACACTGTGCTCTATCTATCTATACACAGCATTACCCATACACTGTGCTCTATCTATACACAGCATTACCCATACACTGTGCTCTATCTATCACAGCATTACCCATACTGTGCTCTATCTATACACAGCATTACCCATACTGTGCTCTATCTATACACAGCATTACCCATACTGTGCTCTATCTATACACCGCATTACCCATACACTGTGCTCTATCTATCTATACACAGCATTACCCATACACTGTGCTCTATCTATCTATACACAGCATTACCCATACACTGTGCCCTATCTATACACAGCATTACCCGTACACTGTGCTCTATCTATCTATACACAGCATTACCCATACACTGTGCTCTATCTATACACAGCATTACCCATACACTGTGCTCTATCTATACACAGCATTACCCATACACTGTGCTCTATCTATACACAGCATTACCCATACACTGTGCTCTATCTATACACGGCATTACCCAGACACTGTGCTCTATCTATACACAGCATTACCCAGACACTGTGCTCTATCTATACACAGCATTACCCAGACACTGTGCTCTATCTATACACAGCATTACCCAGACACTGTGCTCTATCTATCTATACACAGCATTACCCAGACACTGTGCTCTATCTATCTATACACAGCATTACCCAGACACTGTGCTCTATCTATCTATACACAGCATTACCCAGACACTGTGCTCTATCTATCTATACACAGCATTACCCAGACACTGTGCTCTATCTATACACAGCATTACCCAGACACTGTGCTCTATCTATCTATACACAGCATTACCCGTACACTGTGCTCTCTCTGTCTATACACACATGGGGCTCTATCACTCCTAGTAACTGAGGGCAAGAGGGAATGGCACCAGAACAATTACATTTACAATGTAAATATTCTAAACTTAAAGGGACACTATAGTCACCAGAACAACTACAGCTTATTGAATTTGTTCTGGTGAGTAGAATCCATTACCGTCAGGCTTTTTGCTGTAAACACTTTTTTCAGAGAAAATGCAGTGTTTACATTACAGCCTAGTGATAACTTCACTGGCCACTATGGCTGTTATAGATCCTTCCTGGGTCATGGCTGCCTAAAATGCATCCAATCATTCAGTATCTCCTCCCTCTGCATGCAGACACTGAACTTTCCTCATAGAGATTCATTGATTTAATTCATTTCTATGAGGAGATGCTGATTGGCCAGTGCTGTGTTTGAATCATTCTGGCTCTGCCCCTGATCTGCCTTTGTGTCAGTCTCCGCCAATCCTATGGGGAAGCACTGTGATTGGATCAGGCTACCACTTCTGATGTCAGCAGACAGCTTGTTTTTCTGAATCTAACAGCATGCAGAGTTACAGCTTCTGGCTTGAATACAGTAAGATATTTACTATATTTATGGAGGCATGTGGGGTCCAGGTGGGCTAGATGGTGGTTTAACACTATAGGGTCAGGAATACATGTTTGTGTTCCTAACCCTATAGTGTTCCTTTAAAGGGACACTGTAGTCACCCTTTAGCTCATTGAAGTGGTCTGGGTGCTGTGACCCTTTTGCACTTGGTGCTGCAATGTAAAACAGTACAGTCCCAGAGAATGTTTACATTGCAGCTCTAAGTCTGCCCTCAGTGGCAGTCTACCAGACATTCACTAGATGGCTTCCGGAATCCAAATAGACCTTTGGTCCGTTATCTGACGCTTGACATCCTCACGCTCTGCATGATATCTAGCGTCACATTTTTCCTAATAGGAAAGCATTGAGGTCTAATGCTTTAGTGACTGCTCGTTGGAGGGGGCGGAGCGTCGGATCAGGTAAGTAGATAAAATACTTTTTTTTTTATTTTTATTTTTTTTTATTATTTAACAAGGAGTGGGGAGGGCGGGAAGGAGGTGGGAGGTAGGAGGAGCTGTAATATCCATTCCATTAAGTGTTTGTTTTTGTGTATAGGTCATTCCTCTGTGGTGTTACTTCTCAATTTTCTGCTATTTGGGAGTTAAATCACTTTTGTTTCTCTTTATGCAGCACTAGCCACACCTCCCCTAGCTGTGACTGACACAGGCTGCAGATAAACAAAATGGTTTCATGTTCAGTCAGATAATTTGATTTTATTTATTTTTATCTCCTGCTCTGTAAATTGAACTTCAACAGGAGGCTTCTACAAGGTCTAGCAGGCTACCAACGGAGGCGAAACATTCTGAATTAAACAGACTGTGCCATAAAAGAAAGTTTAAACATTAGATGACTGTTTACAGGAGGTGTTTAGGAAGGTTATGCATGGTACATGCAGGGAGATGTGCCTAGGGCTGTATAAACAAAGTTATTTAACTCCTAAATAGCAGGCAACTGAGCAGTGAGCCATAACTACTTAATTAGGCCAAAATTGTCTTGGTGACCATGGTGTCTCTTTTAAGGCTGGAGAAGTTAAACTGAACGCTTAGCTGCCTTAGAGAATATTTCCAGTTAAGCTGTTTTGACCGTGGGTTTTTTTATTCACTTTGTAGTTACACCTTAGTGAATAACCCTGCTTTGTGAGCAGACATGTTTACTATACACAGCACCCAAGTAATGCAGTGCTCTCGGATTTTAAAGGCACTACATGTTAATTGGCATGTTCACCGCACAAAGTGTTTTTTGTTTTGCTTGAATTCAGTACCTGTGTGGGTTCCAAGTTTCTCATATAGGACAAAAACTGAGGGATGGAGAAATAAGGATATTGGTCACTAAATTTTTAGTTTCAGTGAACTGAAATCCAAATGGTAAAATTTTAGCCAAAATAACAAAGCTTTGACTAGATCTCAGTTTGAGATTGTTTGCTTCATATTTAGCTATTTCAGCCTTAAATTGCCATTCAGGTTTCAATTCTCTAGAATTATTTGATAAAACTGTTTGGCATAAAAGGGTCAGATATTGCTTGTTAAAGGGACATTATAGTCAACAGAAGAACTTTAGCTCAATGAAGCAGTTTTGGTGTATAGAACATGCCCCTGCAGCCTCACTGCTCAATCCTCTGCCATTTAGAAGTTATATCCCTTTGTTTATGAACCCTAGTCACACCTCCCTGCATGTGACTTGCACAGGCTTCCAAAAACACTTCCTGTAAAGAGAGCCCTATCTAGGCTTTCTTTATTGCAAGTTCTGTTTAATTAAGCTTTTCTTATCCCCTACTATGTTAATAGCTTGCTAGACCCTGCAAGAGTCTCCTGTATGTGATTAAAGTTCAATTTAGAGATTGAGATACAATTATTTAAGGTAAATTACATCTGTTTGAAAGTGAAACCAGTTTTTTTTTTTTTTCATGCAGGCTCTGTCAATCATAGCCAAGGGAGTTGTGGCTACGGCTACAGAAACAAAGTGATTTAACTCCTAAATGACAGTGAATTGAGCAGTAAAACTGCAGGGGAATGATCAATAAAACTGCTTTATTTAGCTAAAGTCATTTAGGTGACTATAGTGTTCCTTTAACTGTCACTTTCTCCATTATAGTACATCATAATAGCTAGCTAAAATTGAACTATTGCTCTTCTGGGTACACTAGTTCTTTCTTTGGATGTAATGTACATATAGTACTGCTGCAGAATGTGCTGACCATACATGTACACATATCATTTCATGATTGGATGTCGTAGCATTTGTGTATTCCCAAGGCATGCCTGGCTCCTTGAATATGCCACAGTACAGAAGTGCAGTGGAGATGAAATAAAATTGTTTTATTCTTAACAATGAATAACTGAGGCATATAGACGACACTCACTAATCTGGTCTCATAAAGTATATTATTAACACAAAAAATTGTAAGGGTTTCTTTTTCAGTGAGCCTCTCCCCCCTGCACTTTATTTTTTCTTGACTTTACTTTTCTGTGTTTTTTCTCCAATAATACTCCTTTTAATTTGGTGACAAGATTGAGCCTGGCTTTTTTTTTTTTATCCTAGATTGGAGTTAAAGGGATACTCCAGGCACCCAGACTACTTCTGCCCATTGGAGTGGTCTGGGTACCAACTCCCACTACCCTTAACCCTGCAACTGTAATTATTGTAGTTTTTATAAACTGTAATATTTACCTTGCAGGGTTAAGTCCTCCTCTAGTGGCTGTCTATCAGACCGCTACTAGAGGGACATCCGTGTTCTTAGAACACAAAGTGTTTTAAGCAACGCTGGACGCCCTCACGCTATTTCCAATGGGGAGGTCTAATGCACTTGTGCTGCCATTGTCACGCATGCACATAAGGTCTCCCCCAGCGGGGGAGGAGAGTAGGCAGAGCCTGACCAGCACAGAGGGATATCGGCGCTAGACTCCGGTAAGTCACTGAAGGGGTTTTAACCCCTTTAGCAACTTGGGATTGGGGAGGGAGAGGGTCACTACAGGGTCCTGCAGTGCCAGGAAAACGTTTTCATGGCACTGGAGAATCCTTTTAATCTTACACGTATCCCATGCATTCATGAAGGGAGGGGGAAAAATGTACAAGTATTTGTATTCTGAAATATGGAAGTGTTTCTAGTTATCTAGTGCACAAATGGAGAATAAATTCAGTTTGAATAATTACTTTGTGATGGCATCCTTTATTCACTTTCAATACATGTATCAGTAAAGCAAACCTGGAAGTGGGTTTCACACTTTCTCTTGAGTAATCCTGAGGGAATTCTCTTGTCTTATACCCTGTTTTGATTTGAGGTTTCCCAATGTTATGGCTGTTTTAAACCTTCAACATATAAAGTGTTGATACAACAACATTTTTTTTTTTTTAGTAACATTCCCCACATGAGTTGGACTTATTTGTTGAATCTACACCCTGAAAGCATGCATGTATCATAAACACTAAACTTGTTTAAAAATAAGGGCATATACATTTTCAGGTGTCTACAACATGTACAGTACACTTTGCAAATGACATACAGTGTCCAACAGAAAATGTCCTGCACTTTTATCCTGTAGATCAAGATGTCTTTGTCAGGCTTTAAACTACAAAACTATTAATCAAGACCTCTACATTTTTGATGCTTTAATGGGCAAAAACATCCCTCAAATAATTTTTAGAGAATAACTGCATTGCGGGCAGTAATGAGTCTATTCACATAAACCTCTTATGTTCACTGGTGTGCAGTTGGAGGAGGTGGAGTGCCAACTTAGCGCAAGAGTTTTTGTTTTTTGTTTTTTTTTCATTGATGGGTGTGGGGAGGAAGAAAGAACTACAGTAATAGTAATACATATTTGCATTCCTAGCAAATATAGTATCCATTTTAATAGTCAAATATAGTTTAGATTTGGTAGTGCCTTATGTGTGTTTGTTTATAATACACATTAATAATAATTTGGATATGGATTTGAAGATGTGCATGTAGGTTTATTTCATACCAATTATATGGGAGATAAAATTGGATTTAAGCTTGTTACCAAGTGTGGGTGTGGTTTAAAAAAAAATAAAAAAATTTACTTGGCATCTGATTGCAACAGATTCTAGCAATTTTCCTGGTGTTCCATCTCAGCTCTACCAAATGCCTTCAATTTAAGATCTTGCCTGAAGGCAGTCAGTTGGAACTCTTCTTATTAAAAATCACAGGGTTTAAAAGGCAGGTACATTTTCTGTGCTATTTTCATTGCAGAGAAACTGTCCGTAATACTAAGATTATTCGTACCAGATGTGTTTTTGATACACA
This sequence comes from Pelobates cultripes, assembly GCA_933207985.1. Taxonomy (NCBI): domain Eukaryota; kingdom Metazoa; phylum Chordata; class Amphibia; order Anura; family Pelobatidae; genus Pelobates; species Pelobates cultripes. The sequence goes on from OW240924.1 coordinate 82,649,218, forward strand.
TTATGGAAGTCTCATGATTCTGTATGTACACTGCATCCAGTGAAGAAAACTCCCCAGCATTTCGATGTGCATTCCTTTTGGGAAGATGTCGTCATCGCTTGTCACGAACGTGCAGCATAGTGAAGTTTCTACCTGGCCTTCATTGCCCACCTCATCTGAGACTATGCTTCAAGCATATATGGAAGTGAGTTAAATTGCTATGTCTCCAATAAAAAGGTTTTTGTTACTCTAACATTTTAAATCAACTTTTATGTGATTTGCTTCCAGTTTGTCAGATCCCTGATGTATATTTCATATAGCACTCAACTTATACTGGTGTTTTAGAAGAATTGAAATGTTGAGATTAGGATGTTCAGACTATGGTAGCTTTAGTAATCTTAAAGGGATACCAGACCACTTCTGCCCATTGGAGTGGTCTGGGTGCCAAACTCCACTACCCTTAACCCTGCAAGTGTAAGTATTGCAGTTTTCCTAAACTGCAATATTTACATTGCAGGGTTAAGTCCTCCTCTAGTGGCTGTCTACTAGACAGCCACTAGAGGGACTTCCATGTTCTTAGAACACAAAAAGTGTGTTAGACGCCAGACGTCCTCACGCTATGTCTCTGAAATCCCCATAGGAAAGCATTGAATAATGCTTTCTTATGGGGAGGTCTAATGCGCGTGCGCGGCCATTGCTGCACATGTGCATTAGGTCTCCTCCCCCCCCCACCAGGAGAGTAGGCAGAGCCTGATCAGCACCAAGGGACATTAGCGCTGTACTCTGCAACCCCATTCTGCAACTTGGGGTGGGAGGGAGAGGGGTACTCCAGGGTCCTGCAGTAGTTTTCCTGGCACTGGAAAATCCCTTTAAAGGGACACTAAAGCCACCCAGACTGCTTTATCTCAATGAAATAGTCTGGCTGCTATGTCCCTGTAGATTTAACTTTCAGCTGCAAACTGTTTATAGTGCATGGTTTAAATTCCTCCAGTGGCTGTCAAACCAGTTCTCCACTGTGACATCTAGCCACCCATTGCACTTTCATGGCCATTCCTGTTAGTGCTGAATTCGATGAGTCTGTCAATTTTGTGCTGTAAAAAAAGTCCTCTCATAACTGGTTTACAGGTTAATTTTTGTCAATCTGATTTCAATTGGTTACAATGTAGAGTTTATTGATTCAACTTTTTTTTTTTTTTTTTTTTTTTTTTTTTTTTTTTTTTTTTTTTTTTTTTTTTTTTTATGGTTTTCAATAACTACATGTGGTAGTAATTTGCTACAAACTTAATTGGGGTACATGCATGAATGTTTACACACACAAATTACAGCACACTTACAAGTCTAATGTAATAACACTTTTTTGTTTTGTTACTCCAAGCGCCATGACCATTTCAGTGATTTGATGCTTGGAGTCTTTTAGTGCAGTGTTGGGGTTTTTTTTTTTTTTTTCTCTATGGAATGATGCCCATACCAATTTTAACCCCTCTGATGTTAGAGGTGTAACTCCACCTCAGGTAGCATAATTAGGGTGGCAATAGCTAGCCAGGAACTCTTGTTCCGTACTGGCTAATGTCAGTTTGGGGCATATTTCTATGCATGGAGTTGCTTTCGTATGCTGAGTGGTCAGCTGACTTTCTCAGCCAATGAATAGCAGGTATGATCAGCTTCCTTCGTTCTGCAGAAGCCAGATGCATGTCGCTGGCCATAGAGGACCAAAAGAAACTAATGTGGACCGAGCTAAGAGGGCAAACCATTGTAGAATGGTTTGCCCCATTACTGTAAAAGAGGCCAAGATACAGTGGGTTGTAGTGTTTGCTTTGGAGAAGCTGTTTTGAGAGAGAGAGCCTACTATGAATATTTTAATTTTATGTATGTTTGTTTTGGTTTTTTTTATTGTCCTCAACTCAATGACATAGTGTATATAGCCCCATGCAATCAAATGTCCTGATTGCTTTTGTGTCACACTTGGGTTTATTTATTTTTTATTTTTTTTTGTTCCTTAGTAAATCTAGAGCTAGCTCACATTGCACACTAGCAATTCAGCTGTGCTTTGTTTTGGGTTTATTTCCCCCGTTTGCTCATATTTACATTTTGAGGCTATTAACCTTCCTGAAGCAGCTTAAATGTTAAAGGAACACTATATAGGCACCCAGACCACTTCACCTTAAAGAAGTTGTTTGGGTGCCATATGCTTCCCTATTTTAACCCAACAAGTGAAAACATTGTTGTTCTGAAGGAACGGACGTGTTTTCTTTGCAGAATTAACCTGCCTCTAGTGGTTGTCTGCCAATTCAGGTGCTTCTGTGAAATAGAGCAAAAACATATTTGTCTCATGCTCTCAAAACACAATCTAAATGGCACAGTCTGTTAGGCTGAGCATGTGCACTTTCCTCCTATGGGAAATCATTTGATTGTCTTAGATCATCAATCTTGATGGTCTCAGACAATGAAGTGGGACCAGCCAATGAGAGAGCAGCTTGGTGTGGGAAAAGAGGTAAGATAAACACTAGCTTGCATAACCTTTGCATAGGAGGGGGGAGGAGTTGGGGTCACCTCAATGACAAGACACTATAGCATTAGAAATACACATTTGTATTCATAATGCTGTAATGTTACAAAATAAAGGGTGAACCTCATCCCAATATGTAAATGTATGTAATCAGAAGGGAAAAAATAAACTATTCAGGCTCCAGGTCTAATTTGCTAAATATTGAAAGGACAGTCAAACCACCATAACAAATATACTCTTTGTATATGTTATGGGCTACTCTGTCATCTATTTTTTCATCCTGGTTAAAACTTACAATGTTCAAACATCTCTGCAGTTATATCAACACTTGCATTTATTACTTTGTAGCTAGCTATGCATTCCTCTGACCTTCTACAACAAGAATTAAACTACTAGCAGCCCTAAATGTGCAAGGCTGTTATACTGGGAATCATAGCTACTCTACAAGTTCATACACACCATGCGGTAGCACCTGCTATAGAATTGCTACATAGTTTGATTTGAAGTGGCCATGGTGCTTGGAGTCTGTATATGCAGTGTTGCCATAAGAAATGCTGCACACGTGGATATTTTTTTTTTTTTTTTCTGCAGCTGGAAGTGTAACACTGCCTCCAGCAGGTATAGATGATGATTAATTTTGCTAATTCTATGAATTTGGTGTGAACCGTGACTGGTATGGTTTAGCTGGTGTTGGATACCCAAGGTTTACATTGGCAAATTCTGCTTATGGAGAAGCTCTGTGTATGTTTGTTTTGAATGTTCCTTTATCAATACGTTTTACCCTGCTATTTTTCTCTAAGTGCCTGTCCTAATTTGCTGTATTTTCATTTTTCTATACAGTGCACAGCTAAGACTTTGGAGTTTGCTGAACCCTATTAATTTCAAAACCCTTCTCATTTGAGGATGATCCATAGTGTTTAGTTGTGCAATGGACCAGGAATTTCTAAAGCTTCATGCATTTCCCAGTACAGAATGTATTTTTCGTTGGCCTAGAAATGGACAGAACCAAAATTGTATGGCATTGTTTTCTTTACCACAATGCGAAGTCGTGTATATATACAAAGGAAACATTGTAACAATACACAAGAGGTGTAAGTTTGACTATTTTAGAAATGGAAGTGGTTGTGATTGCTTTGACAGCTTTGGTTTTTATCTCTGTATCCAGGTTATAAATTTAAATTGCTGCATGCGTGGTATGTTGTATGAGTTTGTTTTTGAATGATTAAAGTGCTTTATGGTCTAACAGTTGTGTCCCATGCATCTATCTTTTATTAGGATACAATGTTTACTAGAGGAATCAAGAGGAAAAGCTTTTCTGAAGAAGACACAGAAGAACCGTTGGCTGACTTTAAAACTATTCCTTCCTACACTTTGGAACGCCAGTCAATGCTGAACATGTCACTGGTGAAACTGCAACTCTGCCACATGCTTGCAGAACCTAATCTTTGTCGTTCAGTGCTTATTGCCAACACTGTAAGGCAGATACAACATGAGATGACTCAAGATGGCAGCTGGCAAATTTTGGCAGAACAAAGTGTTGAAGCACCTGTGGATCGTTTGGTTTCTACAGATATTCTTTGTCGTTCCTCAAAGGATCAGGAGGAAGAAAAGAATAACAATGAAACCTATATTACTTACAGCGATGACTTGGACGTTCAACAGATAGAGGTTTCAGACCTGTCACCATATACATCCTTAAAAGTGCAAAATTCTCAGGCTCCTACCTGGGAAGCGGACAACCAGCAAGAAAATAGGGTACAACTTCAAAAATCACTAGACCATATATTTGAAACGTTGGAGAACAGAAATGCAAACACAGTAGAGGATTTGTTTTCTGATGTTGATACTTCCTATTATGATCTAGATACTGTACTTACTGGTATGATGGGAAATTCAAAATTAGTTCATTCTGATATGATTGAAAGCTTTTCATCCCAGACGCCAAAACCCACCGGCTGCAAAACTGAGCTCAGTGAGATTGATCATATTGTTGAGATTCTAGTGGAGTCTTGAAACTGAATACATAGATCTGATATTAATATATACATAACCAATGACAACAGCAGGAAAAAAAAAAAAAAACTTTGCTAATGTCTATGCAAAATATGGGTTGTACATAATTTGCATATTTTGGGGGATTACTCCTTTCTGGTCAATACGATTTTTGAAGCCATAGTTGTGGTTTTTTTTTGTTTTTGTTTTTTCTATATTTTTAAAAACCATACCTCATGGATTGGTATGTGAAATTTCTGTGAAAGTGTGGTTTATTTAGAATGGAGCAAGACACTTCTAACAATTCTTTAAAAAAAAAAAATTTATATATATATATATATATATATATATATATATATATATATATATATATATATATATATATATATATATATATATATATATATTTTTTTTTTTTTTTTTAATTTCTTAAGGGGGGTGGAAGTAAACTGAGCCTTTTTATGGGTACTTCACAAACTTAAAAAATATCTGTACATTGTTCTAGCAAATGTAAGTATTTTCCAATACTGACTTTAACCCCCTTAAGTATTGCAATATACTATGCTAGTATGGAATGTCCTGCTTATTTTGTATTTGCAGTTCTATACAGCATACATTCAGCTACCGTAATGTGCATCATTCAGTTAAAGCCATTTAGTTTAACATATTCTTATTCTCTAACCTTATCCTTTAAAAAAAATGAAGAGTGTTGTTTGCAATCTGCAAACTGTATGATTCATAATGAACGGAAAGATTCTTGAAGATCTATCATGTGTATTTTATCTATGTGTACTCTTATAACAAACTGCAATATTTAAACTTTTATATTAAGATATCACAACAACTTTCCCTTTTTAACTTTTATTTTTTATCTAAAGTTATTTATGGATTAAACTATCGGAATGCCTCTTTCAAGAACATTAATAATGTTCTGAAGAATGTAAATGATAATGTACAGATTTTGTTTGTAGTGTATAATGTCCGTTAAGTGGTTTTATTTAAATTAATAGATGTTTAGTGGCTGCAGATGTCCAAAGTAGGTATTGTTGACACCATTAATGTCAGTTTATATGTGTATGCGTGTTAAGGCATGGTTTACCAGTTGACTGTCTGGTCAATTGTTGGAAATGTCTTTTGCACTATGAAATGCAGTGTTTAAGACACTATCTACATACTATGTGCTGGCTTGTTATGGGCATGCTAAAGCAACATTGTTTAAAAGCTGGCTCTCCATTTTGCTTAAAGGAATACTAGTGTCAGGAATACAAACATGTATTCCTAACACTATAGTGTAAAACTGTTTAGCTCTCCACCCATCCCCCCCACCACCCTCAGGTCTCTCTGAAAAGGTATTTAAACTTGTCTTTTTCTTCGCTGCTGGTCCTGCCTCGATGAGGGAGATCATTAGTCTTGATCTCAACAAATCCAGTGCTTTACAGTAGGAAAGCATTGGGAGTCTTTTTTGCGCACGTGCGACAAGACTGCGCCAATCAGCATTTCCTTACATTAATGCATTGAATCAATGCATTTCTATGGAGAACATTCAGCATCTCCATGCAGACAGTGGAGACACTGAACACCATTGCTGGACTAGGAAGCACCTCTATTGGCCATCTGGCTGTCACTAGAGGTGTTACTAGCCAGCAATGTAAACACTGTCTTTCCTCTGGAAAGGCAGTGTTTTATATTGGAAATTCTGCAGAGACAGGCTAGACTCCAGAACAACAATATTAAGCTGAAGTGGTTCTGGTGATAGTGTCCCTTTAAGTGAAACTATCTGTAATCATGACTTTAGCTTTGTATTTGCATAATTGGTTTTTTGGGGGTTTTTTTTTTGGGGGATGGTTTCTTCTAGAACGGAAAAAAAAAGGATAACTTCATACATTCGTTCTAGAGTGTATTTGATCCATGTGGCTCCTAAGGATCTTTTATTTTTATTTTTTTTTATGCTAGATATTCATATCAATTTGTCTTAAACAGTAAAATTCTAAAATTCATTGTTTGTAAGATTAGTAATATATAATTTGTTAGATAAAAAGCGGTTTCTAAAGGAACCATCCAGGTTTGTCCAATGTGCTTGGGGGAATACTGTAAACAATAATTGAATTAAATCACACTACAATAATAAACTGCAATCACGTTTGAACTACTTTAGTAAAATTTCAACAAACCAGGAAGTTGCTTAAAAGGTACTCTAAGATCCCAAATCACTTGATTTTGGGTCATAGATGTTTATATTGGCACCAATAAGAAAAGCCCTAAAGTAAACTGATCCATTTATTTGATCTGCTGTAATTGGACGTTTGTTTTTTGTTTGTGTTTTTTTTTAATTTTTTTTTAATAATAAATGAAACCTTTTTGTATGGACAATACCCAAAGATGCAATGCAAATTTTTTCTTTTTTTTTTTCTTTCTTAATTTGTCTTGATATCTCAACAGGAAAACTAAGTTTACTGATGCAAGACTAGGCCTTTTGAGGAAACCTCTGCAAATACTGCACAGTTCAGTTAAGAGGAGAAACCCCAGAACTGATGAGAATTTGCAGTAATTTCATAACTGCATTTAATTAAGGTGAAGCTCCTGCTCATCTGCCCTGAACTCGGTCTTTTCATTTTAATATGGGGGAAGTTTGTGCCCACCTGTAGCAACATCTAGGTCACTTAAGGGTGTTGTAGAATCACACACGGGTGTTTGGTTTTTCCACTCCTTTCTTCTTTATCCCCAATAGTGGAAATTATTCATTATATTTTTTTTTATTTTCTTTTGTCTGTGCACATTTCACTATTAACTGTGTTGCTAGTTAAGGTTTGCCATGGCTCAGATTTGTGATGCTTTCTCTTATAGCCAGGAATTTAAATTTTGTTTAGACCGGTCTTGGTATTAAAATTAACAAATGCAGGACTGTGAAGTATGAGAGTTCTGACTGGCTTGCATGTGTAAACTATGTATCCTCCATCCCATCCAACCAGCCCCAGGGAAACTTATAGATTGGTAATTGCCTTCAGCTACCAGCATTATCTCCATATAAAAGAAAAGGCACACTAGTGTGACCTGGTAACAGTCCCAGAACTGCCTTCTATTCACAATATATACAAATTTTCTGTTTTGAGGTTTAGTGTTGTATCCAACTAAATCAGGCTTTTTGTAGGTCTTAAAGCAACTGAGACTGTGGCGTGATGAACCTTTTACTAGCAGCATGGACTAGAATATGTATTGTCTGTTTTAAATAAATATCCTCCTTGCAGACTAATCTATAATTCTGTCTCAACCTTTTTCAAGTAGAGAAATAGGATTCCCAGACACCCTTTCAAGAACAGATGGTTAAGCGCCTTTTATACTTGCAACAATGGATTTTTGAAGATACTGCTAAGTATGGTAATACAAAAAGATTTTACAGTAATAAAACAAACCAATGGAAAAAAAGCAGACTTTGTTAGAATCCGCCCCCTGCATTGACTGATAAATTTGCGTTATGGGGAGGGGTAGGATTATTTTTTTATTCCCATTTTTTTTTTTTTATCTGAAACTTGGTCAGCTGGATGCCTTGATGTCTTCCATTGCACTGGAAAGAAACCATGGACTTTCTTTTTCTTTGCCTCAGCCTGCGGCCTTATGTATGATTTTGTCGCTTTACATATTCTAGTAGTAGCATGTATACTTGGTAGCCACTTCAATAGTCTTAACATTTATTATTCTTTGTATGCAAAAACTAGTTAACTGTATTTTTTTTTTTTAAGTGAATATTCCCTTTTTTTTTTTTCTTAAGGTTTTATATTTTTAAGTATGCTGGTTTTTATAATAAATGTGAGAAATCACTTTTTTAATCTCGTCTTTCCATTATTCTTTAAAAGGACACTTCAGGCACCAAATAACGTAAGTGACCTTGATAGGTTTTGGCCTCATTCATGCTGGTTTTCTACCCATTGAGTTTAAATAAATAAACACATTGCCAGCCTAGTAGCACTAATTAAATCACACTAAATGATTTAACTTAAAATATTACATTTAAACCAGATGTTAGGTGTAAATACAAGCAATGTTTCTAATTGTTATATGGCTAACATCCATCAGCAAACCATAGTCTTTGGGATTGGCTGTCTGTTTTAATCCCTGGAATGCTGGTGGATGTACTGTTAATATGGCACACCAGACCCAATAGACTAGGAGAAAAGAGCATACTATCAGTTAACAGGAAACAAAAGATTATTTGGTGGAAATTAACTCAGAGCAGCTGTTTGTAAGCGCAAAAGGGTTTGGTGTATGACCAGTGAATGTATAGTTGGAAAAACGGGAAACCTTCATACTGTACTGAGCTAAAAAAATTGGGTGCGGAACCAAACCAGGAGTAAACCCTACCTTGATGTAAAAGGAAAAAAGTTTCGGCATAATAGGGCTCCACAGCAAATTTATAGGGACAAGCTTGACCAGGACAGATTTGGGTTGAAAGCTTGTTTGTGCATATTTTTTTTTTTTTTTATTTTTTTTTTTTAAATTTGCCTGCTTTTGAGCCTTGGCGTTCCCCAACCTTTTTTGACAGTGAGTATTTCATGTCGCTTTATCAAAAGTAGTGTGTCCTTTCCTTCCCAAGTGGGGACAGTGGCAAACCAACTCCATGATGCCAACATACAGGTTTTGTTAATGACATCTGAACAAAAATGCCCCCTCTGTTTTACAAGCCCCATGATAGTGCCTTTTTAGTAAAATAAGCAGGAATGGCTGCCAAGTTGCTAGTACTAAACCTTTAACTGATGTGCCCACTACTTGCCACATGTTTGTTTTTTTTTTAAAGGGAAACTATAGTGCCAGGAAAACTATAACCTATCACTATGGACACTATAACCTTGCACCATGGTCACTATATACACCTAGATGAGGGGTGTCCAAAAGTTAGAGCTTAAGATGTTTTAAAACTACAGTTCCTTTGATGTAAAGGCATGCAAATCATCAATGTGAGTTGTAGTTGTACAACATGTGGGATCTACCTTTTGGGCATCCCTGTTATAAATAGTATTACCTAGCACTAGACACTATGACCTAAAACTAAAGACACTATGTGAACTGTAGACACTGACTATAACCTAGTACTATACAGAATATATACAGTACAGACATTATGTGCACTAGACTATAAGCACTATATCCTAGTACTATACAGTCTACATTATGTGCACTGTACAGAGTATATACACACTGTACATGCACTGTACAGACTATAACCACTATGTGCACTATATATTCAGTACAGACACTGTGCACTATATTAGACAGTATGTGCACTGTACAGAGTATAAGTAGTGTGTGATAGATATAGATATATATAGAGATATAGATATATATATATACACACACACTGTGTGCATTACAGACACTATATATTTGACACTGTGCACTATACAGACACTATATACTATAGACACTATGTGCCCCCACAGCCAGCTCCCAGCAGTGAGCCTCAGGCAGTGACACTATATAACATACTATATACAGTCACTATATATTAGACACTATATATTAGACACTATACATATTATACGGTAAACACTACACTATGTATTATATACACTATAGACACTATATATTAGACACTATACACACTATATATTATATACACTATTCAGACTATATAATTAGACACTATATATTAGACACTACACATTATATACACTATATAGACACTATGTATTATATACACCATACAGACACTATATATTATATTAAATACACTATACAGACACTATGTATTATATACACTATGTATTATAATATATACATTATATAGTGTCTGTATCGTGTGTGTATATAATATATATTACAGACACTATTATATACACTATTATATAGTGTGTATATATTATAGACACTATATATTATATTGTAGACACTATATATTATGTATACTATATATTGTAGACACTATATTATACACTATACAGACTGTTATATACACTATATGTTATATACACTATATAATATATACACATTATATACACTATACAGACTATTATATACACTATATATTATATAATGTATATATTGTATACACTATATATTATATTGTATACACTAGACACTATATATTGTATACACTATACATTATTCACACTATATATTATATACACTATACAGACACTATATATTATATTGTATACACTATACAGGCACTATTATATACACTATATTATATACACTATACAGACACTATATATTATATACACTATATAGTGTCTGTAGTGTATATAATATATATTATAGACTATATATTATATACACTATATATTATACACACTATACATTATATATTATACACACTATACATTCTATATTATACACACTATATATTCTATATATTATACACACTATATATTATACACACTATACACAGACACTATGTGCCCCCCCATTGGCAGCTCCCAGCAGTGAGCCTCAGGCAGTGACACTATATATTATATTATACACACACTATATATATTGTACACACTATATATTATACATTATATTACAGACACTATATATTATACGTATTATACACACTATATATTATACATTATATTACAGACTATATATATATCATACACACTATATTATACATTATATTACAGACACTATATATTATACATTAAATTACAGACACTATGTGCCCCCCATTGGCAGCTCCCAGCAGTGAGCCTCAGGCAGTGACACTATATATTATATTATACACACACTATATATATTGTACACACTATATATTATACATTATATTACAGACACTATATATTATACGTATTATACACACTATATATTATACATTATATTACAGACTATATATATATCATACACACTATATTATACATTATATTACAGACACTATATATTATACATTAAATTACAGACACTATGTGCCCCCCATTGGCAGCTCCCAGCAGTGAGCCTCAGGCAGTGACACTATATATTATATTATACACACAATTACACACACTATATAATATATTACACACACTGTGTGGTCTCCCCTACTGGCAGTGCTCCCAGCAGTGAGCCTCAGGCAGACACTATATACGCATTACACACACCATATATTACATTAGACACTATATATTATATTACACACACTGTGTGCCCCCATTGGCAGCTCCCAGCAGGAGCCCTCAGGCAGACACACACTATATATTATATTACACACTATATATTATATTACACTACTATATATTATATTACACACACTATATATTATATATATTATATTACACACACTATATATATTATATTACACACTGTGTGTCCCCCATTGGCAGCCAGCTCCCAGCAGTGAGCCCTCAGGCAGTGACACTATATATTATATTACACACTATATATTATACACACACCATATATTACATTACAGACAATTATATATTATATATATTATATTATACACCAGTGCCCCCATTGGCAGCTCCCTAGCAGTGAGCCCAGGTACACATTATTACACACTATATATTATATTACACACACCATATATTATATATATTATATTACACACTATATATTGAGGTATATACTTATATTACACACACTATATATATTGAATACATGCTTAATTGTGTGCTCCCCATTGGCAGCTCCCAGCAGTGAGCTCCTGTAGCAGTGACACTATATATTATATTACACACTATATAGTTATATTACATAAATTGGTATTACATTAGACACTATATATTATATATATTATACACACTATATAATATATATATATTATACACACTATATATTATATATATTATACACTATATATTATATATATTATACACACTATATATTATATATATATTATACACACTATATACAGGTATTATAACACTATATATTATATATATTATATTACACACTATATATTATATATATTATACACACTATATATTATATATATTATATTACACACACTATATATTACATTACAGACACTATATATTATATACATTATATTATTACCACACTGTGTGGCCTCCCCCATTGGCAGCTCCCAGCAGGCGAGCCCTACAGGCAGTGCATGGCAGGCGTCACCAGTCGCCACACAGCCCCCACGTCACCTCCCTGCTCCGCCATTGGTCAGATAACCCGCGCAGCCCCTCCTGTCACTACGCAATTCCGCCCCCGGCCAATCAGAAAGAGTTGCTGCGCTGGTCGGCGCTGTTGTCCAATGAGAGGCGGCGCACCTGACGTGGGCTGTCAGTCAGGCTGCCTGCCTTCACGCAGGTTCGAGGCCGGCAGCCGTCTCTCGGATGCGCAGGCTGGGGGGAGCCTGGGGCAGCCTGCCATGAGCCATGGCCTGCGGGGGAGGACACCACACCCCGACTGGGAGGTGAGTGTGAGGCAGCCTGAGTGAGCTGTGTGTGAGGGCAGCCTGAGGTGAGCTGTGTGTGAGGGCAGCCTGAGGGTGTTTGAGGAGAGGGCAGCCTGAGGTAGCTGAGTGTGAGAGGGCAGCCTGAGGTGAGCTGTGTGTGAGGGCAGCCTGAGGGTGAGCTGAGTGTGAGAGGGCAGCCTGAGTGTGAGCTGTGTGTGAGGCAAGCCTGAGGGTGAGCTGTGTGTGAGGGGCAGCCTGAGTGGGGTGAGCTGTGTGTGAGAGGGCAATGGAGGGTGAGCCGTGTGTGAGAGGGCAGCCTGAGGGTGAGCTGTGTGTGAGAGGGCAGCCTGAGTGTGAGCTGTGTGTGAGGGCAGCCTGAGTGTGAGCTGAGTGTGAGCTCAGGCTGAGGGTGAGCTGTGTGTGAGGGCAGGCTGAGGGTGAGCTGTGTGTGAGGGCAGCCTGAGTGTGAGCTGTCTGTGAGGGCAGCCTGAGGGTGAGCTGTGTGTGAGAGGGCAGCCTGAGGGTGAGCTGAGTGTGAGAGGGCAGCCTGAGTGTGAGCTGTGTGTGAGGGCAGCCTGAGTGTGAGGTTTGGCTGAGTGCAGAGAGGCTGTAATGGGGGTGCGTGAGGGTTGGCTGAGTGCAGAGAGGCTGTAATGGGGGTGCGTGAGGGTTGGCTGAGTGCAGAGAGGCTGTAATGGGGGTGCGTGAGGGTTGGCTGAGTGCAGAGAGGCTGTAATGGGGGTGCGTGAGGGTTGGCTGAGTGCAGAGAGGCTGTAATGGGGGTGCGTGAGGGTTGGCTGAGTGCAGAGAGGCTGTGATGGGGGTGCGTGAGGGTTGGCTGAGTGCAGAGAGGCTGTAATGGGGGTGCGTGAGGGTTGGCTGAGTGCAGAGAGGCTGTAATGGGGGTGCGTGAGGGTTGGCTGAGTGCAGAGAGGCTGTAATGGGGGTGCGTGAGGGTTGGCTGAGTGCAGAGAGGCTGTAATGGGGGTGCGTGAGGGTTGGCTGAATGCAGAGAGGCTGTAATGGGGGTACGTGAGGGTTGGCTGAGTACAGTAAGGATAAGAGAGAGCTGAATGAGGACTGGTACAATTTGCAGATCTAATGAATCCCCTGCTTGGTTATGTGCCATATTGTTATTTTATGCAATCATTAATGGCCCCACTGTCACTGCTAGTTTCTTTCCCAAACTTCCAGTTATTAAAGTCATGGGAGTTTATGGCTAACCTTTATTACGCCAGTTGTTACCTACTACTATTTGCAGATTCTTTATTGAAATGAGACTTTGCTGAGCCTTCTATAAAGGGCACCTGTCATGCCCCAAACATTCTGCTTATTAGATTGAGCATAATATTGTGTGTATACATTATATAGCAGTTTTACTAGCAAATGTATAGATTAACTGAGGCATAGATGGACAAGGAGTGCACAAGAGACCTCCCACAGGAGGTCCCTCTGCTCTCCACCCATAACAACCGCAGTGCTTGCGCTATGGTTGCTATGGAAACTTCCTAGCCGGGAGAACTTATATGGAGTATGTGCCAACTTAATTGACAAGATTTGCCTTGTTTGGGGATGTGAAGACTTCGGGAAGAATGCAGGCAAAGCAGAGGACTGCCAGAAGGTGGGTGTTACATGAAGAGTAACACCCACAAGGATTGAAGATGGCATCGGTGGAAGAGAAGGAAAATGAGTAAATCTGTATATTTTACATTAAATTCACTATGTATTTTTGTGATATATGGTGCATTTAATGTATATGGGGGCGATTTCAGGTACGTTTATTTTTTTTCATAACAGATTCAGCTTAATGTAGTGTCTCTGGCATCTAAAGCCTTTTCCTGCAGCCTAAGTCCTGTGAACACTGCATTTTAGAGAAAAGTCTGTGTTTACATTGCTGGCTTCTCTAGCGGTAGTTACACCGACGTCCACTAGAGGTGCTTCCGCTCTGCATTGAGGCACTGAACGTTACCCATATTCAGAGGCGTAGTTAGAAACCACAGGGCCCTGGAGTGAAAATTGCCCTGCCCCAATACATCTTCCCCACTCCCCCTCCATTTGAATCATATAACACATGCCGACACACAGAATGACACTAAAACAGATACAGACACAAACTGACATACATGTGGATACACAGATACACATAGACAAATGCAGATACGCATACACAGAATGACGCATACAGATACAGTGACACACATACAGACACGTAGGGGCACACACTGACACACATGCAGACAGATACACACGTGCAGAAAAACAGATCCATACAGACACATATGCGGATACACAGAATGATACACATAGATATAAACAGTGACACACATACAGATACAAACGAGCAGAACACACACACGTGGATACACAGACGCACGTACAGACAGATACATATAGACATGCATGTACACAGACACAATGACAAACATTCAGATACACAGAATGACAAGCATACAGATATAAACTGTGACATACAGATTTATAGGGGCAAACACTGACACACATGAAAACAGATACCCATACAGATACCCATACAGATACCCATACAGACACACATGCAGACACAAATTTTTTTAGTCTCCCTCCTGCAGTTTCTGCTAGTATTTTTCCATTCCTGTATTAAAATGACATTTGTCATGTGTTCCCCTGCATTTAAACATAGTTTTACTAGAGGGGCACTCTAGACACATCACATCATCTCACTGAAGTGGTTTTGGTGCCTGGAGTCCCCTCGTATTGCCCCTCTGTTCTGTATTAGTTTCTAAATGTCTAACCCTGGATTAGTTTCCCCAGCAGTTCAGCCTCTACTGGGGGGAATGGCATGCCAATTTATACCACCTCTGGCAGACTGATAGACTGGTATTGTCAGCAGAGCACTCTCAACCTGTACTTGGTGAAGGCTCTGGCTGGATACCCGCTGCTTCCATGCTGGGAGGTTTTCATTGTTACCTCTAGGGGTTGAGCACACTTCTACTAGTAATGGGATGGGACATTTGTTTGGGTGGTGAGGGGGGATGACTAGTTGTGCTGCAAGCTCAGAACTTCCACTGCATTACACGTTTGTCTGTTACACATGGGTAGAAGCATAGGGGGAATTGTGCAGGTTTGTCTCAGTTAATTAAGTATTTTAGGGTTACTCCCAAGCACCATGACAATTTCAGGGATTTAAAGTGGTTATGGTGTATGCAGTCTGCATGTGCAGTGTGTTGCTTTAAAACACTGCACCATATACCTCCTTCAGCATCATTAGCCAGTCCGGAACGAGTTCCAGGATAGCAAATGTCAGTTCTGTGCCTATTTCTGTTTATTCATTGGCTGAAGGTGGTGAGCTGACACTATCAGCTAATGAATGAGCGGCATGATCAGCATCCAGCTTCTGCAGCTTTGCAGAAACAGGATGTGTGTCACTCGGCACCAGAGGAGAACAGGCGCCTAGCGAGGACCCATTGCAAAACTGTTTGCCACATTACCAGGAAACCGGATCAGGCTATTCCTGGCATCATAAATTCCACAGCAGGCTGTAATGCATGTGATGCTTGGAGTAAATCTTTGAGCATTTTATGCCCCATTTTTAAAGATGGGGAAGGAGTAGGCAGATTGCTCTATGATTTTAGGTAATGGCAGCCATTTTACTGGCCACCTTGGTGAAAGGGACACTCTAAACTGAAAGTAACTTTGTGACGAGCTGCCAAACCCCTTAATGAGAATCTAAAATGTCTAAATCTCTATACTGTAAATGGGCTCATCATTTAGTTGGCCTTCAAATCCTGATCTGCAAATCTTTGGCTAATTATTTCTCTTGTAAATAGCTAAATGTAAATTTTTGCTCACATTTTGGTATTGATGATGTTGCTACTTGCAGTGTGTGTGGTGTAGTGTGAGGGGTGTAGTGTGAGGGTTGTGGGTTGTGGGGTGTAGTGAGTGTGTGAGAGAGGGGTGTAGTGTGTGTGTGTGTGTGTGTGGGGGGGGGGGTGTAGTTTTAACCCCTTTCCTCTCCCCAGAGCGTGGAGGGAGGGGGACCCTGAGGGTGGGGGCACCCTCAGGGCACTATAGTGCCAGGAAAAAGTGTGTGTTCCTGGCACTATAGTGGTCCTTTAAGCTGTGTGGCATTTAAAACTGTTTAATTTAAAGTTGCCTGTAATACCGCAAGTCTTTGTAGACTGCAGGGCGTTTGTAGACTGCGGGGCATCTAAAAACTGTGATACATTTTGGAAACTTACCTTTTATACCTTGAGGCCTTTAGACTGTGGTGCCTTTAAAATTGATTTTTTTTGCACCTGGTTTCCTTTTAAACTTCCTTGCAGGCACTTTTATTATCTATTTTGCTTCCCCTCTGTCCCAGTGATTTATTCCCGGTTCCCTGGGTGTTTAGGGGCCATGTAGACTTCAGACAGAGTCCTCTCCTTGGTCTCTAAACCGCAAACACACTCGGAATAGGCCCACATGTGTGTGGTTTGTGCCTTAATGGGCCTAATACAGATGACTTGCATTGTGGGAATACAAGTTGTGGCAGCCATCTTGGATAAGGTCAATTGCCAGAAAGTTCCTAAAATAAAGGGAAAATTACAGTAAACATACCACACGTATTTGGTAAGTATTTGCAGGGTCTCCAGACATGGATAAGTGCTGTCTTCAGCCTGTTTTAAAACTGTTTCACTGGTTTCTTATAGAATTTAACAGTGCACATTTTTACTTAATTCTTTACCACAGGTAATATTTAGTTATTCTTATTTGTCAGATGTCTGATTCTTCACCAAGATCTGGTTATGAGGAGAGAACAGTGGAAGAAATCGGTTATGCACTGACTGCCTCCAGAAGGTTGTCGCTTCAGCATGACCTATCACTGTGCAGCCACATGACATGCGGGCAGGGCTTACAAAGTAAGTTCCAGAGGCCTTAGGGGTAAGAAAAGAGGCCAGGCTTTGCCCTGTGGAAGAAGTTATTTCCAACCCCAGAACTACACCACCTAAGTTGCAAACTTATGGATCATAGGTGGACGCAGACCTGTCCAAAATTTTACACCTACCATTGCAGGTGGTCAGCCAGCTGTGACTTCCGCTGCTGTTTCTACAAACATGAAATATGTAATTAAAGATCTAAAGGCTAATATGGAGAGAGATATTAAAAACCAAGATTGAAGAGGCAGTCTGAAGTCTTCAGGTTACAACTGACTTCTTCACAGAAACTTCCCTAGATGTAACTAGGATATTCTCTCGATCAAATGGCTCGATCTATAGCAGCTAAGAAAGCATTATGGTTCTGTTTCTGGGATGATGACTCATCCTCCAAGTCTGCCCTCTACACCATTCTATTTGGAGTGGTGCTGTTTGGGAAAACTTTGGATTATTCCATTGAAAATGCGAATGAGGGCTGCAAGATATTTGTACCTCAGGACGAAAGTTCCAAGGATCCCAGCTCCTCATAGTCTGACCGGAGAATCTCCAGTGACCAGTATTTCTGAGATACATGGAGCTACTGACCCTGCAGGGTATACTCCAGAGGTAACTCAGGACAGTTGGTAAACCTGCCTTTCAAGGTTCTAATGGAGCTATTAAGCAGTCGTTTTGTTCTTCAGCAATGAACATGTCTCCTCCAGTACCAGGAGCCTCATTTTTAATGATCACACATACCTGGGCTCGTCAAACTCCGGAGGCTTGAGTGGTATCCATAGTCCAGATTGATATAGACTGGAGTTTTTTCTTCAGGCACAGGAGTCTCCATACTAACAGGTGTATTAAGACCAATGAATCAAAAGGTAAAGCACTATAGGAATAAGCATTCTGGATGAAGAGGTGATTTTTTTTTTTTCCCAAGAGCAGTTCCAGGAACAAGTTTTGCCTCTCTTCTGGTGCTAAGAGGAAAAAGCACATGGAAGCCTACACTGGACCAAGAGGGGCCAACAAGAGGCTGAATGTCAGATTCTTCGTGATGGAGTCAATCAGATCCATATCTCAAGCAATCTGGAAGGATCATTTCCTTACCTCTATATATCCCAAGTAGAGATGTCGCGAACCGTTCAACATGGATGCTGTCCAGGAGGTGGGAGGGTCTGGGAGGGAGAGTCTGCTGGAGATTGGCCGGGATGTGTCAGCTGACCGGTGCTCGCCGCGAACGGTTCGTGGCGAGCCGTTCGCGGGAAGTTTGCGAACGGTTTGCGACATCTCTAATCCCAAGGATGCTTACTTTCAGTCCAATCTGCAGAGATCTTCGCCATTAGCTCAGAAGCCTCAATGGGGCCCCAAGAATCTTTTATATGTGCTTATAGTGTATTGAGAGTCCAGAACTCCACCTGCTTCCATTATCCATTATAGCCTTAGACCCTCAGAAGGTAGGCACACAGAGGTATATAGTTCTTTCATAACTCCTAAAGTTTGGCTGCTTGATCAATATCAAGAAAAGCAGTTTCACATCAGCTCAGTGGTTAACATTCCCAAGTGGAAAATTCTATGCTCTGCTTTTCCCTATCTCAGGAACAGTTCCACAGATTGTGAAGGTTTTCTCTCCCAGTTTCTTCATTTCTGCTTGGTAACAGCAAGAAAATAGATGCAACTACTAGGAATCCTGGCTTCCACCAGCAGACTTGTCAGATGGGCCCAATGGCATCTATGGATTCCTCACAGATCCTTCCTATCTTGGTTTAACAAGAGAACGATTATTGGAGCCAGCCACTGACTATGTCCCCATCAGTGGAGTTACACCTTACCTGGTAGCTGAAAAGAGGGATTAGATCTCTGAGTTTCCAGTGAACAGAACCTCATTGGTCAATTATTAGCTCGAATTCCAGTTTTTATAAGATTGGTTGCACAGTGTTTGGACCATGTTTCACAATATTTCCATTCATTTGTATGGAATTACGAGTCATTTTCAAGGCTCTTCTTCACTTCAGAGGCTTACTGAAGAATGAGTGGGTCCAAATTTGCTCAAATATCAATGCAACTGTATCCTATATCTATCAAGATGGGTCTCACAGATACGTATTGATGGAATTCCAGCCCATAATGATCAGGGCACAGAAGAAAAACCAGGGGCTCAGAATACAATGGCTGTTTGCTTGAGCCGAATAACTGTGGACAAGGTGGATTGGCAACCATGTCACAACGTATCCTCGGGGTTGACGCAGATTGTCTGATACCCTACATAGATCTGATGGCCATTTCTTGGAACTACCAGGTCCACAAGTATTTTCTACATAGGGCCCTGAGATGAGGCACCTGTGACAGGGAGGGGTGCAAAACCAGAATGCTCATGTTCAGGATACACTGACTCAAATTTAGAATTTTAGTCTGATGTACATATTTTCCTAAAAAGGTAATGCAAAAGGTGACAGTGGAAGACCGTGTCGACTCTAATTCCTATAATAAGATGATTCTGGAACCTCCAAGGGAAATTCGAGTACGTCCAGACCTATTACAAGGCCCCTTGACACACCAGGATCCTCAAGTTCTGGTGTTGATGCGGGAGTCCATATTAATATAGGCATCCCTGAGACGGTCATTGAGATCTTCTTACAATCCTATACAGGCTTTACAAAGCTTGACATGCTTTTGTCTGTTGGAATTACTCTTCATTCAGGCCTTGAAAGGTTCTGTGTTATAACACTCTAGAGGAGTACTTAGCTGCACATCTCTTCATATAGGCATTGATTGAAATCATGCCTCCCTGAGTGTGGTGAAGCCAATATGTGACGTGCCACTGGTCTCACGGGCCCTGACTAAACCATTATTCGAATCTCTAGAAGGAGCTTCCAGGGTGGTAGCACAGAAAGTGCTGTTGGCTGGTACCCCAGCAAGGTAAATGGGTGAACTCGAGGCTTGATCCTGTAAACCCCCTTTCACTAATTTTCAACAGATATGGTCGTCTTGCATTTGGCACCTGAAGATCCTGCCTATGGTGAATGCTTATGTGTCATTCTCTACCTGTACTGAAGAGTACCCTTTGAGCGTTGATGCCCCTGGTGCTTTGCTTCATGTAAGCAACAATTGAACATAAGCCTCCACTGAGGGTGTTGAAACCAATATGTGACGTACCACTGGTCTCACTGGCTCTGACTAAACCATTATTTGAACCTCTAGCAGGAGCTTCCATGATGTTAGCCCAGACTTTGCTGTTGCTGGTGGCTGGTACCTCAGCAGGGTGAATGTGTGGACTCCAGGTTTGATCCTGTGTACCCCATTTACTGAATTTCAACAGGATATGGTTGTAGCACCAGAGATCCTGCCTAAAGTGAGAGCCTTTCAATGCCATTCTCGACCTGTACCAAAGGATTTTGGGGCATTCTCCACTAGTGCTGTTACAGCGTCTCCTGGGCTTCCATGGCAATGGTCTCTGCTGAAACTTTGTAAAGTTGGCATTTGGACCTCTTTGAACTAGTTTGTCCTGCATTACATATTGGACATTGAAGCAATTAATGAGGCACAATTTGGACCTCACGTCCGTTCTCTACCTCATGCTGTTGCAGCATCGTGGGTTTCCATGGCAATGGTTTCTGCTGACACTTTTTGTAAGCTAGCATTTGAACCTCTTTAGACACGTTTGTCTGGCATTTCATACTGTTCGTTAAAATAGTCTATGATGCACAATTTGGTACTCAAGTACTTAACTCAGTTCATTCTTCTATCTATGTTGGATAATTCTGATTATTTGATTGGCTATTCTGTCCCTCCCTTTGTAGGCTTGGGTATTCCCCATGTGTATATGCTGCCATGATTAGCCCGGAAAATGTAAAGTTTATTCATACTTACCGTAATTTTCTTTTCCTGGCTATTATTCATGGCAGCATATACTTCCCACCCATTAATGTCTCTATTTATGTACTGTAGAGCTTGTAAACTGACTGAGGACCTTAGGGACGGAGCCTCCTTTAAAAACCCTGGTGGTTTTCCTGTCCTATCTGCTGTAAGGGGAGATGCTAACCCATGTGTATATGCTGCCATGAATAATAGCCAGGAGGGGAGGGGGGGCCAGTAATGTGGAAGGGGAGGGGGGCCAGTAATGTATTAGGGAGTAAAGTAACAATGTATTTAGGGGCAGTAATGCATTAGGGGAGGGGGGGACCAGTAATGTATTAGGGGGGGCAATGTGAGGGGAGGGGGCCAGGCAACGGGCTAGGAGGGGGGGGCAGTAATGTATTGGGGGGTCAGTAATGTAGTGGGGGAGGGGGGTGACAGCAGTAAATTAGGGTGAGGGGGGTCAACAGTGTATTACATAGGGGGAAGGGGAGGTCAGACGTGTATTCAATGGGGCGGGGGGGGCAGAAGTGTATTAGGGGGATGGGGGGGCGGGAAAGATCTGACTTGGGAATTTGAGATGAGGCAATGATTATATTTGTGACATTTATATTTGTGGCCCAATTAATATTATATATATAATGTGTGTGTATGTGTAGAAGGAAATGTAACTAGAGGGAGCTACAGGGGTGAGGGAATTATATTTGTAATATATTAGGAACTGTGGAGGGAAGGGGGTTGGATGAGAGCATTAAATATTATAGCATTAAATATTATATTTATGGTGTAGGAACTGTATTATATATATTTTTGGTTTAGTGCAGGGGTAGGTAACCTTCAACACTCCCTTTGTTTTTTACTACATCTCCATTAAGGCTTGCAAAGCATCAAGGGAAGTGTAGTCCACAACATCTGGAGTGGCAAAGGATGTCTACACATTCACACACTGCCCAATAACAATAACAACCATACACATTCAACACACCGCCCACACACCATACACATTCAATCAGTTCAACACCACAATATTCAATACACCCATAATAATATCCAATAATCGCCCCAACACAACACACACACCATACACACATTCACACACCGTCCCCAACACACAACTACACACATCCAACACCGCCCCAACAACACCACACACATCCAACACCGTCAACAATCAACCATACAATATCCAACACACCGTCCCCACACACACCACACATCCACACCGCCCCACACACCCATCCACACCGTCCCCACACACCATCCACACCGCCCCACACCATCCGCCCCCACACACACACACACACACACCATACACATTCACACACTGACCACACACACACCATACACATTCACACACCATACACATTCACACACTGCCCCCACACACACCATACACATTCACACACTGCCCCCCACACCCACACACTGAACCTTTCACACACATTGCACCACTGCTCCTATACCCTACTACAGCCCCATATCCCAGCAGACTCCAGGTAAGTTGTCAAACTGTTCTTAAACGGTTTGACTACTTATTCTGGGAGGGGGTGCCGACACTCCTGGCACCATAACCACTACACAGAGGAGTAGTGGTTATTGTGCATGGAATATTTCTTTAAATAATCTACAAGTGCCCCTCCCGGGCTCAGGCTCTGGATCCGTCACTGGTATATGACGTATATTAATGTGTATATTAGTTATATGTATATGTGTGTGTGTGTATATATATGTATATATATATATATATATATATATATATATATATATATATTACACAGAGAAATTTCATTAATATGTACCATTTGTAATGAGCAGATATTGGCCCAGTCTTGTTGCTAGGTGCATACTCCAGCACAATAACATATTTAAAGTGAAGAGCACACCCACAGGACTTCAAAATAATTTTTTTTTACAGTTTTGCCCTACATACATTCACCATTTCAGTCCCATTAACAAGCTTTCCTTAATTTGTCAAGGTAGTTGGACTGAAACATTGATTACATGCAAAGGCACGTCTGCTTAAAATAAATCTGCACTTTTGTTTATTTTGAAGCCTATGAGTGCACTTTTTACGTTGAAGTACTTTTTAACCCCTTAAGGACGGAGCCAAATGTACACAGTGTGAACGAAACAAAATGTAAACAAAACCTGGCATTTGCGCTACATGTCTGTCCAACCGTAATACACCTCTTTCATAGTAAATGCACCCACCCTTATTATATATCATTTTATTCAGGGGAAACAGGGCTTTCATTTGATATCAAATATTTAGCTACGAAAGCTAATTTAATATGAAAAAAATGGGAGAAAAGATTTTTTAGATTTTTTTTAGTTCTACATGACATTTTAACTGTGAATGTCATAATACTGTTTGCTTTTACTGCAATAAAATACACATATTTGTATTCAGCAAAGTCTCATGTGTAAAACAGTACCCCCTATGTACAGGTTTTATGGTGTTTTGGGAAGTTACAGGGTCAAATATAGCACGCCAGATTGGTTACGTTGCCTTTGAGACTGTATAGTAGCCCAGGAATTAAATTTACACCCATAATGGCATACCATTTGCAATAGTAGACAACCCAAGGTATTGCAAATGGGGTATGTCCAGTCTTTTTTAGTAGCCATTTGGTCACAAACACTGGCCAAAGTTAGCGTTAGTATCTGTTTGTGTGTGAAAAATGCAAAAAACGCCAATTTTGGCCAGTGTTTGTGACTAAGTGGCTACTAAAAAAGACTGGACATACCCTGTTTGCAATACCTTGGGTTGTCTACTATTGCAAATGGTATGCCATCATAGGGGTAATTTTCATTCTTGGGCTACCATAGGGTCTCAAAGGCAACGTAACCAATCTGGCGAATTTTAATGTGAAAAAAAAATGAAACACAAGCCTTATATTTGACGCTGTAACTTTTGAAAACACCATAAAACCTGTACATGAGGGGTACTGTTGTACTCGGGAGACTTCGCTGAACACAAATATTTGTGTTTCAAAACAGTAAAAAGTATTGCAGCAATAATATCATCCGTGTAAGTGCTGTTTGTGCGTGAAAAATGCAAAAAACGTCACTTTTACTGGCGATATCATCGTTGTAATACATTTTACTGTTTTGAAACACTATTATTTGTGTTCAGCGAAGTCTCCCGAGTAGAACAGTACCCCCCATGTACAGGTTTTATGGTGTCTCGGAAAGTTATAGGGTTAAATATAGTGCTAGCAAATTAAATTCCCTTTACTTTCGGCATGGGTTGTCAGGCAGGTCCTGCTAATTGTAATTAATTAGGATACCTAATTATGTAAAAATATTACATAAATATATGTGTAGAATTAATATATGTATATATATACATATGTGTATATATACATATATATATATATAATTTTTTAAAATATTTTTATTTATATATAGGTGTATATATTTAGTGATATATATGTATATATTTATGTATATATATATATATATTATTTCGTTCTATGTGTATTTTGATATAAATATATATATATATTAATATCACAATACAGTTAGAACGAAATAACAAACATCTATATATTTTTTTATTATTTATTTTTAATTATTTTTTTAATTAAATTTTTTTTACGTATTTAAATTTTTTATATTATATATAAATATATATATAACAATAATTATATATATATATTTAATCAGTATTAGTCTACGTGTAATTTGATAGTAATATATATATAAATAATTATATATATTAATATTTAAATACACTTCGTGTATGTGTAAGTGTGTGTGTGTGTGTGTGTGTGTATATATATATATATATATATATATATACTTAGATCATATATATATATATAATATATATGATCTAAGTATATTTTATATTTAACTGTAATTTTTTTTTTTTTACTAATATTTTATTTATTTTTACAGGACAGGGGGCAGAGACAGTGTCAGCCAGTGATTTTACATCACTGGCTGACACACAGGATCAGTGATCACAGTGACTGCCTGTCACTGTAATCACCTCCTGCAGATTGGGTAATTGGCCACAGGGGGGAGTGCCTGGGTGGTACAAGCACTCCCCCCTTCCAATCTGCAGGGGGATCCTTGTGCCAGTTACATGTGTCAGCCAATAGTAACACCGATCGCAGTGACAGGCTGTCACTGCGATCAGAGCGCTCTGAGATCGCAGTGACAGCCTGTCACTGCGATCTCAGAAGGTGCAGATCGCGGTCACTGACCCCAGGGGGACTGCCTGGGGGGCCAGGTAAGTCCCCCGACCGCGATCTGCACGGGGAGAGCCGCTGGCCACGTGTGTCAGCCGATTTGAAATCGGCTGACACATGTTAAAAACTGATCTCAGTGACAGCCTGTCACTGCGATCAGTGACTGCAGATCGCGGTCACCGGCCACAGGGGGGGTTGCCTGGGGGGCCGGGCATCCCCCCCGACCGCGATCTGCAGCGGGTGAATAGCGCCGGCCACGTGGGCGGCCATTAAAGTGAGGGCGTACTATTACGCCCGCCGGCGTTTAGAGCCGGCTCCTGCAGGGCGTAATAGTACGCCCTCAGGATTTAAGGGGTTAATTTTAAGTTATCTGTTCTAACTCTGTATCTGCACACTATGCTGGTGCGACGCATTATGGGGCTGGTAAATATTTTTTTTCCAGGGCCGCTTTTAATTCCCAGTCCGGCCCTGTATACAAGAGGGGGTTGGCTGCACTCACCTGAACATGCATAAATGGGGGTGCTGCTGGGGGCCAAAAATACAATACACAAGATCCAGCGCACTCACCTATCCACTAAACAGCAACTTCAATGTTGAAAGATTTTATTTGTTTTTTTAAAAACGCCTAATCTAGGCAAAAATAATGGGGCTTTAGTTACATTATATGATCATACATTGCATAAGCCTGCCACAACTTCAATGTACCCCATCTTTGGTTGCTGTTTAGTGGATAGGTGAGTGCGCTGGATCTTGTGTATTGTATTTTTGGCCCCCAGCAGCACCCCCATTTATGCATGTTCAGGTGAGTGCAGCCAACCCCCTCTTGTTTTTATATATATATATATATATATATATATATATATATATATATATATATATATATATATATATATATATATATATATATATATATATATATATATATATATATATATATATATATATATATATATATATATATCTATATATCTATATCTATCTCTAAACCCAGACCACTAGTCTCCACCAGGCTTGCCCATAATCTGGAAGTTATTACTGAAGTACGCAAAGATCTTCTCTTATTCTCCCCAACCCCCAATAACTTGTGGAGCTCAGTGGCATATTTTAAGGTGATTAAAGCCAAATGGCCACCTGGTCTTTATTTAGAAGAAGCACTAATCGTTCAGTTGAAAAAATTTTATTTATTTATTTATTTATTTTTTTTGTACAAAGCTAGGAAACAAGTAAATGTAAACCTGCACTGTGCAATATGTGTAGAGTTATATCCGATAAACCTTTGTTCTGTAACTAGGGTAGATATTGCTGGGATACAGTGATTGTAAATCGTTTAACCAGGTTTGTCTTGAATTTATTCAGTGTAAGGAATGGTGTAAAAACAACACTTTTTGATACTATAAAGCATACTTCAGTTAAGCTTCTCAACTTTTATGTAATGCTGTGTGATACATACGTTAAGACTCATTATTTCACATTATAAAATACTATGAATTCATTAAACAGAACGCTTTCTCCAACAACTGCATAGCTCTGCATACCAATACATTGTCCTTCAACTCGCCATAATGTCTTCTTAAAATTTTATCTCCGCAGACTCATGCTTGGTAGAGGACTTAAGCGCAAGGTGAATGATTGCGAAACCATGAACGACTTCTCTAGTGTCTGTGATTGCAACCGAAATAACATGCCATACACTCATCAAAGGCAGCTGGTGCTAAACATGTGCCTCAGTAAGCTACAAAACTATAAAATGTTAGTGGAGCCTAACCTGCATCGATCTGTTCTTATAGCCAATACAGTTAGACAAATTCAGGAAGAAACCAGGCAAGAAGCTAGCCAGCTGCCAGGGATTGTATGTAATGATGTTGCCTCCAACGCCATACTCTACACAGGTAGCGATTCCTGTGAGAACTCCATAAACTTGGCTTGTGACACAAGCCCAGACATTTCAAAAGACTCCTGGAGTTTGGAGAACCCTGCTGACTGTTTGATGGAAGTTACAGATGATGACATGTCCTCGGCCATATCCTCTATTCTCCGAGATTTAGACTTTATGGAGGACACCAGCCCAGCTCAAACCCCGCTCCTTGTGCCAGAAGATCAACCAAAACCTCTGGACAATGGAAGCAAAGCGGGGGACAAACAAGACTTAAAAGGAGCGGAATGTATGTTTGGTTCTTTTGAAATAACGAGTTCTACGAGTTACTTAAAGGATCTGTCTATTGATGACATTTTTGAAGACATAGACACATCTATGTATGATTCAGACTTTAGTTTCTCTTCTTTAGTTTCCCCAAGAATGCAGCCTACCTCGGAGGAGGCTCTCAAGATGTTTACTTTGTGCAATTCACCTTCAAACAATAATTTGCAAGTTTGCAGAACGGATTTAAATGATTTGGACCATATCATGGAAATTTTAGTTGGGTCATGACACCAAATTTCTTAACCTCATTACTGTATTTATCAAATACACATCTAGTGTTCATTTTTGGGAAAATATTTTAAAATTCCTACATAATTTGAAGAGACTTATATCTAAATATCTTAAGATGTGTAGTTTACAGTGCTCCCAGCTCGAGACAGTTTCGATTTTACGTTTATACTTTTTGGGTTGGACACTTCCTATGGATTCCTGCTAAGTGACTGTTCAGAGACTTTTGCAGCAACCTTTTTAACTGGAAAATACTGAAATTCAACAAAGCCCTACATTTTCAAAGATTAGTAAAACAACTATTTTTGTAAGCATCTTTCTAAATTTTCCTGGTCACCTCTTGTATATAGCGGACTCTACCTCTTTAAGGCCATGTGCTAAACCATTTCTTGTGCTGTATCTTTGCTTCTGTTATATTTTGTTTGTAGGAAGATGTAGTTATTTTAAGTCACCTTTTCATTTGCAGATCAAATGTTATCTTGTAAATTATTTTAGATATATATAACTTTTTTTTTTTTGCCTTGAGTAACTTTTTTTTTTTTTCATTATTATATTTTGTAGGCAAATTGGCACCTTTGCATTTGAGGCAATCTGTTGATTTCTTCTCTTGAAGGGTGTGTAGATTTCATACCTTTCCCTACCTCAGAAATCTGAGTTTTTGTCCAACTCCCAAATCTCTGCTAGGATTTTTTTTTTTTTTCCTTGCATAACATGTTTATACGCGATGGTCTCTCATTAACTTTGTACTAAAGGACTAGTAAGTACATTTGAATCTTTTTATTTTTTGTTTATTCTAGCTTAATTAATAAGCTGGAATGAAAAATATTTTGGACTATTGGCTTGTTGTATTCATGAATTGTATAAAGAAATTATGTTAAAATATGAAATAACCATGTTTTTAACAAACTATGCATCTTTATCTGATTCAGATTTGCTCTAATTTTGTATTTAAACGCTGCACCTTTCCTCTTCTAGTAGGTTAAGCAATGCTTGCCGTGCGATGACAAAAAAAGAATTTAGAAATGTACTTGTATGCATAAAATGATTTCAAACCCAAGTTAGATTTACCATAAGATTTGTTGCATATTATACACCGATCAGCCACAACTTTAAAACCACTGACAGGTGAAGTGAATAACCTTGATTATATCGTTACAATGGCACTTGTCAAGGGGTGGGATATATTAGGCAGTAATTAAACAGTCCAATTATGAATTTCATGTGTTGGAAGTGGGAATAACGGGAAAGTAAACTCTTCGGCAAAGTCCAAATAGTGATGGCAAGATGACGGAGTACAAGCTTCTACAAAACGGCAGGTCTTGCAGGGTGTTGACTTTTTGTGGGATGTGCTAGAACAACAAATCTCATCCATTGAGGCCCCATCTAACAACTTTCAGGACTTAAAGGATATGCTGCTAAGGTGTTGATGCCAGATACCACAGGGCATATTCAGAGGTCTTGTGGCATCCATGCCTTGATGCTTCAGAGCTGTTCTGGCAGCACAAGGGGTACCTACATTATATTTGGCAGGTGGTTTTTATGTTGTGGTGGATCACTGTATGGATAATGCACTCACAAAAGCAATTGCATTTTGCCATCAAAAAGTTTATTTTGCTGTCTTTTTATCCATAATATTTTTCCAATTTTTATTATAAAAGGAATGAGCTTGTTTTGTCACAATGCATATTTATGGAAATTTGTAAAGAGACTACTTTTCTATTTTGTAAGTAAGCTAACCATATAACAAAATATATGAAGCCTTTTGCTATAAATTTACCTAGTATGCACCTACTTAAAACAGTGCCCTGTTTTTTCCTCCAATGTGCTAGCGATTTGGCAGTTGTTTTGTGTATTTGAAATGAAATTGTGCGAATGATACTTGTTTACCTCTGTAATAATCTGCTTGATAAAAAAACCAAGAGAGAATATTTGTCATTTTGGTCAGATAACCGTAGACTTTGTTGCCAATACATATGTCTTATGAGAAATCCAATACTTGCAAAAAATGTTTTATGATTGTATGGAATTGTGTGTTTTGTTTTTGTTTGTTTTTCACTGGCAGTGTTAGAAAAAAGAGAGAACCTTTGTGTATTTTTTTAATTAATTTTATGCCACTGGGTATTCTGCTGTGCCCTGTATCAAATGCCATGTGACTTATCCCACCAAACTCATTGTTTTGCTTTGGACATTTCCGAGTTTGGCACAAAGTTAAATATTCAGAGCTCTGTACGTGATGTTCGTTACCATCTAATTTGGAGGCCATTCTATATTCTTATTTCCCACCCACCATCTTTTCCCCTGCAGAAAAGTACCTGCTGCATTGCACTGACCATATATATATTTTCTATAAAAACACAATAAAATGAACATTATTACCTTTACATATAAGTGTGTGCAGGAAGTTGTGCCTGTACAGCTGTCCTGCATATAGAACAGAATAGACACTCAAAAGGGGTATTTGAATAGCTTTTTATTCAAAGCTCTCAGGGTGATCTTTTGGCTTCAATAATATTTACTTAAGCCTTGGAAAAGGACGTTGGTAGCCAAAACGTTGCCTTGCATAGAAAGGATACAGATATATCAACGCACGCCCTTTTGAGTGCCAAATTTCTTGCAGTTAGTTTCATGTGGTGCTCTGAACGGTGTGTTTGCCGGTAGGTGCTGTGTATTTATACTATCTTACTGTCATGTGGAAGGGCAAACTTCCAGTTTTTAAATAAAACGAGTTATAAACCTTACAATTCTGATTTTTGGCCTACAAGTTGATTGTCAGCCTTCCCAAACTCTTATTATTCATTCCTTCTGTCTTGTTCATGCAATTAATAGTAGGAGCCTTCCTTCCTATGTTAGTATGAAACAAATGCCATACCTCTTCTCATAATCAGCATTGCTATGCCCAACCTCTTAGTGACCAGGAGTGAGGCCAATCACTTTGTAGCAAAGCAGGCTTGATAAACCCATACCATGAATGGGTTAAGCCTTGCTGGAATGAGTAGGCTATTTGCTGAAGTTAACTGCTGCTGTCCTCAAATAACCCCAAGCAGATTCTGCGTATTGAAACCAAGAGGAGAAATATAGAGACTGATAACCTCTTTTACGGATCCATTTTAACCGCCAGGCATCTGCATTTTTATATTGTTTAATACTGGTAAACGTGGTGAATAATGCATTATTTTTGTTAATAGAAATACGTTGCCTCAATAGATGCGTGCCAGTTGCCATATTTTCTTTAACATTCTGAGTTGATAGTGTTTAACATTAGGACTGATGTAAAACCTGCTCAAGAAATCCCACTGCGGCTTGGTAGTTTGATAAGAGGTTCACCTAGTAAACGGGGCTTACCATGAGCAGATAAGCGTTCCACAATTGAGGTCAATACTGCAGATGTGCTACTGCATTTTTATTTGGTTCAGTAATTAATTGCATGGTTGTAAAACCTGTAGGAACATCATTTTAAAGGGTATGTAAAATCTAGATCCATCTGTGCTCACGGTGTACAGGATACCAGACTAGTGAGTCACCAAGTCAGTGCACAGGAAGCTAGCATGAATTCATGCATACATACAAAGCATATGTGTTTATTTTTGTACTCTTGCATGCTCTTATAAGTCAACAGAAATAGGCTGATTATTTATATGAGAATAGGTAAGGCACAATCTAGGGACAACTGGTTCAGATTCAGGGTGTAGCACAGATGGGTCATAATTGTGGACAAGATGGGCAAATGCTGTGGAACCTCTGTTAGAATCTCTGTCTTCTTAAACTGTTTATCTGCAAACTTGCTATCTAGAAATAGCAGCAGGAAATGATAATACAGTCACAATGCTGTATGTTTCAGGGTGATAGGCCAAACAAAAATCGCACACACACTTTTCGTGTGAGATATTGAGTTTAAAAAAAAAAAAGCGCTACTGATGGATGCAAACTTACAGGGGCACTATAACCACTACAGCATATCTTGGTAATCTGACAAAAAAAAAAACCTGTCTAACCTCCTACCTAAAGCCTAGCTCCTCTAATGTACTTCTGCATTATCTGTGTGAAACCAATGCCAGCATTGGATAGTCTGTCTGTTGCAGGTATACCATCCATGTTGTAGGCGTCATGGATCACAGTATAATAATTTAGATGTAAGTAAAAAGGTCCAGGCACTCCAGGAGATCGATGAGACCAAGTTTGATGAAATCCAACATTCCCCAACCTTTCCACTTACATGGTCTTTTTCAAGCAACGTTACGGCCATTTACGTGGAAACGTTGCTGATTGTTGGGTTTCATTAAACTTTTCCTCATCGATCTCCGGGAGTGCCTGGATCTTTTTTTCTTATATCCACGGGTAATTGGGAGCTGGTTCCTGGTTTGGTTACACCCAGGACTGTATCTTTTAGGATTGAGTGCAGTTCTGGATTTGGTTTCACTGTATAATCCTTTGCTGGCCTGACTGCCAATCTGATCAGCTGCTGTATACTCACGCTAGGACATGAGCGCTTACATGGTCTAATGACCAAGATCAATGTTGGTATTTCTGGAAATACTATGAAACTACCATCGCTTTAAACTTTCTAATGGTCAGACACTGTCTTGCAAATCACAAACTGATCTTTCTGTAGAAGAATGTTTGTTTAATTTTCTTTTATAAGGCAACTTTTGAACATTGAATGGCTTCCAGTACTACTAAACTTTGTGAGGAGGTGTGTTTTAGGACATGGCAGTTGACCCATCACTAATGTTCATCTTACAGTTCAACTTTGTGGAACATGTAACAATGATATTTTTATATATATATATATATATATATATATATATTTATTATGATAGTGTAGTGCCACTGGTCAGTAATTAAGTTATCCGGTTCTCTTTTTTTTTTTTTTCTAACTATGTTCATTTTATGAGACAAAAATGGATTTAAATGAGCACTCCAAGCAACATACCTACAGCTGCGCATTGTAGTGGTTTTGGTGCAAGGAGTGCTCTTGCATTTCCCATTCTAGAGGCTCAAAGAGCTGCTGGTTCTCTGTTGGAAGAAGAAGAGTAGGGGAGTGATGCACAGCTGACCTCCACTACAAAGTCAAACTGAAATGGTTTGGCTACTTACTTGTGGGGGTATCAGCCACTCCTGGCATGACCACTAAAGCTTTTTGTAGTCAATATGGTGGAGTGTTCATGAAATAAAACTACTGCTATTGGGTTAGGAATGGCAGTTCCATTAAAACAATCACAAATGATGACCAACCTTGATCTTTGTTGTTGGATTAGAATACTCTCTAATTTTCTTTAACCCCTTAAGGACACATGACATGTGTGACATGTCATGATTCCCTTTTATTCCAGATGTTTGGTCCTTAAGGGGTTAAAAGAAAAGTCCTTATTGACATCACAAAATACTGGATAAACAAATGCTTGGGAGACTAAAGTGGGGGAAAAAAAGGTTTAATCCTAAACCAGACTGCAATAAGAAAGATTTAATACTCATTTGAGAATTGTTACTGTTTAAAAAGTATGCCTTTTTACTTTATGTTTTAGCTAATTCTTTTCAAAAGCTAGGCTAAATTTTGTTTAACTTTGTAGAAAAAAAAATATATAAATGGATTTTGTTTGTGAAATTGACTTGTAAACCTGGGGTTTCCTATGGAAATGTGCTGCTAAGAACAGATATACAACAGATTGTTGCTGACTGTTAATTTAATAAAGGTTATGATTTAAGTTATATATTGTGCTGTATTTAATAGGTGCCTGCATTTAAAGACTCATTAACAAACATTTTTGTTTTATTACTTTATGATCTTTCAGAGGATTTGTTATGTAAAACACCTTAGTAGGTAGTATCACACCCCTACATGCAGGGATTCCTTTTTAGAATATTGATAAGTGCTTTATGCTACTGTTTGTTTATATCACATTTTTACTCATAGATGTTGGGACATTGGTAAGCCTTTCTGAACTTACGGTTTGCCAGCATAAATAACTTTTTTTTTTTTCCTGAGACACAAGTTTTGCCCATGGTACTAAGAATGTTTTGTTTAAATATATATTACTATTACCATTGCACCTATATACTATTATTTCATGCAGAACCCCAGGTAGCCTTTCTTTGTAAATAGCTTTTGCTGTAGTAAGTGCCGCTGCAATGATTTTTTTGGCTACTCTAATCAGGGCCGGTGCAAGGATTTTTGCCGCCCTAGGCAAAAGAAAGATTTGCTGTGCCCACCCCCAGT
The DNA here is from genome assembly GCA_933207985.1 of Pelobates cultripes. Classification (NCBI taxonomy): domain Eukaryota; kingdom Metazoa; phylum Chordata; class Amphibia; order Anura; family Pelobatidae; genus Pelobates; species Pelobates cultripes. Next base: position 82,683,561 of record OW240924.1, read on the forward strand.
GACATCGCAATGCCCCACCCATATGATCTGCCATATGAACTAACGCCAGTACTGCACACAGTGTGTGTTTACATTAAAAAGCCTGCAGGGACAAACTATAGACACCAGAACCACTTTATTAAGCTGCAGTGGTTCTGGGGACTATAGTGTCCCTTTAATGTGAGGTAAATTAGAGATTAGTGTCACTAATAATATACTAGATTGCCTACTTACAATCAGATGAGGATGGTGATGGGCTCTGGCTGCAGTCTGGCTCCACTGGTCTGGTGTAGAACAGGATCTCTGGAGGCTGTTTGTAACTGTGGTCACAAAATTCAATGTTCTGGGAGAACGGGAAGCAGCTCCATTTTTTGGGGCCCCTTACACAGCTCAAGGTCTGGGCCCCAGGGCCTGACTGTGAGTATGCCCATAAGGCCCACCCATAAGTCCACCTACATGTTCCACCCATGAGTTCGCTCACAGGTGGTGGAATGTGTAGGGGATGTGTTATGTGTTATTGTAGAGTATCTAGTGTGTGTGCATATGGAGTGTAGTGTATAGGGATATCAGTTTGTGTAGGTGATGCAGTGTGTTTGTGTGTAAGGGATAGAAAGCAGTGTGTGTAGGTGATGCAGTGTGTTTGTGTGTAAGGGATAGAAAGCAGTGTGTGTTTGTGTATAAAGGATAGAAAGCAGTGTGTGTTTGTGTATAAGGGATGTGTTGTGTGTTTCTTGTTGTGTGTAAGGGATGCATTGTGTGAATCTGTGTTTGTATGCATTAGGGATGCAAAGTGTGTTTCTGTGTATGTAAGGGATGCAGTGTGTGTCTGTATGGGGTGCATTGAGTGTGTGTAAGAGATGCATTGTGTTTGTGTGTGTGTGTGTGTGTAAGGGATGCATTGTGTGTTTCTGTGTATATGTGCAAAGGATGCACTGTCTTTATGTGTAAGGTTGCATTGTGTATTTCTCTGTGTGTAAGGGAAGCATGTTATGTTTGTGTGTATAGGGATGCAGTGTGTGTGTGTGTGTGCGCGCGCGTAGTGTGAAAGAGCTCCTTGTCCTGCCCCCTAATTCTGGGTTCCTTTCAGAACCCTTTGTAATATCAAACGGAACTAGATAGGGCTGCCCCCTCTTATATTTTTTTATTTTAGTGCTAGTACAGTTAATCCAAAAATACAGGGTTTACAGAAAGACCGAGACAAACAAAAGTTGACCTTTTTTGTGGATGATGTCCTCATGTGCCTCACAAACCCAAATGTAACACTGCCATCACTCCCGAACATTCTGAAATATTATGGCACAGTGTCCTATTACAAAATCAATGCCTCATTTATAGAAATAGCATAGCTGTGCTGCAGGTCAAATATCCTTTTGATTAGAGGAAAGCATTGACTTACCTGGGTGTGAAAAAACGCAAAATAAAGCTATGCACGTATTAATTGTAACCACCTGAAACTAAAACAAAAGACCCTGAAAACATTGGCCGAGCATGAATTATCCTGGACTAGAAGAATTTACACAGTGAAAATGTATATTTTCTCAACCCTTGTGTCTTTAGGACTTTCCAAATCACAATATAGGTTAAGAACGTCAGACATAAAACAAAATTCAATCTTAATTTTCATATGGAAGAAAAGTCTACACCTAGGTGGGATGCTTGCCAACACATATTGGAGGAATGAGAATTTACAATATACAACACTACTATATTGCTTCACCTTTGGCACACCTAATCTCTGTACACCCAGGAGGCCCATTACCTTTGGGGGCATCCTTAGAAAACACATTTTTACATTTCACTGGATCCCAGGGACAGATCCACGCCAGCTCTCCAAGTAGGTAGGGAGGCTGGGTGGACATTTTTAAATTGTAAAAATATGAATAATTTGTGTGTGTATCTATATGAATGTCTGTATGGGTCTCTGTGTGTATGTATCTGTGTGTGTCTGCATGTGTATCTGTCTGCATGTGTGGGGGGTGGGGACGTATGGGGGAAACCCGTGGTTTCTAGTTACGACTCTCTGACTAGAAAAAAACATGTTTTTATAGCAACCTGATTTAAGCAAATAATACTCAATATGTAATCAGTGATTCATTTATTTGTTGCACTTTTGTGAAAAAGTGCTATATAAATTACATTTTATGTATAAAAAGTAAAATACAATACTTTCCAGAACTGTCGATTATTTTTCATTAAACAAAATACATCTCATTTGCTCACAGTGGACATTATAGATTTCAGATCTGTTTAAGTAGTTTATACAGAGGGATCAAGCGTGTAGAGATTTGGTAAAGCTTTACTTAGTTGCATAAACCCTCTACAAGTTAGAATGGCGCATTCTATTTGTACATTATACATGATTTGTTAACCAGGTCTTTAAAACTAATCTGTTACTGCCGGTGGTGTCCGCATTTTTTTAAATTTTTTTTTAATTATTGTTCCAAATAGGTTGGGTTGGTTGAGAATTCTGGAAGAATTGGTAAATAGGGGTTGTCTGCTTTCTCCTAGTATTTGCAAACTTCTAGTTGTGGAAGAAAATAGAAGGGGGGCTATGGACAATCCCATAAGCCTGCAGATCCTCGGGGGATGAAAGGGGGGGAACAACTGGAGCTTAATTCAGTTTCAAGTTGTGCTTTTGTTCAAATGCATAGACTCAAAGGAGTATGTTTTTTCTTCTTCTCTAGAATTGCAATGAAATTCTAAAATATATATATATATAAAAAAAATACAAATTCACTAAACCTTAAATTGACCACAGCTGAATGGAAGAATGTTTCAAGTTTGACTAATGGATTTAAATTTATAATCGAAGACTAAGTGAATAAAATCTATCATTCTAGAAAAGTCATAATGCTATAAGAAACAGATCAGCTTTAAAAGGGACTCTACTACCTCGATGACTAGGTCTGCAGGTAGATTATAACTATTCTCTGGCTCGTGCTTGGACAACTGCCTGCGATATCATAGCTTAAAGGGACACTATAGTCACCTAAACAACTTTAGCTTATTGAAGCAGTTTTGGTGTATAAATCATTTCCCTGCAGTGTCACTGCTCAATATTCTGCCATTTAGGAGTTAAATCACTTTGTTTATGCACTCTAGTCACACCTCTCTGCATGTGACTTGCACAGCCTTCCTAAACACTTCCTGTAAAGAGTCAGCTAATGTTTATACTTCCTTCTTTGCAAACTCTATTTAAATTTAAAATGTATTATTCCCTGCACTGTTGATAGATTGCAAGACCCCACAGCCACCTGTGTATGATTAACGTTTACTTTAGAGAGCAGGCAATAAGAACGTTTAAAGTAAGTTACATCTAATTGAAAGGGAAACCATTTTTTTTGTTTCATGCATGGTGTGTGAGTCACAGCCTGGGCAGGTGTGGCTAGGGCTGCATGGACAGAAACAGGGATTTAACTCCTAAATTGCAGAGAATTGAACAGTGAGACTGCAGGATCATGATCTATACATTAAATTCTAGATACCAAAACAAATTATGTGATACAGCCACAGGGAGTATATTTTTAAATTCTTAATTTAGAATCTTAGCAATAAGAGTTTACCGATAAGTATTTGAAAAATGTCTAGAACATTGTTCAGATAAAAATGAGGGATCTCTGACATAGTCAGCACCAAAAAAATCCCTTTAATAAAAATTCATCAAATGCATGTTATGCCGACTTCTAAAGTCTAAATAAAAGCACTTCGATCCACATGGAAAAAAAAAAAAAAAATTAAAAAAAAAAAAAAGTTATCAACTAGCCTATAGCCTCTTGCCAAATAAGCACTCCTGCTTATTAAACAAAACTTTTTATTTATTTATTTTAAATATCACCTGGCTATTGGAGTGTTTAATCTGTTAATTTCACATACTTCAAGGTGGCCATTTTCATTTTATGTAAAATCACGATCTTGTTATCTTATTAATAGTAGTGTTTTAGAAGAGCTAACATTTTGTTCAGTAACGTTAAAGTGTGTAGTGCAATAAATTAAGCACTTTAATATACACAACTAAATGTTTAAATAAGTCCAAAAAGATTTAAAAAAAAAAAAAGCCAGAACTATGTTAAGCCAAGAATCTAGAAATCAAGGCTTAAAATGTTTGTATTGAAAAAGCTTTTTTTTCCATAAAATGTGAGAAAAGGTAAATTGAGATCAGTCGGCGAATTCTTTAAAAAGAGATGGTATGAGAAGAGGTGTCCATCCTTAGAATCTGGGGCCACATGTAGCTGTAACAAAAAAAAAAAAAAAAAAGAAAAAAAGAATTTTAGATTTTATGTCAAACTCCTTCATTTAGTCAGCTTGCATATGTCAAAGTAATACAGGAGATACAAAACAGAAAAAAAAAACTAATAGATAAACCATTGGATAAACTTTTAAAATGATTTAATATCATGAAAAATAATTAAAATTTTGTTACATATATTGAAATCTTTATTTGATGTTTTAAAACCATTTTTTTTAAAAAGTTTATCCAAAAATATTAAAAGCATCTGAAAAGCTTATCCAATTATATTAAATTGAGTCCAAAATTAGGAAAACAAAAATAAACACATTTTTTTCCCGCGTGTCTGTTTTGACAGAAAATGTTGCATTCACAAAAAATTTCTAGTTTGTTGCATAACCATCTGAAAAAAACCATTTGAGGAATTTGCCACACACATACTCAGGCTTATTTGGTAAATTGGTACTCTCCCCACATCTCCTGCCTCCAGTTTTTGTGATTTTTAACTTAAAAATTTTAATTCTCGTCACGATTTCACATTGTAAGATTCAGTAAATAAAATCAATTTTCGATATAACCGATTCAGTTACGGAATGACCCGTTACTGTGTTTCTTTTAAATTTGAAGCTTTGTGGAGATTTGCAAGTCAGTTGCAAATGTTATTTAAATATTTTCCTATATTTAGCTACTGTGGCTAAATTTTTTTTCAGGAATCTGTGTTATACAGGTGTGTGCACTATGGTCAATATTTCAAATTCCTAACCAACAGGTGACACATAATATTGTTACAGGAACAGCTGCCAATGTAGCTAGAATGACTTTTACATGTTTGGACAGTGGACAGATCTGACCACAAACTACCGTATATACTCAAGTATAAGCCGAGTTTTTCGGCACATTTTTTGTGCTGAAAAACCCCCACTCGGCTTATACTCGAGTCAATGTCTGTATTATGGCAACTTACATTGCAGAGTGTAAGCGGGTGTCGCGAGACTTACACTGTAAGCAGAACGGAGCTGACAGGGGAGCTGCACAGAGGAGAAGGGAGCTTACAGGAGCTGCAGGAAGGTAAGTAACAGCTCGCTGTCAGCCCCCAACAGGACCGCCAGGCTTGTAATGAGCCCGGCAGTCCTGGTCTGTATTATGGCAATGTAAGTTGCCATAATACAGACATTGACCCGAGTATAAGCCGAGTGGGGGGTTTTCAGCACAAAAAATGTGCCGAAAACCTCGGCTAAAGCTCACCGCCAGCCCCCCCACTGCACAGCCCATCAACTGGAGCACCAGGGATTCAATATTATTATATTATTTTAATATTTGCATTTTTTTTTTTTAAATGTTTTTTTGGGGGGACAACATTTTTTTTTTTTTTAAATAATGCAAATATTAAAATAATAATATTAAAATAAAAAAATTAAATGCCCTCCCCTCACCCAGTTTACACACTGCACAAATACACTGCATTCACACAAACACAAACACACACTCTGCATTCATTATATACACACACACACACAACAAACACACACTCTGCATTCATTATATACACACACACACACACACACAACAAACACACTCTGCATTCATTATATACACACACACACACACAACATACAAACACACACTCTGCATTCATTATATACACACACACAACAAACACACACTCTGCATTCATTATATACACACACACACACACACACACAACAAACACACTCTGCATTCATTATATACACACACACACACAACATACAAACACACACTCTGCATTCATTATATACACACACACACACACACACACCAAACACACACTCTGCATTCATTATATACACACACACACACAACAAACACACTCTGCATTCATTATATACACACACACACACACAACATACAAACACACACTCTGCATTCATTCTATACACACACTGTAAATAAATATTCAATTAATGTAATTTTATTGGAATCTAATTTTATTTAGAAATTTACCAGTAGCTGCTGCATTTCCCACCCTAGGCTTATACTCGAGTCAATAAGTTTTCCCAGTTTTTTGTGGTAAAATTAGGGGCCTCTGCTTATATTCGGGTTGGCTTATACTCTAGTATATACGGTAAATCTGAATATTTAATGGAATGGGTGGAGTGCATGGGTCAGTTTACCATATATTACATGTAACCAACAAGAAAGGTCAGACAGTTTCTTATGTTTTGGAATATAAACCCCAAACAAAAAAAGATTTAACATACCTTGGTCTTAATAAGAGCCTTATTGCTCACTGTGTGCATGGTTCCACCATTAATAGTTTTATGACCAATAAGATCATCCGTGATTTGGTCTTTAGTTTCCGAAGGCTAAATGCAAAATTAAAAATTTGTTTAATAAAAAGTCACTATATCTTAAAAGTATATCTACAATCTCATTCACTAATATGTAATACATATGGTGTATATTACGGTCCAATATTGTAGGCCAGGGGTAGGCAACCTTTTAGCAGCACTGTGCCGATATAGGATTGAGATGTCCCGTAGCGTGCCGGTCCTATTTTTTTTTTAAATTGAGGTGTGTATGCTGCCGTATTCTGCTTGTGTTATTTATACTGTAATTGATTTGTATTGTTGTATTTGTGCGTATATGAGCTATTAGATTGTATATGTTCCCAAGTAGTTTATGGTATCGTGTATGATACATATGAATGTGGGCTGTGTATGGGGGCTGCTTGTGGAATTGTGTGTGGATGGATATGTCACATTGTGTGTTTGGTAGTGTGTGGAGGCTGTTTGGGGTATTGCATGTGAGGGGCTGCTAGTGGGGTTGTGTGCATGTATGTGGATTGTTAGCGGGCTACATTTGTGGGCTGTTCGTATTATTTGTATGAGGGGAGGGTTATTGTGCATTTCTGTGTATATCTAGCAGTGTGGGTGACTTTCATGGGTTCCAGTGGGGACCAGGCTGGCCTAGTACAGGTCAAGGACAGGAGCTGCAGGCTGCTCTACTACAGATCTGAGATCACTTCCTCTATGTGCTGCAATGCATAAATTGAGGATTGTCCTTCACCACCTTTACGTATTAGCAGATATCTGAAGTTTTACTGGGACTCCTGATAGGCCAGAGCCTATTTGGCTGTAGCAGCCTTGAGTGCCGTGCAAAAGCACCTTGAGTGCCGTGCATGGCACTAGTGCCGTGGGTTGCCTACCCCTGTTGTAGGCCATCCTTTACATAAATAGATTAAAAATAAACAACACCACAACTAATAAATTCTAATGCCAAGTTTTCTACATAAAGGAACAAAAGACTTATTAAAATTATTTTGACACCCTCTTGTTCTATGATAGAATTACAATAGTATAAAACGAACATTAACCATCTCAAGTTTACAAAAAAAAAAAAGTTAATATTTTCATTGTTACTTTTCATTTTAAAAGCAGTTACATTAACTGACTCCCATTACATATGGATAAGTGATTTATAACAGTCACCATTGGTGAATAGGCTAGCATATTGCAAATGAAGGCCAAAAATGGCAACGGTTTAAAAATTACTCACACTTTACCAAATTGCCCTCTTTGCCTTATTTTAAAAAATTACATTTAATTAATGTAAACACAAGTTTCATATTACAAGGTAAGAAATAAATACAGAAATACTAATTACCTTCTTAGAGACATCAATTCCAAGTACATCTAGGAGGTTACTGCAAGCCTCCGAGGTCATCCATTTGCAGCCTGGAGTGGGAGCCAACATTTCACCAACTCTTTCCCAGTTGAACCATGGAGGCCTAAAACACAAAACATGAAATTGTATTTGTAAATGATCAACTTGACTAAAACATTAAAGGACCACTCTAGGCACCCAGACCACTTCAGCTCAATGAAGTGGTCTGGGTGCCAGGTTCCCCAGGTTTTAACCCTTCAGATGTAAACATAGCAGTTTCACCCCAGCAGGAGGGGGCCCTAAAGGTGGGTGGACCTAACGACCCTATAGTGCCAGGAAACAGAGTTTGTCCTTTAAAAACAACCTATAAATTTGTTTTAACCAGTGTTCCTGTGATCCTTTACTTTTAAATTTATCTTAAACATTTAGACAATTACGTCATAATCCAGTTCAGTCAAGGCACGGCCAGGGCATACAATGCAAATCAGAAAGGGAAATAGAAACATTGTTTCATTTCTCATTTTCTCTGTATGATTTAACTCTAACGGTCAATTGCAAAGGACAGAACTTGTAGCAATGATTGACAGGGAGCCAAGGCATCCTGGAAAAAAAAGGAGTGGATGTCTACATTTTATTTTATAGTCCACATATTTAATTATATCTATTATTTTTCAATATTTAAACAAAATGTTAAAAATAATAGTAAGGGACAGTTCTCCTTTAAATCAGACATTTTAGTTTTTTTACAGACACAAGTCATGACTGTATACAATTATTTGCAAGTGGTTTCAAGACGTACCATGCAAGTCAACATCAATGAACCGTTACGACTATGAATGGAATACAAAGATATTTTTAACCAATAAAAAGTGTTTTTTGAGACATTTGAGGGGAATCTAATCAAATCTTTAAGTATAATTAAACTTGGTCATGCATTTTTTTTCCTCACAATATTTGCAAAGACTACTTTACAGTAAAATGCAATTTATACTATATGTTAGAATTTTTTAGCAAACTTTTTTGAGTCTTACAAGAAAAGACATTATTATTATTATTATTATTATTATTATTTTATTATTTATATAGCGCCAAAAAATTCCGTAGCGCTGTACAATGGGACATGTACGGAAGTTTTTATAAAATGGTTGCAGAGTAGTGAGCTTTTCTCTGTGAATTGGCTAAAAGCTGTACACGAACAGCATTAAAGTGACACTATACAGTAATTACCAAAACAATGTTCGCTTAATGAAGCAGTTTTAGTGTGTAGATTATGCCTCTGAAGTCTCATTGCTCAATTCTCTACTAGGCAACCAGGTAATTTGAAGTGGTCTGGCTGCAGTGACCCTGTCCCCTTAGCCCTGCAATCGTAATTATTGCAGTTTCTGAGAAACTGCAATAATTACCTTGCAGGGTTAAGACTGGCTCTAGTGGCTGTAAGTCATAAAGCCACGGAAGGTACTTCCTGGTGGTTAGGTGTCTTTTGGTTGACAGACGCTGGACGTCCTCACACTCTACATGAGGATATCCAGCTTCAGTCAATTTCCCATAGGAAAGCATTGCAGCCATGCTTTCCTATGGGGGAGGGCGTAACGCACTTGCAGCATTTGCAGCCTATGCGCACTAGCGTCCACCTTGCAGGTGCTGTTGAAGGGGGCGGGGTGCCCAGGAACATCGGTGCTGGAATCGGGCTAGTACATTAAGAGTTTATTAACCCTTTCATTGCATGGAGCAGTAGGAGGGGGGAAAGGAGCTATAGTGCTAGGAATACAGATTTGCATTCCTAGCACTATAGTGTCCCTTTAAAATCAAATTACTTTTGCTTCCATATTATGCAGCCCAAGCCACACCTCCCCTGGCTGTGACTCACACAGTATCCACTAGAAAAATAAAATTATTTAATTTTCAAACAGATGGTAACTTACTTTAGACGTTTTTTTTTATCTACTGCTCTGCAAATTGAAGTTTAAGCACAAACAAGAGGCACCTGCACGGTCTAGCATGTTATTAACAGGGCAGGTGATGAATTCTAAATTAAACTGAATTTGCAATAAAGGATGGTTATTTACAGCAGGTGTTCTCATCCCAGTCCTCAAGGGCCCCCGAACTATCCAGGATTTAGGGATTACCCTGCTCTGTCTAATGTGCTTTTAGGGGTGGGGAGGACAAACACTTTAGACACAACAGGGTAATCCCTAAATCCTGGACTGGTAGGGGGTCCTTGAGGACTGGGTTGAGAACCCCTGCTTTACAGGAAGTGTTTATGGAAGGCTGTGCAAGTCACATGCAGGGAGGTGTGACTATGGTTCATAAACAAAGGGATTTAACTCCTAAATGGCAGAGGATTGAGCAGCGAGGCTGCAGGGGCATGTTCTATACACCAAAACTGCTTCATTAAGCTAAAGTTGTTTTGGAGACTATAGGGTCGCTTTAATAAATTTTTATATTTTTAGATGTCCATTTACCCCAAGACCTTTTTCAGATGCTCATCATGCACCATCACTGTGATATTAACTTTTGCCAGTTACTGTAGCTGGAAAAATCAGCCTTATTTTAATTATTGAATAATTGTAGCAACAGTAATGGTATAGAGTATAATATATAGTTACCGTAGCGGACTCTGGATTACTTTTTTGTCAACACATGTTTCCTTCAGTGAAAACAGAAGTTGGTCTAAACTTTCAACATCGTCGTTAGTTTGGTCCACTGGCAACTCAGGGAAGCTGTCCCTGAAAATGTTTTCAAAATCTTTTGTATCCTGCAAAAATAAAAAAATACAATGTTTTGAAAATAAGGAAAGCATATAACATGCTATGACAGAAAAAACAAACAAAGTATTATATATATATATATATATATATATATATATATATATATAGATATATATATATATTCTCAATAGATTATTAAACACAGAGCTGCACACACCAGTCAAGCCATAAGACTTGATATTCCCACAAAAAAACTCTACTTTGCAGTTATGCTGGTGGGTATATGCTAATTAGTTAAACAACGAATTGAGGGATTCTGGGTGGGCATTTGCTGATTAGGGATTCTGGGTGAGCAAATGCTAATTAGTTCAACAAAGAATCACATTTTTGCCTCATTATTCCAATTTAAACATGGATTCCTTGGAGTTTATATTTGCTGTATACAACAGCTGTGAAACACAACCCAGGAAGAGATGAAAAGCCACTGAACCACTCATGAACAGCAATGTCATTGTTAATGCAACTAAACATCATGAGGTTGGTTACCGGCTGGCTGTTGAATTTGACGTTACTTGCGGAGAACAAACCAAGAAAATTATGGTGGGGAAAAATAGTGATTGAAAACCACTTCCACCTGAAGTCAGTGGATAGTCAATACATTGTTAAACACAGATCTGCACACAAGTCAATCCATAAGACTTGCTTTTCCACCAGGAGAAAGTATAGACAGAAAGAATGTCCCTAAACTGGTCCTTAGAATGGCCAGAATAAAGAATAAATTAAAGGAATGTCAAGACAAGCCAAGGTCAAGGAACCAGAAATACACAATAACCGAGAAAACAATATTCGAGAGCAAGCCGGGTCAAAACCAAAGAACTATCACAAAGGACACAGGAATGCGCTATAGGGACACTAGTGACACAAGGCACCTCAACAGGGCACTGTGCTTTGGACAGACTGGGCTTTTATATGGTTGTTGGCGTGGTTAGCAGAAACGTACGTGTGTGCATAGAGCTCTCCTGACATAAAAAGGGACGGGCACACGTGGCAGAGGGTCCCTGGGGCTGGGTGGAGCATCATTCTGCGTGGGAGTGGCGGTCCGCCAGATCCTGTGTCAGCAGACCGACAACGTAAGTAAGAGAGGGCTGACATAATGCTCCACCAACATCTAGGCCACCAAGGTTATCCATTCTTTGTGGACTACCAGCAATATCATTGCAACTACATGTCAGGACTGGAGCTCTACAGCTAGTTTTCACAAGAATTAACCCCTTAACGCCGTTATGGCGTTCTATGACGTCCCCATTATAATGGGCTTTAAAGCCATTGCGGCGGCATAGAACGCCGTAACGGCTTGCAGCCCCAGGAGGTGAGATTTACTTACATCCTCCACGATCCTCTTCGGGAGGACTGCCTGACAGCCCAGGCAGCCCTCCCCCGGGGGCCATGTGATCGCTCTCAAAAAGCTATTACATGGCCCCCTATAGCTGGCCATGTAAAAAAATAAATAAAAAAAATTATGAGACTTGTTTAAAATTATTTAAAAAGTATTATGTGTATATATATATATATATATATATATATACACACACACACACACACACACATCATACGTAGTGTATTTTAACGTTAATATAAGTATATATTATATATTAAAATACACTTAGAATGACGTTTTATATATATATATATATATATATATATATAAAAAATACATCTTTATATTTATATATACGTATAATTACAATAATAAATAAAATAAAATAAAATATAAAAAATAAAATTATATATACATATGTTATTTCATTCTAACTGTATTTTGTTATTAATATAAATATATTGGTAACAAAATACACTTGTGACTAAGTGGCTACTACAAAAGACTGGGCATACCCCACTTGCAATACCTTGGGTTGTCTACTTTTGCAAATGGTATGCCATCATGGGGGTAAATCTCATTCCTGGGCTACCACACGGTCTCAAAGGTAACATTACTAACCTGGCAAATTTCAATGTGAAAAAACTGAAAAATGGAATGTGCTATATTTGAACCCGTAACTTTCCAAAACACCGTAAAAAAACTGTTAATGGGGGCTACTGTTGTACTCGTGAGACTTTGCCGAATCCAAATATGTGCTTTTTTTGCAGTAAAAGCTAATGATATTATGACATTTACAGCTAAAATTTCTCAGTTTTTAAGATTTTATTCATAATAAATTATGTTTCATATATAAATATTTGTTATGTAATGAAAGCCCTGTTTCTCCTGAACAAAATTATATATGATAAGTGTGGGTGCACTTAATGTGACAGCGGTGAATTACGGTTGAACAGACATATAGCGCAAATTCCAGTTTTTGTTTACATTTTGTTTTGATCAGAACGTGTACTATTGACTCCGTCCTGAAGGGGTTAAAAAGATATTTATCAAGGCAAAAATGGATCAATGTTGGAGCAAACAATTCTCAAACAATTACAGCTTTATATATTGGAGACTTTATACCTGCAACACAGACAATTTAACATTGTTTTAGTACCAGGGCTATAAACTAACACTAGTCACTAGCCATTGGCCAGTGAAAATTAATAGAAATCCACCACTGAATAAGTGGGTCATGGACTATCCAGTCTTGCAGTGATGAGTACATTTTAAGACTTGGCATTACGATATAGGTGCACTATTTTACAGCCTTGTAAAATCTCTGTTAATTAAGTTTTATACACACACACACACACACACACACACACACTTCCTATTGTAATGTACAGGAAGCAGATTTCACCAGCACACTTTCTTGATTTACCAGCAACGTTCCGTGATGAACACGCTATGACTAAAGCAGTGACTTATCCAGCAGGCATGCAGACACAAGAGGAAAGTATGCACGTGACACTACATTTTACACACATCACACAGTGACAACAAATCCATGTCACATTCTAGCAATGCATTAATAGTTTTTACAACATGCGCACATTAACTAATAGCAATGATTAATACATTGTGATAAAACAGACTAATCAGGTCATTAATATTTAATCTCATCATTACATTTATTTCATGTTTTTCACCAATTTAATCCTGTCTCTGTTTCATCTTTTGTTAACCATAGTTTAATTCAGGGTTCCTTTTCTTTACTTGCAGATTTTTCTGGTTCCACAGGTTTTCACATACTTTTTTTTTTTTAAGCCAGTTTCTCTCTCTCTCTTTGTTATGCAAAACAGAGTTTCCAAATCAGATCAAGACACTTTGTCCCCCTAGGGGGATAACAGAATTTATCATTATTCTTTCTTGCATCAGAGATTGTCCTTACAAAAAGAAAAGTCAGATCACCATGTAAAACATGACAAAGGAGTCTCTTGGCCCGCTGTGTTGAGCCTCCCTGTCCCCGTTTGTATTACTAAATGGACTGACACTGAATTAGTGCCTCAAAAATACTGCTTTTTATTTGTCTACTTTATAATGAAACAGACTACAGAGTTTTGCCATCTCTACTAGTTTGGCCTTAACCCCTTAAGGACCAAACTTCTGGAATAAAAGGGAATCATGACATGTCACACATGTCATGTGTCCTTAAGGGGTTAAATTACACCCTACAATAAACAATCCACCCTTGCTATGTCTCCACAATTTCTAACAGCTTAAAAATCCCTGCATTTCTATGGTCATGCCAGGCACCATAACAACTTTGCTTCAAATCATATTCCCCAATTTAGCATAAAATTTGTAAGCATAGATAACAAGGGAATACCGGAAACATGGCAACAATCGTACCTTTCTTTCCATGACCATTAGTGTTACCTAACACCAAAATAAATTACATTTCGATATGTAAATAAATTAAATTACATTTACGTATATACCTACCCCTTCTAACAGACGTCTATCCAATCCAGTGTGACATTCAAATGGTCCAGATAAATTTTCATCCTTGAAGGTCTTTGTGAAATGTGCAGTTGGACTAGTTCCGTTACATTGTAATTCTCCAGATAAGTCTTCTTCAGCGTAACAAAAGGTCTCTGATTGTGGAGTGAATTCACTAAAACCTTCGAAATCCCCCCATGTGCTACTGTTCATTCCAGGAGTTCCTTGGCTTGAGCTACTGTCTTCGTGCCAAACATTGGAGATGAGAGAGTCATCTGGCAAACAACTAGAATCCATAGAGGAATGGATGAGATCTGGAACGAGGTCAACGTGACCGTTGTCAATGGTGAGGTCTTCATCCTTCATCCTCTTTCATAGATATATAAAGAAACAGGTTTAAAATTATACTCCAGGAAGAAAAAAAAATATCAAATGATGATCAATTTAATTTAATATCCTTTTAAAAGTTAACGAATTGAGTTGAGTGAGTTCAGAAAAAAATGTCAATATTTATATTGTTTCTGGGATACAAATGGCATTGAGCTCTTTGATCAGAGGCTGGTAAAGGAAAAGAAATCACAATTAATATATGTATTAAACGCACTGTTAGAATGCCCAATGTGTAACTTCTTTTGCATTAGACAAAATTCTACAACTAATTAGCCAGCTCATTGAAGTGGTCTGGGTGCAAACTCCCATCACCCTTAACCCTAGAGTGGTAATTATTGCAGTTTTTATAAACTGCAATAAATATCTGCTAGGGTTAATTCCTCCTCTAGTGGCTGTCTACCAGACAGCCACTAGAAGGACTTCCGGGCATTAAGGTGACTTTTGGTTGCCTAAACGACGCTGGACGTCCTCACGCTATGTTTGAGTACTTCCGGCGTCACCAGAATCCCCATAGGAATGGGGAAATCATCACCATCACCACGCCAGCAGATGTCGGTTGGTGAGGAGCTGAGCCAGCACCGAGGGACATCAGCGCTGTACCCATGCAAATTACAGAGAAGGTATTAACCCCTTTTGCACCACGGGCATGGGCCTTGACAAAGGGGGAAGCTATTGTGCCAGGAAAATGAGTCTGTTTTTCTGGCACTATAGTTTCCCTTTAAGAAACAGTCCCCTTCCAGAAGAAAATGAGGAGAGTGAACATCGGGTCACTATGTCAACAACACCAAGATAACCCACAAGATAACAGTATCAGAAACGCTAATAAATCCCTACTCCTATCAACTGCATCTGTGCCAGCTGCAAGAGATGACGCAACAGCAGTTAATATGCCCCACACCATACAAATACTGCAGTTTTTATCTTCACATCAAACCAGAAAGCCAAACTGCCAGCACCACATGACACATCACACCTTCCAAGTGTCTCTATGTAGGAGGGACAGTCCCTATTATGGGTCAAAATCCCTCTGTCCTATTTTCTCTCCTAATGTCCCTAGTTTCTAAAAGCTCCATATTTGTTGGTGTATCACAGAGCTACACAGCAATAATACTTCCAGTAATCTGTCTTTAAACTACAGTAAATGTGTTTAGAAACCAGTCTGTGCAAAAAAAAATATACATTGTTCTTTTTCTAAGTTTCTGAGTTAAATGTTATTAGCAAGGCACCTAATATTTCACTTGGACCATCAGCCCCTGGCCACGCAACCACTCACACCCCTAAATTTAGTCTTTGTCTAGAGCAGAGGTTCCCAAACAGAATGCCAGAGCACCGCAACGTGCACACAGGGGAGCCGCAAGATATTTCATAGCACCGGGAACTGTGCCTCCCTCTCCACCACCAGGGCTTCCCACTGGACCACCAAGGATGTCAGGAAATGTCCCCCCTCCCAGGCAAAAGTCAGCAAGGTGGGGATATGAAAAGTGTTTTTTAATGAATTTGCCCTCCCACCCCCACACAACAACATCCCCCATATACACACACACAGTCCCCCCTCCCCCCAACCAGAACTATTATTATTATTTTGACCATAAATTTTTAATTCAATTTGAATTCTCACTTTAGTCCAAGCAGCTATACCTTACTTAGTCTTGGAGGCAACAAAGCCAGAACTCTTGTAGGATTATTCCGTAAACAGAGGATTGTAAAGAACAGTTAGTGGATTTGCAGACCTAGAAAAGCCTTCCTAGTCCATATTACATTGACCCCCAAATCTGCAGTATGTAAACACTGCACCGTTTCCAGTTTAGTTAACAAAAATCCGTAAAGAAAGCCTAACGCAGGAGGGCTGAGACAGCTGCTAGTGTATATCACAAGATAAACTATTGCTCGGCAACTGGAGAAACAATGTTATATCTAAGGAACAGAACCCTGGGGAGCTGGCTGCAATGTGAAGCCAAAGGTTTCTTCTTCTTACAAGAGATCATCCATCTTTGGCTTACCGGCTATTACTGGACATCAGGACAGTACAGGACACTAGGAGGGGAGCCCTATATTAACGGGCCCCAAAATCCTGGTGATCCCTCTGTGAAGTGCCCCTCAACTTTTTAGAGGAATTTCAGCTTGCTAAAGTGCTTTATGGGTAAGGAGTATCTTATTTAAATGGCACTTTTTAAAAAGTGCATATTTCTTTAAGAAATAAGTGCACAAATTAAGACGCTTCTCCCCGGTTGTTAGTGCTGAGCATAAGTGAGCGCATGTGTCCAAAAGGCTCCCTAGCATCCACCTCTTCTGTCCTGGCTCCCGTGTAGTACTTGCACCCCACCTACTCGCCACACGTGCGCTGGGAAGCATACATGCAAGCACGCAGAAGAGACTCAATGAGAAGCCTCTGATTGGTCATTTCCCCGGCACAGAACGTCTGGGCTGGGTAAGAAGGGGAGGGATTACAAAGGATGCAGACAGAAGAAGATCTACATAATTTGCAAACTGATTATAGATAGAACTAAATGCATGATGTTTTTATCGGAAAATATCTACTAAACAGTGATTTATTTAAAAAAAGAAAAAAATTTTTTGAGTGTTCCTTTAACTGCTCCTTTGCCATACATAAATGCCACTATCAGGTAGGCCAAATAATATTTGCCTGCTGTTATTCTGGTAGTATGTAGTCCACAAAATCTGGAGTGACGAATGCTTCCTACTACTGTTCTAGGTCCTGCAAATGGTAAGGGTGGCCATGCTGTGCATGAGATAAAGGGATACTATAATGCTAGGAATACACTAGTACCCTTATTGTACTTATTTGATTACAGCGCCGATGTCCCTCGGCATTGGGTCGGCACTCCGCCCCCTCTGACAACTGATGGGGCGCTAGTGTGCATCTGCGACAAATGCAGCGAGCGCATTAGGCCCTCCCCATAGGAATGCTTTGCTGCAATGCTTTGCTTTGAGGATTTGACGGATGCTGGATGTCCTCACGCAGAACATAAGGATGTCCAGCGTAATGACGCCTAGCTTCAGTTGGAGATCAAAAGTCGCCTAACCACAAGGAAAGGCCTCCAGTAACTGTGTAATTGACAGCAACTAGAGGCAGTCTTGACCCTGCAAGGTAATTATTGTGAATTCTCAGAAACTGCAATAATTAACATTGCAGCCCCTCCCATATCTCTTCACTGATCCATAGGTATACCCCTTCTCAGTCTCTCCGCTCTGCCCATGACCTTCCTTTGTCCACTGCTCGCACCCGTATGGCCAACTCACGCTTTCATGACTTCTCGCAGGCGGCTCCTTTCCTTTGGAATAGCCTGCCTACTCCCATCAGACTCTCTCCTAGTCTTTAATCATTTAAGAATTGCCTTAAAACCCATCTCTCTAGGAAAGCTTATGGCCTCCCAGAGTAACCTCTACCTCACATACCTGTCCCTTGCTCTCTCCTAAAGGGCAGCACTTTACTCATTCCTCCATTTCTGCTTCACTCCCACCTTATTTGATTGCTATTCCCTGTCCTATTGTGTTTTACACCCCACTTCCTATAGACACGTTTGAGCAGGGTCCTCTTCAACCTATCGTTCCTGTAAGTTTTCTTGTAATTGTCTCATTTATTGTTAAATCTCCCCCTTTGATAATATTGTAAAGCGCAACAGAATATGCTGGCGCCATTTAATACCAGTAATAATAATCAGGGGACAATGAGCTGAAGTGGTCTGGGTGCCTATAGTGTCCCTTTAACTCTACCCTTAAAGGGACACTCCAGGCACCTCCACATTAGGTATAATGTTGTTTAGTTAGTTACCATCTACTTTAGAGACTTTTTAAAAAATTACAATTATTTTTGTCATAACCCCAGGCTTTCTGCTCCTCCCTGCAAACATTTAGTGCTTCACCTTGTGCTAAAAAATAAATACACCACCTCCAGTAGAAAGCAGACAAATAAACTACAATTCCTAGAAACCCTTATGTTTATAAGGCAGGGCTAGGGAGAGGCACTGTAAACTTTGGAATGTGCATTAAATGCAGCTGTTTTAACTCAGAATGACATCATTTAGGTAAAAGCTGCTGATCTGGAAGAATGTTGGAACTGCCTTTTATGAAGGTCTGGTAATCTGCTATTCATATTTTAATTTGTTACAATTCAGGGTATAGTGAATACATCCCATTGTAATGTAAATGGACAGATCGAAGTGCTCCAAACCTACAATCTCTCACGAACTTGCCACCCAGCTAAGGTGATTTGCAGAGTTAGAAACTAAACTCTAAATTCTCAAAGTCAGCTCCAGACACAGACTATATTTGCCACTTTAATTTACTTTGCTAAAATTCAGTGTTTAAAGAATAACCCTTTAAAAAAAAACAAAAAAAAACACACCTATCTAAAACAACTTCACAAGGGTACCATGTTTTAATTTTGCCAATTTGCATGGGTTTTCTACAAACACACCATCCTAACTGATACCATCAAGTCACTACCTCCCCAATACAGTCAACATAAAATGTCAAAATATGAATTTTCTTATAACAAACCACAGGCTTCAGCTCAACAAGTTAACCTCGTTCAAAACACTGCTAAATATTTCTCCCTGATGAGATAGAAAACAGAACAAAACAAGAATTAACTACAAATCATTAGATTGAATGGCATTGTTTAACCCTTTGGGGACCAGCGACATCGTTGGACTGTACTGATGACAAAGGATGTGCCCAGGTCTTGAATGGGTTAATAAACACAAAGCAGGCTTGTTTGACGCGTCTGGTATCCAAGGAGCCTTTTTTATATCTTGTAGCTGAAATCTGATGATCACTGAATGAAAATAAGATGTTTAGGAGAAATCTGAGATCTTACCTTGTTCAATAGCTGCACTAGAAGGATTCACAGTGGGGGAAAAAAAGGCTTAAATGAAACAAGAGAAGATGAAACTCTGTGACTACTTCCTCTTACTCAACTGAACTCCTTCTGCTGCAGGTCACAGAGGTGTGCCAATGGATTAGAGGCAGGTGGAGTCAACCCAGTGGGTGTTACAAGCACATACCTCTGTTACAATGTATGTAGGTCATCACAAGCAGGCAGGAAAAAACACAACAATGAGCCAGTCATTATCCTACAAACATTGGGACAATCCTGCTACATTTTATTTACATTGTAGGAAATGTAACATTACTTCCTGGTTGCAGTTTTATTCTTATTGTTGTCAGTACAAATAAAATAACAATTAATAATAACAAGGTTAAAAAAAACAAGGCAGGAATTAAAGGTTATTTTATGGTTAGACAGTAGCAATGTTTTCTGTGGTTGTGGTGTGTTAAACTGAGACATTGGGGGTTTTGTATAACAAGTACTGAGCTCTGGAAAGTGGTCTAAAGTGCTAAAAGTGCAGCAGTTGCCATGGAAACCAGCATAAACAGCAGACACACCGCGTTGGGCATTCTGTTCTATGTTTTCTATATATATCGTGTTTTCTATATATAAAAGCCAACATATCAGTAAGTGGGTATATTTACTAAACTGTGTATTGTAGCATTATAGTAATGGAAATGTCAAAATTGAGGGGAAAATATTCAAACTGACTTATAGTCAGTGTTTGACTATTACTGCCCTTGGGATTTCAATTTGCAACAGTTCAGAGTTTATTGAATGAATGATTGTAAGAATTTGTCCAGATAGTCTAATCCCTGAATTGTGGAAAAGTGACAAAGGAATTGCAAATATTATTCCAAAACAGCCAGAATTGCTAAAAAAACAAAAAAAAAACGCACACACCTGTTTGTCATCCTTTGTCAATTCCTACAAATCACAGTTGTTGTGTTTTTTTTTTTTAAATAAATGCCTTAATAATACTTCCCACAACAGGGTTATTGACTGAACTGTTCTTTTTCTACAAATATAAGGAGAACTCTATACACCATAATCACTGCCACTACTAGCATGCCTAATCAATCCCAGTGACTTGAGCAACAGGCTTAGACACTGTCACTGTGATTGATTAGCCAAAAATATTATATATAATAAATGATTATTTCGCACTTCTTATATATTATTAGAGTTTCACAGCACAGAGAACCTTTTTCTTACTTCCCCCTGGGACCGACACTGAAGAGGGAAATATGAAAAAAAAAGTCTGTCTTGTTTGCCTTAATAATAACATTACACAAACTTACTGTCTGATAGAACACCGCTAGCCACTTTGTCAAGAGGACTCTTCGCCCCAGTGACCAGCGGGACTGGAACAGAGAAAGGGGCGGGCGAGTGAGGTGACAAACGATTAGATTCGGCGAGGAGGGCAAGTATGCTGGATGCAGGGAGGGCCCGATTGCTAAGGCATGCCATGCCTTCCTAACAGCATTAACTTCTTAAGGACACGTGACATGTCATGATTCCCTTTTAATCCAGAAGTTTGGTCCTTAAGGGGTTAAAGCCCTTCTTTTGTAGGATGGCAGAGCACGCCCTAAGGTTGAAACAGAGTTAATGGAACACTTAAAGAATCTTAACTATTACAGCACACTGCAGTGGTTATGGTGTGAAAAGTGCCCTGGTACCTCCAATGTAAGAAGTAAATTAATTTGACATCAACCCTGGGGTCTGCCAGGACCCAATCACCTTGTCCATGAGAGCCGGCTTAGCTTACTGGCTGAGAGTTATCAGCTGACACTCTGAGCCAATGAGCTGGTGAGCTAATGGAAGCTACCTGTATGGGCTTCCGACTGTCAGTGGAGATAATGACTCACTCCTGGTGAACCCCAAGTAAGTTGTCAAACCGTTAACAAGTGCACTGTAGTGGTTATGGTGCTTAGACTATTTTCTGAGTGTAAGTGAATTATAGGGTTTTCAAGCAGGGGTTACAGCACTGCTATATTAGTAAAAAAAAAAAAAAAAAGCATCAGGTGTGAGCCTTCAGTAACATGATCTCAGAATAGGGATTTGGAAGCAATCAGCCAAGGCCTTGGTAACCGAGGCAAACACATTATTTCAAGGTATGTAAATCTGTGCACCTCTGCAAAACAACGCCACTATTTTATTTACTGAAGGACAGTGTATCTCACAGACATAAGGAGTTTAGTAATTCAATGACAAATTAGGTTTATTGTAAATTGTAGTAAACTAGTTTCAATCAATATATATGCATGTGTCTCATTTATGTGAAATTGTAAATTTTTATCATACTATTTTCTTTACACGTTGTCATTATCTCATTATCTTTTTTACGCTAAACTTTTCAACTAATAGCCCTGTTGTAATTTTATATCAAAAGGGGTAAACCAGCAATATCCCTATGAGATTAACACTAAACTAGGAATTGTGGTGAAATAAAAATTCAAATTTGCAAAATTTAGACCAATGTAGTCAAACCTAGATGACTTGGAGAAATTGTCCAAATCTGCTAGTTTGGTCTAAATATCCGACTAATTTATTGCTTTGTGAATAAATCACTGTTTATTCTTGATTTAGTAACTAACCTGTAAATACATAATGGTGAGCCTGCTAAGTGAGCAAAAAAGCTGTTTCTAGTAATCTTATTTTTCTAATCTAAATCAGTTGTTCCGAACCCAGTCCTCAGGTACCCTCTACCAGTCCAGAATTTAGGGATTACCCAGTTGTGTCTAATTTTTTTTTTTCTTTCTTATTTTTAAAAACACCTTATACACAACTGGGTAATCCCTAAATCCTGGACTGTTAGGGGGTACCTGAGAACTTGGTTGGGAACCACTGATCTAATTGATGCACAATTTCTAAAAGGTTTGGTCTCTAAATTTCAGCCAGGAAGTCAAGCTTATGGGCAGGGGGCTGGGTTGCCATATCCATTATGGTTCCCATGGTAATATCAGTTTTTCACATTAACCGATAACACATTAAATACTGCTGCTCTGAAGTATATAGAAATCAAATGCTGCAGGATTCCTCATTCTTTAATCTCTTGATTTACCTTCAGCAGTATATGTATTCCAGCTGCTGCTTGGCAACACTTTTCATGTGCTATCGAGCACCCATCAATAGGTATAAGTAATCTGTTCCCAGACAACTCCTGTGGATCTGGCAATAGATGAAGAAATTAATGTATTTTTTTAATATGTGTTCTGCACGTCAACATGCTTTAATAAGCTGAAGTAGATATGGTGGTTAGAATGTCCCTTCAAATATCCTGCAGGTCTTTTACCTTCTCTGTAGCTACCAACCTGCTCCTTCCAACATTCCCTGGACTGCGGAAGATACACAAGAATTATCGGGGTATATATACACAATCAGGAATCTGGATTATTCACTAAACTGTGAAATGTAGCGGACTTAAAATTTAACGCCACATTCCCCCCTGAAAAAATGAGTATTTCATAAATATAGAATCTTTATGAAATACTTATTATGACTGTGTTGGAATTTCACTGAGTCAAGTGATCTATATAAATAAAGTAAGGAGGACTACTTTGTCTCTGTATATTTTCTCTGCCTGTCTTTCTTAGACTCTGGGCCGAGCTACAGTGTCCATCCCAACAGCTGTCACCAGTGGTGGCTCCAGGGAATTGGCTCTGTTTATGGAGGATCCCCCCGGGTCTCAATGCTGTACTTTCACACATGCGTGAGAGTTCATCAGTGACATCCACTCCAGGTGCTTCCTGAACAGGACCCACCAGAGGAATATGGTCATGCCCGAGAGGAACAGGTTAACGTAAGTCAATCTCACCTTTACCTACGGCCACAGGAACCCCAGCGGCAATGTCACCATCAGGGGTCTTTGCAAATTTGGCAAAGTCCCCAGATGGTAACAGTGCCACGTTAAGGCTAAAATAACTTATCTGGGATATGTATGCATCACAGCCTCATTATTTTAGCCTGAAAATTGCAGTTTGGATTTGTTTGTTTTATTTTTGTCAAGACGTGACTTTAAAAAACATACCAACACAGTATACATTGTTCAAATTCTTGGTAATACGTGTCAAAT
Organism: Pelobates cultripes; assembly: GCA_933207985.1. Taxonomy (NCBI): domain Eukaryota; kingdom Metazoa; phylum Chordata; class Amphibia; order Anura; family Pelobatidae; genus Pelobates; species Pelobates cultripes. Next base: position 82,707,300 of record OW240924.1, read on the forward strand.
TTTAGGCTGAAATGTGTGTGTGCTGGGTGAGCTTTTGGTTTTGTAAGGCACCACAAGATTTCTGATGGTAGTCCTGGGGGTCACGGAGTAGATCTCTAATACAGATTATTATTTGGGGGGGGGGAGGAGCGGTTAAGGGGCAGGACACCTTTATTAAGACCTGCAATTGATAGTTAGCAAAAAAGTCTTAGGTAAGTCTTGTGTAAATGTGGCAATTTCCTTTAATCTTTTCACAGTGGCTATAGTACAAAGGTATTTGGGCACAGTGCATCCAATGTTTGTTAAACCATTTTTTAAGCAGTTTATAACAAACCAAGGCTCTCCTGACACCTAAAGAGAGTTTCAGTTGACGTTAAAACCTGAATCATTATGTAAGCATAATACAGTATTAGACTTCTGAAAGAGCCCCATATTTTCTCAAACCGCTCAAAACTAGTTGCACAAAACCCCTTAGCACCATTACTATCCCTAGAGTGCCCCTTGGTGTTCCTTGGTCTGAATCTAGAAATTCTGGGTGAGGTTGCTAAGAACTTAATCTCCGTAAAGCACTTTTACTCCAGCATGTACAAAGTATACCCAGGAGGCATGCAATAGTTGGGGTTGAAATGACTGTTCTTTTCTCCCCAGTGTAATGTACTCGTTCCTGTAAATCTTCTTTTTCACCTTTTCACCGTGGTTGGCACTGGTTTTTGGTGTTCCTCTGCATTCATTTTTTTGCTGCATGACATTTCACAACAGTAATTCCACAATAGTAAACTGCGTTGGCTAAGCATGCAGCGACATTGTGAGAATTTGATAAGCACACATCAGTTGATGGTACAGGGACGCTACATCAAGATTGCATCGCTGTTGGTTAGAATCTTTTATAATAAATATATATATGTGCTCTGTGTATATCTACTGAATGATATCGTTATATATTATATTCCTCTTGTATACCCAAGTATTAACATGTATATAATGTAAAACTAAGCAAATAAATATAAACCATAGAATGTGACGGCAGATAAGAACCATTAGGCCCATCTAATCTGCCAATATATTTAAACAAAATTACAATCCAACTACTTTATAACTAAAGCGATTCTCAAAACATACGTGTAGAGGTTGTAGAGGTACTGTTGCTGTGACATCTGCTAGTTGCTGAAACTAAAGCCTACCAACCACATCTGGTTTCTGTCCTAGAATTGCAACAAAGTCTAATTATCCTGCACGTCAGCTGTATGCTCAAAAAAAAACAAAAAAACTACAAGTTCTGTTGCTGCACAGCAGAGAGAGGCTGCCCCAGACCTACCCAGCCCTGATCATGATCTTATTCTGGTCTGTGGTGTGTCACCTTCCTCCCACCCCCAAACCCCTTTCTGCAAATTAACTTTTAGTCACAGCTAAACCCATCTCATATGATGAGGGGAACTTCTCTATATACTGACAACATTTTCACTGGAAAAAGCGGGACCCTTTCATTTTGGGGGTGTGAGTGAATGTATGTCCAGGAGCTGGGTGTTCTGAGAAATGTCTGGTGACTTACTAAAAACTATGTATGCAACTATAATGTAATGTAGAACAAGAACAATGTATCTTATTTACAAAGACTGATTTCATTTATTGTAGTTTAAAGACACATTACTGGGAGTATTATCGCTGTGGAGCTCTGTTATACACTCAGACACATTACTGGGAGTATTATTGCTGTGGAGCTCTGTTATACACTCAGACACATTACTGGGAGTATTATTGCTGTGGAGCTCTGTTACACACTCAGTCACATTACTGGGAGTATTATTGCTGTGGAGCTCTGTTACACACTCAGTCACATTACTGTGAGTATTATTGCTGTGGAGCTCTGTTATATGCTCAGACACATTACTGGGAGTATTATCGCTGTGGAGCTCTGTTATACACTCAGACACATTACTGGGAGTATTATTGCTGTGGAGCTCTGTTATACACTCAGACACATTACTGGGAGTATTATTGCTGTGGAGCTCTGTTACACACTCAGTCACATTACTGGGAGTATTATTGCTGTGAGCTCTGTTATACACTCACTCAGACACATTACTGGGAGTATTATTGCTGTGGAGCTCTGTTACACACTCAGTCACATTACAGTATTATTGCTGTGGAGCTCTGTTATTACTGGGAGTATTATTGCTGTGGAGCTCTGTTATACACTCAGACACATTACTGGGAGTATTATTGCTGTGGAGCTCTGTTACATGACCCAGTATTATTGCTGTGGAGCTCTGTTATACACTCAGACACATTACTGTGCGAAAATTGATCCGACCCATGGGGCCCCCCCCCCCCCAGCGCGCGGGCCGGGCCGCAACACATGGCGGTGGGCACCTGGTCGCAGGGGTTACAGGGCTGCGACCCCGGTATGTATGCCAGTGCATGCAGATGCACACACACTTAAAGGACCACTCTAGGCACCCAGACCACTTCAGCTTAATGAAGTGGTCTGGGTGCCAGGTCCAGCTAGGGTTAACCCATTTTTTCATAAACATAGCAGTTTCAGAGAAACTGCTATGTTTATGAATGGTTAAGCCTTCCCCTATTTCCTCTAGCGGCTGTCTCATTGACAGCCGCTAGAGGCGCTTGCGTGCTTCTCACTGTGATTTTTCACAGTGAGAGCACGCCAGCGTCCATAGGAAAGCATTATGAATGCTTTCCTATGTGACCGGCTGAATGTGCGCGTGCGCATACAGCCGACGGGGAGGAGAAGAGGAGGATCGGAGGAGGAGAGCTCCCCGCCCAGCGCTGGAAAAAGGTACGTTTTACCCCTTTTCCCCTTTCCAGAGCCGGGCGGTAGGGGGTCCCTGAGGGTGGGGGCACCCTCAGGGCACGATAGTGGTCCTTTGAAGGACCACTACAGACACCCATATCACATCAGCTCAATGAAGTTGTCTGGGTGTCAGGTCCCTCTAGTTTTAACCCTGCAGCTGAAAACATAGCAGTTTCAGAGAAACTGCTATGTTTCACTGAGGGTTAATCCAGCCTCTAGGGGCTGTCTCACTGACAGCCGCTAGAGGAGCACACTGAACGTCCATAGGAAAGCATTGAGTAATGCTTTCCTATGGGCGGTTTGAATGCGTACGTGGTCGCATTAGGAGCTGAGAGGCTGAGGGATCCCCAGCGCCAAGGGATTCCGGTGCTGGAGAAAGGTAAGTGTTGAAGACACACACACACACACACACACACACACTTACAGACCCATACACACTAGCTAACAGACACACACATTTACTGACAGAGACACACTCAGTGACAGACATACATACACACTCACAAAACATACACTCTCATTGACAAACACACACTCACTAACAGACATCAAACAGACTCACTAACACACACACAGTAACACACTCACTGACACTCACTAGCAGACACACACACTAACACTCACTCTAACACACACACACTAACACTCACACACACTAACACTCACACTAACACTCACTAGCAGACACACACACTAACACTCACTCTAACACACACACACTAACATGGGTGTCAGCTGTTTGGACAGGGGCTGTGACGTCATATTCCGGCTTCCTGCATCACTATGAGGCGCACGACGGTGCTGAACAGGGAGAGCTCATAAATCTGCGCTCCCTCGCCGCCCACCTGGAGCTCAGCTAGCTGACTGCGCCAAGGCAACAAGGCATTTGCCTGGGCATTTGGGGGCAGTGTTTTTTGCCGCCTCCTGGAAAGTGCTGCCCAAGGCAAATGTCTTATTTGCCTCACGGCAAATACAGCGCTGCTTGTTACACCACCCTGGCATTCAGTCAGACAACCGGTTCTGTACTTCCTGGTTTGGTTAGCTCAGTGAGCTAAACTCAAGAGGCAGCAATTGCCCAGAGCACCTGCCTTGCAAACATTTCTCATTGGGTTGATTGGAGTTGATTGGACAGCCACAGAAAGTCTGGGCTGAGTTTGAAGAGGAGGGCTTGCAAAGGCAGCAGATGAGAGATCAGCAGCCTCTGTATGTTTTCATTGGGATTATATCTACTAAATAGTATTTTTTTATATATTTGGGCAGAGGAGTGGGCAGGATACAAAAGGAGGGAGAGGCAGGCACTTGGGCAGGTGTCTTGTGTTGCCATATGCAACAAATATAGGCTGTTGGGCAAATATAAGACTGTTTAATACTATAATGAATTCCTAATGATTCTCTATTGATTTAAGACTGCACCGAGGGGTTCTAACCTTCATTGGAAGGCAAAATAAAAAATAAATATATGGTGATGTCTAAAACTTAACTTTTAATTTATATTGGGTCGTAAAAGTTGGTTAATGATTCGTTATAAAGTCCTTAAAAATCCTAATAATCCATGCTGAAAGAAGCAGTCTGTATTCTCTGACGATTTAACCAAATATATCAAATACAGTCCAATAGCTCTCAGAACGCTACTACTATCAATCTGCAGTCCGTGACAAGTTAGTTAACCAAAGTAGTCATTAAAAAGGCAGTCTGTGATCTTAATTAAAGCAATCTGTAGTTTGGACAATTTGGGTAACAAAGCAGCAAAAAAAAATAAAAAATCCCTACTCAAATGCAGTCTGCAGTCTATTAAGATTCACTATGATCTAACACAACTATTTTCCAACCCTTGCTGTAAAACAACGTAATTCTCATCTTCAACCAATAGGGGTCACTATAGTCACTGCTGGCAGATGGTAGCACTCACAACATATAGTGAAACAAGTATGGAAATAGAGATACGGCATCATTAAGGATCTGACAGTAGGGGTCACCCTTGTACCTAAACCACAGAGTCCATGAAGACGGTAGAAATTAATAAATTAAAAGTAAAGTGTTCCGGGAAAATAGGGACTTATAATACAGGCTGGAAAGCTGCTAATGGAATCTTGGCGAAATATTGGTCTATACTCAACTTTGACCCACTAATAAAAAATGTTGTTATGGAACACCCTTCCATGACAGCAAGATGTGCCCTCGATCTTCAGGACATGCTGGTCCACAGCCACGTATCACCCTCTCCGAAACTTGCCACTTGGCTACAACCTACCACAGCGGTCATTCGTTGCGGTAAATGTAAGATTTGCAGATTCTTTAAACATGTTTTAAATACAGTTGCCCAGAAATGTATTACGATATACAATGTTAATTGCTCATCAATAAACATTGTATATCTGACGAGCTTCTCATGCTGTATACAATATATCGTCAACATTTTATCAACAATTTCGAATGAGAATTCTCCAACACACAAACTCCATTGAAACCCATCTTGATACTCCGATTTCACTTCATATTCACAATTTCCATAAGGGGGTCTCACATATTGCTTCCTTTCAAGCCTTGGAGAAGCTAAAACTATTTCCTACAAAGGGGGATATTAATCAAAAAACTCCTCCAGAGGGAATCCAGAGGGATCTATGAATTTAAAACCTTTTGGCCCTTCGAGGTTAAATTAGGAATTTAATTATACAACATTCATATTTTTGTAAATAATTTGTGTAAATATGTTTATATTTACTTAGTTCTAATACATGTTCGCTCTCTGTAGTGGTATGCCTTTCTAAATTCGTATTAATTTATTTTATTTCATTGCTCTGTTCCTGGTTAATATCACAAGAGGCTCAATAATGAGCAATATGTTTCAAATAGTCCAGTAATTCCTCCTTGGATTGCTTGTTATACATTCTCTATATATTGTGTTGTACCTATTTACTATTTCTGATGGGACCCTCAATATTATAGTAAATTGTTAAATTCTCTGCGGTTGGTTGGGCCTCTGTCCCCATATGACATAAATAATTTCTTTACTTTAATATAGGATTTTGTGATCCTGTACTCATTTCGGTATGAAAGGTGATCATCAGTCAGTGTGGTTTAATATAAGAACAGTGACTGAGTCACACCACACAAAAACAAAATATCATGTGCTAATATCATCATTAGCCAAAGTTTACAATAAAATACCACAAACTCCACAAACTCGAGGGAGCTCCATATACTGAAAGAAAGTGCCATCATTTTAGATGATCGTGACTTCCCATTCAGGGCTGTGGAACTCTGCGCCGGATCGGAGGATGGTCGTGGCCCCATCAACACTTGACATCTAGATAACTCGGGCTAGACCCCTTAGATCTGCTTCTTGGACAGAATGAGCACTCAGGAGAGAGCTTTCGGGAATGACATTGGTTTGGGGATGAGGGCATGGGAAACTCTGTTTTCATGTATAAATGTTATTAGGTATCAAGGTGTCTTGTCGCTAATTAAATTATCTGGACAGGTACAGACACCTAGGCACCAGATGTTGTCGCAATAAATTAAGACACCGATTGGGATAGTGATATCGGGACCATCCATTAGTTGATTGGCAGTTCTTCTATGCCGGTAAAATACATATGTTATTTTTTTTTGTTTGTTTATGTTTTCTCTTTTCTGATCGTGAGTTTCTCTTGATTGGTCAGTAATTCTATTACATGTTTGGGCCTATCTCCTTACCAAGCATGATTGAAGGATCGTACACATGCCCCCATCTGTGTTTAATATGTAATCGCAAACTAAGGGATTGACCTGCACAAATTGTATTGCTCCTTTGACTATCTCTCATGTCCGCATTTCATAAGTATGTGATGGATGCTAATCATCTGGTATTTAAATGAAGTAACCCTAAATCAGGAGAAACCCCAGACAGGTCACATGATCAGAGTTTCAGCCGATTGGCAGACTAGGAGGGTTATTTGTTGTACCCTATTGTAACAATGCAATGATTTGTGGACCCAGGACATACTTGAAAACGAGAGAAATCTCAATGTATCTTTCCTGGTAAAATATTTTATAAATAAATTTAAAATTCAGCATTCTCGGTAGTGGGTTAAAACAACAGGTGAAACGCACATCGACTGTACATTACATTGTACGTGACCCACGACTGATGCACGATTTTCCTTTTCCACATTTTGATTTTCTTATCTGAGATATTGACTGGCTGGTTGGCAGATATGTAGAGATAAGTCAGTGATATTAGGGAACAACCTGCTCAAGTCTCCCTATTTTACCTGAACACTTGACTTTTGATTTATTAACTTGTACTGTCTTCATGGACTCTGTGGTTAAGGTACAAAGGTGCCCGCTACGGTCAGATCCTTAATGATGTCGTATCTCTATTTTTGTACTTGTATCACTATATGATGTAAGATCCATTATCTACCAGCATTGACTATAGTGACCCCTATGGGTTGGAGATGAGAATTAAGTTTTTTTTTTTTTTTTTGGTTTTTTTTTCAGCCTGGGTTGGATAATAGCTGTTTTGTACTATAGACCAGGCTTCCCCAAACTCCGGCTCTATAGATGTTGCTGAACTACAACTCCCATGATTCTATGAATGAAATAGGCTGAGAATTATGGGAGTTGTAGTTCACCAAACATCTGTAGGGCTGGAGTTGGGGGAAGCCTGCTATAGACCATAAACTGCCTCTGTGTAGGGTTTTTTTTTTTTTTCTTAGCCAAATTGTCATAAACTACAGGCTGCTTTATTTAAGATCACAGACTGCTTGATGTAAGTTTTTTTTTTTTTTGTTTGTTTTTTGGGGGTTCACTAAATATTTAGACTATAGATTCCTTGATTTGGGACAGAATTATTAGCATTCTGAGTGCTACTGGACTGTATATGACATATTTGGCTAAATTGTCACAGACTATAGACCACTTCTTTCAGCAAGGATTATTAGTATTTTAATGACTTTTTTTGAAACTTTGTTTATGATATCTTTAACAAACGTTAAGCACCTATTAATAAAAGCTAAGTTTTAGACATCACGTTAATATTTTTGTCTTTCGATAATAAAAACATGTTTAATAACAAACCACAATGAGAGAGCCTCTGTTTTCCAATTCCATATGCTCAGGGTTGAAAACTATATATAGCAAATGCTATAAGGACAATGATAACACACATGTTTTTTCCCTACTTAAATACACCCCAATTTTAACACGTTGAAAATTCACAGCAAATAAAATAAAATGCCATCTATATAAAAATAAAGCATCCACGGTGATGTTTCCACTACCTTACGCCTCACCACATGATCTCTCTCCTCCAGCCAATTGCACAGCTACAAAATAAAGCTAATTAGAAATTCTAGACTATTGAGAGTAATTGTAATAAATATCTACTGTTTTCAAGTGACAAGTCAGCAGTTCCTGTTTTTATTTTTGCATTCATCGCAGGTAAACGCTTATATTGTTTTTACTATAGCGTAGAACATAATGTTTATAAATAGGTGCCAGTTCCTCTGTAAGCATGCAATTAAATAATATTGCTTTCTGATTTTACGATGTGTGATGCGGCATGTGTTAGAATACATATCTGGGCCAGCTGGGAACAATTACAAGGAAAAAAATATTCCTTGCTTGTGTGCTCCCAATCAGGCCTTATTCCCAGCTCAGAGAAACCAGCAGACAGCATCTTCTAAAACAGGGGTGCCCAAAATGTAGATCCCTAGATCTTGTAGAACTACAACTCCCATGATGCTTTGCATGCCTTTAAAATTAGAAAGCATCATGAAAGTTGTGGTTTTAAAACATCTGGGGATCTGCCTTTTGGACACCCCTGTTCTAAAATCTCTGGCTGGACTGGTGCAACAAGAGACTTTTTTATTTAGTAAAGTTAGAATTCAGAGTGGATTTAAAAGTTAAGGTCAAAATAGCAGAAGTGAAAAATATCTCTGACAGATGAGCTTTTAATTCAGCTACTTTGGCCTTAAATGTTCCTCTGAAATATTTTGTTTGAATTCTCACTTAGTAAAAACCCCTGTTAGGGGTAAGGACTGATGAGTGATTACATGTCCACACTAACATGGGACTCCACCCTCGCATAGTGGAGTATTTATTCATTAAATTATTAAAGAAGCTAAAATAGTATTGGAAGTGTTTTTTTTTTTTTTTGTTCTTTTCCCTCAAAATAAGTTGATCAAAGCTTTCTGCAGCTGAAATAGCAAAAATTTTAAATCCTAATTTATTTGGGACACCTTGAGAGAGCGGCAGTAAATACTATTATACTTCCATAAACAAGCATTAGAGGATGCCCAAAACATATCCCTTCTGATTTCAAATATCACAATATAAATTGTGTGTTTCTGTTGCACGGACTAACTCAAGATGATCTCTGAAATTAAGTGAATCTTGTAGCCTATTAAATAATATCTGTGTTCACCTACTTGGCTGGTTCACTCTGCCTTAATCTGGTTGGCCTATAAAACTGACCTCAGTCAAGAGAGATTAAAGGATCTAGCAAACATATTTAATTTTGAACACAAATGAATTGAAGAGATGATCTCCAAATGCACGAAAACGCAAAAGTGGACTGAATGGAACGAACAGTTACCACAACTCGTAAATTCACTATGTTAGTTTGTGTATACACCGAACAAAACTCCTATGTACAAAACAACATAAATAAATGAAAAGTGTCAAATAAGTGAAAATAATAATAAAATATATATATATTTATATATTAGAAATAAAAAAAAAAACAGGTGTGGGGGTTTGTTAAAAGGGGGAATGAGTTAATAGTGCTGAGTGAGACAATCTCTTATCTCTCACAGTCAGTATATACAGCATAAGTATGTTTAGTTACAAAGTTAATAACCATCATTGAAAGCACTTTATTAAATGTATCCATTCAAATTCCTCAATAGGGGAATGATATAGTTTGCATAGTGTGAGTTCTCCTATTGAGCAGGTAAACTGAGAGAGCGTTTCTGAAACAAATCATTAGAATGCCAGCGCCCTTTTAAGTAGATACTTAAAGGGACTATAGTCACCAGAACAACTACAGCTTAGTGTAGTTGTTCTGGTAAGTATAATAGTTCCCTTCAAGCTTTTTTCATGTAAACACGGCTTTTTCAGAGAAAATGCAGTGTTTACATTGCCCCTGGGGACACCTCTAAGTGGTCACTCCTCAGATGGCCACTGGAGGGGCTTCCTGGCTCAAGGTTGCAGAGTATGCAGCCCTGCAGTTCAGCATCACCACGCTCTGCATGGAGACGCTGAATTTTACTCATAGAGATGCATTGACTCAATGCATCTCTATGAGGAGATCCTGATTGGCTGAAACAGCATTTGGCCCTGCCCCCGTGCCGATTTTAGTCATTCCAATGCTTTTCCTATGGGAAAGCATTGGATTGGCTAAATATTGGGCATTTTGATGATGTCACAAAGGAGACGGAGCCAGCGCCGGCGTACCTGCACGGTTCTGGAAATAAGGTGAGTTTTAAACGTTTATAGTGGGGCAAAAAAAAATTGTGAAAACAAAAAAAAATTGTGAAAACAATTCACACTTTAAAAATCATTGGGATCTAACAACTTCCAGTATAGCAATAATTTGGATGTAGAGGGAGGCCTCACCAACACTGAGCGGGCTTAAAGGAGCATTCCAAGCACCATAACCACTACAGAACATGTAGTGGTTATGGTGCTGGAGTCTGAGCCGGTGCATGGATTTTTGGGTACACAGGCGAAGATGATTTTGGTGTTTCTCCCCCCACCCCCCCAAAAAAGCATCTTCACTTGTGTGCCTCTTAAACCCCTTTTTGTGTCTTATCCCCTCTTTTAAATGTCTTACCCCCTTTAGTGTATCTTATGCCCTATTTTTCCCTGTTGTATCTCTTACAACCCCCCTTTGTGTGCCTTACTTCCCCCAGCCCCTTTGTGTGTCTCCTTCTCTCCCAGCCCCTTTGTGTCTTTTACTCTTCCTAGCTCCTTTGTGTGTTTCTCTTTCACCCCATCCCGTCTGTCTCCCCCAGCCCCTCTGTCTCCCTTTCCTCTTCTACAGCCCCTATGTGTCTTTCACCCCCAGCCCCCCAGCCCCTTTGTTTTCCCACCCCCCCAGCCACATCTGTGTGTCTTTCTACCCCCTCATGTCCCTCTGTGTTTCTATCTCCTCACTTAGGCCCCCCTGTGTACCGCTCTCCCCTCCATGTCCATTAGTGTTCCTCTCCCCTCTATATCCCACAGTAGTGCTTTCCCCTTCCTGCCCTTTAGTGGTCCCCTCTCTGTCCGTTACTGTTCCCCTCCCCGTCCTGTCCCCTAGTGGTCCTCTCCCCCAGTCTATTTGTAAACATCTCCCCTCTCTTCCCTGTGCTTTAGTGGTCCTCTCCCTTCCCTTCCCTGTCCTTTAGTGTTCCTCTCCCTTCCCTTCCCTGTCCTTTAGTGTTCCTCTCCCCTCCCTTCCCTGTCCTTTAGTGTTCATCTCCCGTCACCTGTCCTCTAGTGTTTCTCTCCCCACCACCCTTTAGTGGTCCTCTCTCCTCCTATCCCTGGTTATGGTGCTGGAGTCTGAGCCGGTGCATGGATTTTTGGGTACACATTCGCATCCAGCGTTGCAGACGCGCCTCTAGTGGCTGTCACCCAGCTGAAGTGGTCTGGGTAACTATAGTGTCCCTTTAATTCTATGTGTGTATTATGAAACCATTAATTGGGCAGTTTTACAGTTGCAAGAAAAAGTATGTGAACCCTTTGGAATGATATGGATTTCTGCACAAATTGGTCATAAAATGTGATCTGATCATCATCTAAGTCACAACAATAGACAATAACATTCTGCTTAAACTAATAACACACAAAGAATGAAATGTTGCCATGTTTTTATTGAACACACCATGCAAACATTCACAGTGCAGGTGGAAAAAGTATGTGAACCCTTGGATTTAATAACTGGTTGAACCTCCTTTGGCAGCAGTAACTTCAACCAAACGTTTCCTGTAGTTCCAGATCAGACGTGAACAACGGTCAGGAGTAATTCTTGACCATTCCTCTATACAGAACTGTTTCAGTTCAGCAATATTCTTGGGATGTCTGCTGTGAATCGCTTTCTTGAGGTCATGCCAACGCATCTCAATCGGGTTGAGGTCAGAACTCTGACTGGGCCACTTCAGAAGGCGTATTTTCTTCTGTTTAAGCCATTCTGTTGTTGATTTACTTCTATGCTTTGGGTCATTGTCCTGTTGCAACACCCATCTTCTGTTGAGCTTCAGCTGGTAGACAGATGGCCTTAGGTTCTCCTGCAAAATGTCTTGATAAACTTGGGAATTCATTTTTCCTTCAATGTTAGCAATCCGTCCAGGCCCTGATGCAGGAAAGCATCCCCAAACCATGATGCCCCCACCACCATACTTCACAGTTGGGATGAGGTTTTGATGTTGGTGTGCTGTGCCTTTTTTTCGCCACACATAGTGTTGTGTGTTTCTTCCAAACAACTCAACTTTGGTTTCAGCTGTCCACAGAATATTTTCCCAGTACTGCTGTGGAACATCCAGGTGCACTTGTGCAAACTGTAAACGTGCAGCAATGTTTTGTTTGGACAGAAGTGGCTTCCTCTGTGGTATCCTCCCATGAAATCCATTCTTGTTTAGTGTCTTACATATTGTAGATTTGCTAACAGGGATGTTGGCATTTGCCAGTGACTTTTGTAAGTCTTTAACTGACACTCTTCTTCACCTCATTGAGCAGTTGGGCTGTGCTCTTGCAGTCATCTTTACAGGACAGCCACTCCTAGGGAGAGTAGCAGCAGTGCTGAACTTTCTCCATTTATAGACAATTTGTCTTACCGTGGACTGACGAACAGCAAGGCCTTTGGAGATACTTTTATAACCCTTTCCAGCTTTATGCAAGTCAACAATTCTTAATCGTAGGTCTTTTGTGCAAGGCATCATTCACATCAGGCAATGCTTCTTGTGAAAAGCAAACCCAGAACTGGTGTGTGTTTTTTATAGGCCAGGGCAGCTGTAACCAACACCTCCAATCTCATCTCATTGATTGGACTCCAGTTTGCTGACATCTTACTCCAATTAGCTCTTGGAGATGTCATTAGTCTAGGGGTTCAGATACTTTTTCCACCTGCACTGTGAATGTTTACATGGTGTGTTCAATAAAAACATGGCAACATTTCATTCTTTGTGTGTTATTAGTTTAAGCAGACTGTGATTGTCTATTGTTGTGACTAAAATGATGATCAGATCACATTTTATGACCAATTTGTGCAGAAATCCATACCATTCCAAAGGGTTCACATACTTTTTCTTGCAACTGTATAAGGTAAAACACATATATGAAATTAATGATTCTTATCACTGGAGTTGGAACCCTAGCTGAGTCCCCCACTGGTTGAAACACGCAGATGAGGATTCTCTTCAGAATTCACTTTATTTTACTAAACCATTAAACAATAGGTCACTAGAGAAATATTAACATTTAATAAGTCACTAAACTAATGTCATGTAAGCGTTTGGGTCTGTTTAGATTATTTTTATTTTTTTAAATAAATATATTTATATCTAGGTATATAATTGACAGCTTAAATGAATGAAAAAAGAATTATACCGAGATATAATTTAAATCTATAATCTAGTCCTTTATAAGATTTAATTTTAGATGTAGCAGCATGTGTGTTTCTGAACACTGGGTGGGGGTGTTTTCATGTAGACGGGAATAGATGATACATTATTGATGAGAGTTTTTTCAATCTATAAGCATTAGATATCTCAATAATAGCTCAGTAATGGCACGCTTTATCAATCTTGGCTCCCTCTCAAGCTTGATAATATTAGCATCATTCTCCTCTTGTCTTTATGCAAAAACAAACCAATTTACTCAAATTTAATTATCCCCGGAACAGAGAACACTCATTTGCTGGGATTAAATGCAGAAAACCCTTAAAGTTGGGCAGTATATTTTTGTAGAATATTATACCCTTAAAAGGAAAGTAAAGTGCCTCCCCCTCCCCCTCCCCCCGTGGCACAGAAGGAGTTAAAAACCCCTTCTGTCACTTACCAGATTCCAGCACTGATGTCCCTGGGCGCTGGTTTAGGCTCCACCTCCTCTTCTTCCTTGCTGATGTGAACCGGCAGGTTAGACTTAAGTGCTTGCATTAGGACTTCCCCCATAGGAAAGCATTATACAGCGCTCGCATTAGGACTTCCCCCATATGAAAGCATTATACAGCCCTCGCATTAGGACTTCCCCCATAGGAAAGCGTTATACAGCACTCGCATTAGGATTTCCCCCATAGGAAAGCTTTATACAGCGCTTGCATTAGGACTTCCTCCATAGGAAAGCGTTATACAGCATTCGCATTAGGACTTCCCCCATAGGAAAGCGTTATACAGCGCTCGCATTAGGATTTCCCCCATATGAAAGCATTATACAGCCCTCGCATTAGGACTTCCCCCATAGGAAAGCGTTATACAGCACTCGCATTAGGATTTCCCCCATAGGAAAGCTTTATACAGCGCTTGCATTAGGACTTCCCCCATAGGAAAGCGTTATACAGCATCGCATTAGGACTTCCCCCATAGGAAAGCGTTATACAGCACTCGCATTAGGATTCCCCCATAGGAAAGCGTTATACAGCACTCGCATTAGGATTCCCCCATAGGAAAGCGTTATACAGTGCTCGCATTAGGACTTCCCCCATAGGAAAGTTTTATACATCGCATTAGGACTTCCCCCTGTAGCGTTACTTACCTTAACCGGGGGCCGGTCGCGGTCCTCTATTCAAGCCGCGCGCGGTCCTGCGGCTGCACGAGCCGCGCGCGGCTCATCCAACTACTTCGGATGGAGGGCGGGCAGTGACCGCGTGAGGCGGTCACGTGTCCCGCCTGAATCTAAGAGCGCGCCGCGAGTCTTGGGCGCGCTCTTAAAGGGACAGTGGGTGCCTAAATTGGAAAAGGCATCCCATTGGTCCCTGTCATGCCACACTCCCCATACACTTACCTTTTGGGGGCGTGGATATGACAGGGACCAATCAAATTAGATGTTTAGGTATTTATACTCACCTTCTTCCCTTTGGTCCTTGCCCTATCGTGGTTTCTGTTTCAGTTCCCTTTAGCGCTTGTAGTGTTCAGTTGTGTTTTCTCGTATTGACTTTGGCTTCGTATTCTGACTTCGTTCTCGCTTTATCCTTATCTGTACTGTTTGCCGGCTTGCTGTTTTCCGAGTACCAGACCCCGGCTTGTCCTAGTTTACGCTGTCTCTCTGTGCCCTTGACCTCGGTTTGTTCCTGGCTCTGTCTTCTCTCATATACGTCAAGTCCGGCCATTCTAAGGTCCGGTAGCATTCTCCTCTGTATTTGGTTTAAAGGCCTTATGTAGGGCTAGCATCAGTTGACCCCCATAGGAAAGCAGATACAGTGCTTGCATTAGGACTTCCCCCATAGGAAAGCATTATACAGCGCTCGCATTAGGACTTCCCCCATATGAAAGTATTATACAGCCTCGCATTAGGCCTTACCCCATAGGAAAGCGTTATACAACGCTCGCATTAAGACTTCCCCCATAGGAAAGCGTTATACAGCACTCGCATTAGGACTTCCCCCATAGGAAAGCGTTATACAGTGCTCGCATTAGGACTTCCCCCATAGGAAAGCGCATTATACAGCGCTCGCATTAGGACTTCCCCCCCATATGAAAGCATTATACAGCCCTCGCATTAGGCCTTCCCCCATAGGAAAGCATTATACAGCACTCGCATTAGGATTTCCCCCATAGGAAAGCTTTATACAGCGCTTGCATTAGGACTTCCCCCAAGCCATAGGCGTTATACAGCTCGCATTAGGCCTTCCCCCATAGGAAAGCGTTATACAGCGCTCGCATTAGGATAGCATTACCCCCACCCCCCCATAGGAAAGCATTATACAGCGCTCGCATTAGGACTTCCCCCATAGGAAAGCATTATACAGCACTCGCATTAGGACTTCCCCCATAGGAAAGCGTTATACAGCGCTCGCATTAGGACTTCCCCCATAGGAAAGCGTTATACAGCGCTCGCATTAGGACTTCCCCCATAGGAAAGCATTATACAGCGCTCGCATTAGGACTTCCCCCATAGGAAAGCATTATACAGCGCTCGCATTAGGACTTCCCCCATAGGAAAGCGTTATACAGCGCTCGCATTAGGACTTCCCCCATAGGAAAGCGTTATACAGCACTCGCATTAGGACTTCCCCCATAGGAAAGCATTATACAGCGCTCGCATTAGGCTTCCCCCATAGGAAAGCATTATACAGCGCTCGCATTAGGACTTCCCCCATAGGAAAGCATTATACAGCACTCGCATTAGGACTTCCCCCATAGGAAAGCATTATACAGCGCTTGCATTAGGAATTCCCCCATAGGAAAGCATTATACATACAGCGCTCGCATTAGACTTCCCCCATAGGAAAGCGTTATACAGCCGCATTAGGACTTCCCCCATAGGAAAGCGTTATACAGCCCTCGCATTAGGCCTTCCCCCATAGGAAAGCATTATACAGCACTCGCATTAGGACTTCCCCCATAGGAAAGCATTATACAGCGCTTGCATTAGGACTTCCCCCATAGGAAAGAGTTATACAGCGCTTGTATTAGGACTTCCCCCCCATAGGAAAGCATTATACAGCCCTGGCATTAGGACTCCCCCACCCCCCCATAGGAAAGCGGTATACAGCGCTCGCATTAGGACTTTCTCCATAGGAAAGCATTATACAGCGCTCGCATTAGACTGTGCTTTTTTTTTTTTTGTGACACTGGATGTCATAATGCATGGCGTGAGGGTGTCCTGAGTCAGTTAGGCGACTAAAAGTTACCTAACGACCCTTGTTAGAAGTTAACCCTCAAAGGTTATTTTTGCAGTTTATCAAAAACTGCAATAATTCTATTTGCAGGATTAAGGGACCTGGGACAGTGCACCCAGACCACTTCAATGAGCTGAAGTGGTCTGGGTGCCTATAGTGTCCCTTTAAGGACCAAGCTTCAGAAGTAATAGGCTAGCATGACAGAGTATTTCTGTCACATGTCCTTAAAGGAACTCTCCAGTGCCAGGAAAACAATCTGTTTTCCTGGGACTGCAGGTCCCCTCTCCCTCCCACCTCCCATTCTTCCGTTGCTGAAGGGGTGAAAACCCCTTCAGTCACTTACCAGAGGCAGCGACATGTCTCACGCCTTCTCTTCATTACGTCTTCATTGGGCGAGACTGATCCCGCCGGCCTGCCGGGGAGACCTAATGCGCATGCGCGGCAATGCTTTCCTATGGGGAATTGAGCGACGCTGGAGGTCCTCACACAGTGTTAGGACGTCCAGCGACGCTCTAGCACAGGTTTTCTGTAATAAACACATTTTTTCAGACCAACTATTTTACCATGAGGATTTCACTTTGCTACAATCTCAATTTGATAAATAAACCCCAAAGTATTAATAGACAATCGCTATCAAATATTCAAAATGCAATTGCATTTTCCAGAGACACAATATGTTTAATGTTTTTAAAAAATAGCACCATGAAATAAAGGAACTTTTAGGGTGAATTTACATTTTATTGGCAGGTTGAACCAATATAGCATATTGTAGAGCAAGTTCTCTGTACATGTGCTCTGTGTACATTCGAATTTAGAAGAATTCTTTCTTGATGTAGGATCTCTATTCCTGTAGCTACGTTTGGCAGTTTTAAAAGCAGTTTAATTGTGTGAAAGAGATAATAGTATTTCTGTAACATTGTGTATAGAAATTGGAACATTTTATCCTGGCACAATTCAACAGCTGCTCTCAAAGCGCTAAGAGAAATTCTTTGTTGCCTAATGCAGCTGTAATTGGATCAGCAATACAATCATCTAGGTGTTTCATCCATCAATATGTACTTTTCTAAATTTTTTTTTTTTTCTTCAAATGTCCTTAAAGAGACACTCTAAACACCATAACTACTTGATCTAATTAAAGTGGTTATGGTGCCTGCAGTCTCTTGGTGTCCTTCCATTGTCTATTGTTAAAGGGATAAAATCTAAAATTCAGCACATTAATGCTAATTAGAAAAATCTATTTAGAATGATCATCAAAATGGGTAGAAAGCCCAGCCTGTGTGTTTAATCAACTAGTACGTTTTATACAATAAAGAGGACAGAACTTTATTGAATGGAGTGTATAAATTCAAAACAAAAAACAGGTTTGCATACAAATGCAGCGTAGCAATAAATTAATTACTTATGCACGGAAACCTATGCTTTTCTCTGATACATAGTCCTGCTTATCAGATAGTTGTGCTGTGATATCATCAAAGCCAGCAGGGAAAAAGTGAATTGAATATTTTCCCCTTCCATGGGATTTCTACAGTGGAGAATTTGAAGGGGGTGGGGGGGGAGGGGGAGAATGTTATAAAAAACACTTTTATTGTCAATCTCCTATTACCTTACATTTAATTTCGGCACAATTTAACACAGAGCACGATTAACTCTAAATAGATTTCAGTTTTTTAATGTGGGTTCAGTCCAATTTGTACTATTGTCGGAAAACTAAAAGCATATATTATTGGTATGTTCCTTTTTCTAATTCAAAATATTGGTTCTTTCAGTGTAAACAAATTAATTATGCAGTAAGCATACTCCCGTGCAGACAGAAGACAATCTCACTGACACAAGCATACAAACTCATTGATACACAGGCTCACAGACAAACAGTCTCATTTACACACATAAGCTCATTGACATAAAAACACAAGCTCACTGATACACAGAGATAGGCTCATTGACAGACAATCTCACTGACGCACACAGACAAGCTTACTGGTACACACACACAAACTTAGTACAAACTCTGACACTCACAAAATATTACTACAGACAAACTCATTGGTACACAAACTTACTACAGACAAGCTTACTGACACACACACGTTCACTACAGATAAGCTCACTGACACACACACGCTCACTACAGACAAGCTCACTGACACACACATGCTCACTACAGACAAGTTTACTGTCACACACATGCTCATTACAGACAAGTTCACTGACACACACACAAGCTCACTGACACACATGCTTACTGCAGAAAACCTAGCTGACACACATGCAAGCTCACTTACATAAAAGCTCACTGACACACACGCTCCCTACAGAAAAGCTCACTGATACACACACACATGCTCACTGCAGAAAATCTCACACACATGCCCATTACACACAAACTCACCGACACACACAAGCTCACTACATACAAGTTCACTGACACACACAGGCTCATTGACACACATGCTTACTACAGACAAGCTCACTGACACATTCATGCTTACTACAGAGAAACTCACTGACACACACACACAAGCTCACAACAAACAAGCTCACTGACACACATACACATGCTCAATGCTCACTGACACACACATGCTCACTACAAACTCACTGACACACAAACACACACACACACATTAACTACAGACAAGCTTAATGTCACACACAAGCTCACTTACAGAGAAGCTTACTGACACATATACACATGCTCATTACAGTCAGGCTCATTTACACACACATGCTAACTACAGTAAAACTAGCTGACACACACAAGCTCGCTTACACATAAGCTCACTGACACACACACACACACACACACACACAAAAAGGCTGTGGGAGAGTGGGAGGTGTTCTCCGTGTTCTGTCATCTTCCTTCGTCAAGCAGCGTGAGTGCGAGGGTAGAGCCTGTGAGGGGGCATGGTGTAATGATATTGATGTTACAAAGTTTTGGAATCCAGTAGTCAGATCAGCAATGTTTCCTGCCAGAGGTAACCACTCGTTACCCAGGTGGTTGAGCCCCTGAGCCTTGAGTGGCCTTCTGGTCTTAAGCAGAGATGGGAGACTGGAACAAAAAGATGATAATCGTAGTGAGGCAAGCCGAGGTCAGTGGGAAGGAGAAGCAGCAAAGTCAAAACAGTCCAAATTCAGCAACAGGAAGGAGAAACAGGAACACGCTTGATTAGAGAGTACAGGAACCACAATAATCTGGCAAAGGTACAGAGACAGGAAGTGGCTTTTATAGGCCAAGAACCAGACACCTGACCAGACACAGCTGAAGAGAGTTGTCACTGATAACCTTGACTCTACAAGCAATGGTATCAGATCTCAGGTAAATTTGCAAAAGGCAGGCTGGGGTACTGGTAAGGAAGAGGTTTAGCACCATGTAAACCAGTGTTCGAAACCCAGCAGAGTGAGTTCCTCACATATGGCTTGAGTGCGGGAGCCGGGGTCTGAATATGGTGGCTTGGCATATAGGGGCATGGAAATGGTGGGGATTCGGAAGGGAGCCTCACAGTGCTCCCTCTGGCCCCCTGGCAGCCTAAATGCCGCCCCCAGCACCCCCTCTAGCCCCCCAGGTGTAAGTACAGGTGTGAGTTGTCTCATATATAGACTAGTGTCACCTTTTTTAATCTCTACAAAATGTTTGCTTGTTTGCACTGTGTATGTGCTTGAGTGACTAACAGATTTCAGAGCACTCTTTGCACACACTCCATTCTGATTAAGAGATTACGTTTTTTTGGGCTTGTTTTTGGATTAGCAGGTTTCCCCCCCCACCCACACTCCAAAATCTATGTAAAGTTGATCAATCGAAAATACAGCAAATTATTTAGGTCAAAAGCTATAAAATGTATAAATGTCATTTTGTTCCTTAGTCCTCTTCAGGTTTGGAATTTTTACATAATCATATATTCGTTATAACTGAGTTCCCATAAGACAAGTGTTTAAATGACAACGGGCAAATGTGTATCCTGTTTATACATTATTTTTTCCAAGGATAGAGATTAGTCAAATTTTTTATTGTAATATCAGTCCTTTAACCCCTTAACCATCACAACCTTCCATCTCGATATAGAATCTTTTAGGACGTATAACGCTGTTGGTCCTTTTGCACTTAAAATGTTTAAATGCTTTGTGAAAGTGCGTTTATTTTTTTCAATTTTTTTACTGATTACTAGTCGTACCAAGGGCAATACAATATTAACTGAATAATAAATATTTTTAAATAGATGAATGGCAAGAAATTACAGCATTTCAAGTTATCCATACCAAGATGAAACACTTCTAACAGTAAGTAACAGCTAATGCTATGATGGCTTTAAAGTGATTCAGTTTACTAAACATGATGGAGGGAACCTTTGGGATGCAACAGAAGTTTTTATTTTTTATTTTTGAGCATTTGAATTACATTTATTTTTGCATCATCGATAAATATAAATGATTGAATTTGTTTGCTTTCTTATCGCACTTTGTGCTACTGTTCTGTATTGTCTGTTGCTCAAGATTGTTGCATTACAATAAAATATGCACATTTAATAACCGTTAATAATAATTACACTCTAATGACGCGTTCTAGTACAAGTAATTACTCACTCGGGGGTGGGGGCAGTTAGCCTCCTGAAATTCTCTCCCATGAAGGTAAAAACGAAATATTTTCATTATTATTATTACTATTATTATTATTATTTTATTATTTATATAGCCCCAGCAAATTCTGTAGCGCTGTACAATGTTATGTAATCTGCATTGTTATCTGTGGTCTGACAAGTTTTGGTCAACAACTTTTTAGTTATGAATGGTATCTATAAGATTTTGTGAGTTTTAAGTTTATCCAAGATCGATATACTGTGTTTAGAAGTTTGAGTTTCAAAACTCACTATAACATAATTCCACCAGATCTACATTTCGTTACTTCCTAGGATAAAAAGGAAGTTTGATCTAATAAGGTAAGATACAAACAAAATGTTAGAAATGATTGTCTTGCTTCAGAATCCTATGTTTTTAGGACTGTTCTTATCTGATGTCTTTTTGGTCATTTTATTTATTTTTGTTAAAGGGACACTCTAGTCACCAAAAGAACTTTAGCTTAATGAAGCAGTTTTGGTGTATTGATCATGTCTCCGCAGTCTCACTGCTCAATTCTCTGCTATTTAGAAGTTAAATCACTTTGTTTATGAACCCTAGTCACACCTCCCTGCATGTGACTTGCACAGCCTTCCTAAACACTTCCTGTAAAGAGTCATCTAAAGTTTATCCTTCCTTTATTGCAAGTTCTATTTAATATAGATTGTCTTATCCCCTGCTTTGTTAATAGCTTGCTAGACCTTGCAAGAGCCTCCGGTATGTGATTAAAGTTCAATTTACAGAGAAAGAGATACAATTGTTTAGTTTTTTTCATGCACGTTGTGCCAATCAGAGCTAGGGGAGGTGTGGCAAGGGCTGCATAAACAGAAACAAAGTGATTTAACTCCTAAATGCCAGTGAATTGAGCAGTGAAACCTGAGAAGCATGATCTATACACTAAAACTGCTTCATTAAGCTAAAGATGTTTAGGTGACTATAGTGTTCCTTTAAATAGTTTTATTTTGTATACAGAGGTACATCTTAATCTTATATATAGCCTTCCCTCCCCACACCTTGGTAACCCACCCTGCTTCCTCTTGTGCAACTGTGTCATCCAAAAAAAAAACAACAAAGCCTTCCCTGTTAACTATTCTATCATGAAATATATCCTACCCTACCTCTTGTGTCACCTCTGTGTTTGGAAGGAATTCATTGGTTACATGTGTCAGCTGGTACTCGAAGGACTTCCATTCAAATAGGGACACATATATATATTTCTCTTTCTATCCCATTGTACAGCGATACAGAATTTGATGGCGCTATATAAATAATAATAAAACGTATCAATCTTAACGAAGAAGAAGGTCCCAATGAGAGGTGCCCAGGGGATCCAGAAAATTCTCAAACAAGTATATGCAAAAATTAGGTTTAAGCGATTCATTAAAAAAAAAAATTGGTTTACTTGTGAGATCAATTCAGTATAATTTATTTAATATAACAGTTTTTTCTTTTTTTAAGAAGACTCAATAGGTATATCCTTTAGTGGTTAGTAAGCTGGAACCAAGGAAACCCTGCATGAAATTACCATCTATCTGCTTACAATTCAACTGCTTTTATTAATTCAGTGCATTTTACGAAAACTCTTAGTGGTCTGCTGATTGGCTGCTTAGTTACTGTAGCACATAATATGCTCAAAGATTTAATTTGCGATTAGTGGTGTAATTGTTTTAAGGTTAAATATTCACTTGCTTTTTCAATCAAACTGTCCGTTTTCCATCTCTTGAATTACCTTAATTTTGGGGATATAATAAAGGCTGATGAAAGATGAGATTAAATAATTCCAAGGATTTGGCATTGTGTTTATTAATTGAAAAGTAAAAACAAAGTCTAAGTTCACTGCTGTCGTATTGTATCAGATATCAAGTAAACCTTTGAATGTAGAATTCTGTTAATTTTGTAGACCACTCAATTCGATCATTCTTCTTTAACTGTCCATCGGAAGTGGATATAACATGCATGTAGTTAGACTGATTGAAGAATTTATATGGAGCAAGCTCTGAATGCTGATTTAGAGAGGACAATACTATTTATTATAACATGAACTCTAATTCTATAAACCGCTGTTTGAGCTAAAATAAAAATAAAAAAATAAGATAAGTATACTTCAGACAATGTGATAGAGCAGCAGGAAATGCTAGCAGAATGCTTGGTTGTATAGGGAGAGGTATTAGCAGTAGAAAGAGGGAAGTGCTCATGCCATTGTACAGAACACTGGTGAGACCTCACTTGGAGTATTGTACACAGTACTGGAGACCGTATCTTCAGAAGGATATTGATACCTTAGAGAGGGTTCAGAGAAGGGCTACTAAACTGATTCATGGATTGCAGGAAAGGTTCCACAACAAGAGGACAGTCTTAAATTAGAGGGGACAAAGGTTTAAAAATAATATCAGGAAGTATTACTTTACTGAGAGGGTAGTGGATGCATGGAATAGCCTTCCAGCTGAAGTGGTAGAGGTTAACACAGTAAAGGAGTTTAAGCATGCGTGGGATAGGCATAAGGCTATCCTAACTATAAGATAAGGCTAGGGACTAATGAAAGTATTTAGAAAATTGGGCAGACTAGATGGGCCGAATGGTTATCTGCCGTCACATTCTATGTTTCTATGTTTCATCAAGTAAAATAAGAGGGCGTTTAAAAACCACTATGTTTGCACCTCTTGTGTTTTTTTTAAATTACCTGTGGGGTTTTTTTTCCCTGTTGTTTTTATTTTATTTTACTTTGGATTTTTCTAAACTTTAATGCAGTCTTTCTTGTTGTGAATAGTCAGAGCTACTAATCCATTAGTTATGACGTTGATAACAACTAGCAGTAAGTGTGGTATGAATACGGTTTACATTTTTTTACCGATGGTATGCATTGAAGGTATAATTACCATGTCACATATCACATCGGTACAGAATGTGGCCACTGCGTCATTGCATCATGTGGGACGCGAAAATAAATTGTGCTAAAAGCACTTCTGTATATCACAGCTTTGTAACTAGTGTGCAAGAGAGTTTGTGTCGTGTTTTTTCGTAGAAATTCGCTATGTAATTTGGCAATGAAATTCTAACAACTGTTGCAGCAGATTTTAAACTTGGTAGTATTTCATGATATCAACAAACAATATAACATTGCATATTTGGAAATTGTTGCATTTGATTGACAGAAGCAACATGTACAGTTACATATACAAATTAAAATACATCAATGATTAAGTCTATTGGTGCCCATGCCCTGGCATTTTCAGCTTGCCGATACATGGGTGAAAATAGATGGTCTCCCTGTATTGTATGTAAATGGAGTATGGGTGAGATCGCTATTTGTTGTACGTAAATGAACTTGAAAACAAAATGGCTACTACATATTTTATGTAAAGGGTTTTAGTAGAGGAATGGCCAACCGTAAACCGGTGGGAGTGGAAGACGATATGGAACATGCGTTCACACACAACATATACACAATATATAGCTCCTTGCAAATGTATTCAGAACTGGGGAAAGTTAACATTTGTTTCTGGATTACAAATGATACAAACTCCCCAATGCCTAAATTATATTTTATTAAAAATATTTATTGAAAATTAGAAGTACATTTTAAAGACAAATTAGTGTTTTTCTAAATAGATATATTTAAAAGAACAGTTTTTTTTTTTTTTTTTCTTGAGCTGTTCCAACATTGTTTCCTCCTTGTGATTGGGTTGTTTAAATTCATTATACTAAACATAGACTTAAATACTGCTACTATATGTTCCTGCACATGTAACATTTATATGAATGGTTTTGTTAGAATTATTTGAGGGACAGGCATTGAGGAGTGCGCAAGAATTCTCTGCCTCCATCAACTTTAAATGTAAATCCGGCCCCAGAAAGGATTCACGAGGAAAATAAGTGGGAGCTGAATAGATGAATGGTTATCCGCAAATAGTGTTTAAAAGACCAGCTTTCCACTTAGCGTGCCTACTCTATATTAATTGGCATGTGGAGGTTTCTAAGTCTTTTGAAAGACTATTCCCAATGTTTACCTGTCATAGTACCTCAGGACCCAATGCACAGAACTTAAGGCTTGCTTGACTAAAGTAGGTATAGAGAATGACAGAGGTGTATTACTGGTCTTTAGAGTTGGCCAGGTTGAATGCTAAACCAAATAGTCAAAACTGTCTGACAGAAAGGAGCATTATTGGGTAGACAAGACAGAGATCAAGAATAATAAAGTGGAGAATGGCCAAAGCCAAGGTCAAAAGTCCTATTATCAGTCATAATCATAATAAAGCATCCTCGGATTGCCACAAGAGGAAACCATGACAGGACACCGTGCCCTGTTTGTTTGGAATGAGTTTAAATAGCCCTAGAGTATGTGCAACAGGCCAGTGTCATCTCTTTGACGCCAAAACCGCACATTTGCGGTGTCTCACAAATGATGCAGGGACACCTGTGTCAAAACTGACGCAAGAGCATCCAGTGCAATAAATGGCATGGGTTCACGGTGTTTAGTGGCAGAAATGATGCCAGAACAATGCATGCCACAGGAACGTGCATACGTTAGAAGTAACTGGTACCGTGACATTACTAAAACAGCCCCTCCATCTGGTTGCTGGAGAGTTAAAATTCTGACACTCAAAGATTATGACATTGATTGAACGCATTATGCCTTCAGTAACATGCCTTTGAGTAAATAACTCTCTCTCCACGTGTAGAATAAAAGATTCTTGCAAAACTCTTCCATCAAGGAAATTTGGTCAACAAAATGGATCACACGGCCAACATTAAACTGGGTCAAGAATGCAATTTATCATAACCCTCAGCAATTGTACTTTGTCATTAGTATTTTCAACTGTAGGGAGTTATACAAGCATTAGCAGCTGTGCCGTGCAACTCCTCCCCAGTTTGATCAAGAGAATGCTGATGTTACAATTTTTATATTGATCAAAAAGATTAATATCTCAGGATGGGCTCAATGGCTTTCATTGTGATAATGATCGCTGAGATGGCATGAGTCAAGATTTCTCATTTCTGATTAGTTTATAGCTTTGCACAGAACAAACATCTGTGAATCCTTTCTATTCTTCCTGTTTTTACAAATATATATGTATCATTGTCTTGCTGCAGGGTATAGATTTTGGAAACTTTACAGAATGTTTTGAAAAGAAAACAGTTTGAGAGAAACTCCCTTCACACTAGGATGGAGGTCACATTCGCATTTATTCTACTGAAGCACTAGCTACAGAACTACGTGTTCCTGTTTCAACTGAAATATTTGCCTCAAGGAGGAATTCTTATATATTATCTACATGCATAGGTTTATCTTTTAGTAAGCTCAAGATCTTTTTGTTTATTAGTGCATAATTAGTCTTTAAGCCTTGAAGAATTAACAAGAGACTTTTTTCAGTGACACTGACAAATGCTAAGATTATTTATTATCAGAGGCGCATAAACGGAGTTTACTTGTTAGCACAACTATTGAGAAAATGTTTCTGGGTCCACTTTTCCTGGAAAACAATTCTCCTATCTACAACAGTCTGGTGTTACAGCTTGCCTTATTTTTTATTTTTTTTTCATACTGTTTAGGGCCATTGGAAGGAGGCTTCATGTGCACACACCCAGCCAACCTTTCTTCAGTGTGCCAATTCTCTCTATTTGTATTTAATATTGAGAAAATGTTGGCTGGTTATCCGTCATAGAATATAATTTTAAATGGGTTTAACCATGCAGCTTACGATACATGCCACCTGAAAAATCTCTCTTTTATCTGAAGCCTGAGGAGGTACAAGATGTCTGTATCTCAATGAAATTATCAAATAACAAGTCTTATATTTTCTAGAACTAAAGAAGCCTTCTAAAATATATGTAATATCATGGCTACACATGGTGCCATTCCTTGGCCATGTCCACTCCAATGTAATCTATACACCTTGGCTAGACTCTGTCAGGCTCGGTCAGAGGACCCTCCGCAAGATGAGAGGCAGCAATCCTCTGTATAGCTGTATTAGTCCAGTGATGCAGATATAAAATCACAGATGAAATAAGTATCTTGTAATATCTTTTTATTGGACTAACAAAATTTTGGAATAACAAGCTCTGGTGAGAACCTCCCTTTCTCAAGTCTAAAGTATTTCTGAGTGAAAACGACACAAAGAATTCAAAGATGAGTTGTGTTATTTTTGCTCAGAAAAGATTTAGACACAAAGTTAATCTATGGACAAAAATACAAATGTCTCTGAATGGGGATCAAGCTATAAAGAGAATTACGGTAACTTGAATTAAAGGAACATATAGTGTTAGGAATGCAAACCTGTATTCCTAATGCTATGGTGTGCCCCTGTCCCTAAATTACTAGGTCCCCCATCACCTCGAGCATGAAAGGTTTGAAAACACTTTTAACACTAACCTCTTTCCAGTGCCGAAGCCCACTCGTGCTGGCTCAGTTTCCTCCTCCCGTGATGTCACACCAATGGAGAAACAAGTGCTGCACTCGCATTAGTGCTTCCCCAAAGGAAATCAATGCTTTCGTATCAGGATTTTGAAGACTCAAAGCGTGAGGACATCATTTGAGGGAGTTAAACTTTCTTAGAATCTATGAAACGCCGTTAGCGGCTGTCTGGACGATGTAGTGTCTGGCAGGAGGGGGAGCACTGTGCTTTGTACTTCCCTCCCACCAGTCACTCAGGTCTCGTGCCCCAAAGCCCGGAATGCCCTAAGGTGGCTGCCTGTGCCGTCTTGTGGTTGCGCCAGCCCTGCATGTATGGGCTATCTCTATTCAGCACGCGCAAGCAGACTCCACATAATACAGTTAAAACCAACAGCCCCTTTAACCCCTTAAGGACACATGACATATGTGACATGTCATGATTCCCTTTTATTCCAGAAATTTGGTCCTTAAGGGGTTAATAACACCATATTTCCTATACGTTCACTTTTGTTTCCTGCTGCTCTGCGAGGCACAATTTTCACTCTATTTCATAATAACTGTCATTTTTATGTTTACTTTTAGAAACTATAGCTGTCGCTATCTTTGCTGACATATTTGTTTGCTATCTCTAGACAATTCCAGGGCTCTTTTTGATATTCTTATTTCTTTTTAATTATTCATTGCTTTTGAATAACGATTGTAGTCAATTTTAATGTATAAACCGGATCTTTTCATTGCATCCTATTTAAAGAATTGCTGCACTTTCCATTAGAAATTGTATTTAAATTATTAATTAGAACTCTGCCTTTAGATTATAGTTACAAACCCAAGTATGTGTTTATCAAAGCAATACAGGGTAGCAACGCCAGGCATTGTGTCACAGGATTTCTGTCAGGAATGGAGATACCCTAACTCGCAAACCTAAAGGAACAGGTACCGGTCCTTAGAGTGGCTGGGCTAGTGCCTGAGACAGATAAATTGAAATGTCTGCAAGCAGACAGAGTAACGAGAGACAGGCCGCGGTCTAGGAGAGCAGAGATACACCGAATACATAGTCATATCGATGTCAAAATAACAGAGAGCAAGAATGGTTAAACGAGTTGAGGTCACATAACAGTAACTCCAATACACCGTATGAATGCACTCTCAGGTAACAAGAACCATGACAGGACATGGAAACAAGGACAGCCAGGAAGTATATATGTTACAGTCAAAGTGCAGAAATCAGTTAATGTGCACATTACCTAGTTAATCTGCAGATTAACTAGGGCGATCAGTTAAAGTGCAGAAAATGATTTTGTTTCTCAAATATTTCTCACATTACCTAGGTAAAATGTACATTACCTACTAGGCACTCATTAAAGTGCAAAAAAATCATTCTGTCCTCCATCTCTCTGAGGGGCTCTCAGCTCTGGAGGACACCACGGTGTGCACAGGTTGCTGTTCTGTTCTTGTCTGGACCACAGAGTCACATACCTCTTCAAACAGTTATCCCGAACTGGTAAGAAACGAGGAGCCCCCACCACCACAAGAGACCGAGCGCTTCCTGCACATTATGCAACAACACCCAGAAATGATCCCAGCAGATGCTCTCCACTGTTCTCAATATCATCATATATTTGAAGACTGTCGGAATCAGTGGTCCATGAGCAGACCTCTCCTTGGTCTCATTCTCCCCAATGAGAGAAGTATTTCTCGGACTTATGGAGCAGCATTGTTAGTAGCCTGACCCCCTCTGAGAAGCAACAAGCCATGCGTCTATGCTTTGAGAATTTGATGGTGGAGGGCATTGAAAGGAACTTGCTCACAAAAAGAATCGAGACAGGTTCACCCAGAATCTTTCTGCCTTCAGACGAGAAGTAAACGACTCTGCAGAGACTGCACTGAAAGGGTTAAACAGGTTCTGCGAGGACGTTGTTTTTTGTAATAAATCATTTCCTCTTTTGCCGATGGGAAAGAAACAAACATTTTGCACTTTAACTAGACTGAAGCAGTTAATTTGCACATTACCTAGGTAAAGTGCAGAAAATTCTTGATTCCGCACTTTAACTGAGCAAATCAGTTAATCTGCAGATTAACTAGGTAATGTGCACATTAACTGATTTCTAACTTTAACTTTAACATTTACACCCAGTGCTAGGCTGTGATTGGTTAGGGGACCATCATGTCACAAGTGTCTTTACATCATCAAAAAACGCCACATAGAGTGACATTATAAAATGAGACCAATGTAAGGGTTCCATGTCATATATGATGTCATAATGAGGTACCAGGAAGCTAGGAATGAGTGGGCGTGCATCAGAACACAGAAAATACATAATTTCTGTGACCACACAGCACTGCGAGGGACAGATATTGTGACTATGTCATATCTAAATGGATGGGATAAAAATGCCCTTCCCACAAATGATTGTTTAAATTTTTATGGTGTAACATAGAAACAAAGAATATGACGGCATATAAGAGCCATTCGGCCCACCTACTCTGCCCAATTTTCTAAATACTTTCATTAGTCCCTGGACTGATCTTATATCTAGGATAGCCTTATGCCTATCCCACGCATGCTTAAACTCCTTTACTGTGTTAACCTCTACCACTTCAGCTGGAAGCCTATTCCATGCATCCACTACCCTCTCAGTAAAGTAATACTTCCTGAAATTATTTTTAAACCTTTGGCCCTCTAATATAAGACTATGTCCTCTTGTTGTGGTAGTTTTTCTTCTTTTAAATATAGTCTCCTCCTTTACTGTGTTGATTCCCTTTATGTATTTAAATGTTTCTATCACATCCCCCCTGTCTCGTCTTTCCTCCAAGCTATACATGTTAATATCCTTTAACCTTTCCTGGTAAGTTTTATCCTGCAATCCATGAACCAGTTTAGTAGCCCTTCTCTGAACCCTCTCTAAGGTATCAATATCCTTCTGAAGATACGGTCTCCAGTACTGCGTACAATACTCCAAGTGAGGTCTCACCAGTGTTCTGTACAATGGCATGAGCACTTCCCTCTTTCTACTGCTAATACTCCCTATACAACCAAGCATTCTGCTAGCATTTCCTGCTGCTCTATTACATTGTCTGCCTACCTTTAAGTCATCAGAAATAATCACCCCTAAATCCCTTTCCTCAATTGCTAAGGTTATGACTATCAAATATTCTGTACTCTGCCCGTGGGTTTTTACATCCAAGATGCATTATCTTGCACTTATCCACACTAAATGTCAGTTGCCACAGCTCTGACCATTTTTCTAGTTTACCTAAATCATTTGCTATTTGGCTTATCCCTCCTCTTTGTATCATCAGCAAAAAGACATACCTTACCATCAAGACCTTGCAATATCACTAATTAAATAATGGGTCCAAGTACAGATCCTTGGGATACCCCACTGGTGACAAGCCCATGCTTCGATTATACTCCATTATATTTGAAGCAGATCTTGTTACCAGTGAGGTACCACTGGGATCTGAACTATCTGTGTAGTCATCAGTATTGATTTGAGGTGTGTATTAATAAATATATATTACTCTTTGCATTGATGATAGGATAACAGCCCTATACAAATCATTAAAGACTATATACAAAACACCTTTGTTGTGATAAATAAAGTTAATGCATTGCTGAACTATAATTATCTTGCCTCACCCACAACCGTCTTTAATATAGGACAAAATGGGCAGCGACACGCAAAGCAGCTTCATATAACATTATTCTCTCAGTGTTTATCCTGTTTCCAACTGATCACGTATTATTTCAAGAGTTGACCTACCAAACACACTGCTATGTATTGTGCTTCATTGACAGGGAGCTAAGATAGAGGCGCCCTGCTACATGGTAAAGTGGTGTGAATTGATGCATTTAATTTTTGTTTTTTTCACACCTCACAAATATGTATTAGTTCAAATGGTGATAAATGTGACTGTTCATTTGTAAGAGTTTTTCAAGTAGCAGGATTCTAACTCGGATTCTTGCTAGTTAATTCAAGCAGCATTGGTGCCAAGTATATAGATTTTGTGTTTGCTTTAAGCTGCTGTTTGTTTTGTTTTGTTTTGAGATGACCATAGGCGTATGACCATTTTTTGTTGGCAGTCCAATGAAGGGATCTGGAATCAGATGACAGGAGTCACTTGATCGTTCTCTGTTTGATAAGTCACACGGTAGTGTTTGTAGGGTGCCAGGTCGACCACACTGAGAGAGCCACACGTCAGCCCGGAATACTGGTGGGTAGATTGTAGCATACCATTCATTGTAACGAGAGAGCAAAGCATTCAGTGTAGCAGGAACACATTTGGCTATTTCCCCTTTTTATTCTTTCTTTAACATCCACAGTGAAAGCGTTTATTGAGTCAAATAATTTGACTGGTTATATTTTCTGTATAATCCAGTGAAGAAACTAAAAAGTCAAAAGCTGAAATACTTAGTTTGGTAATACGAAACCTATTTCTAACAATAATCTTCCTTTTTACTTTCTTTTTATACAAGGCATGATTTTCCTGGCTATAATAGATAATATATAAATAATTAATCATAGCTAATTCTAACAAAAATCGTATTGCTGTCTGTAAGTCGAATTTTATTTCTTCCTGTGTTTGGGGCCAATTTGAAACTTTTACCGTGTTTAGTTAATGGTTGAATTGGACTGCCCCTTTTTTTTAAATTTATTTTTACACATATTTACAAATTACTATATGTTGGGGAAAAAAGACTAAAGTTGATAAAGTTCAAACAAATTGTTGCCATTTCCAATAATGCCACAAAAAAAATCCTTCTTGACTCCATAATGGCAATCCGATTTCTCCTTCAATCAACAACCTGTTCACATTATTTATATCCTTGAATATTATGTTTATGCAAAAAAAAAAAAAATCAGACCTTTTTTAAAACTATCGATATGTAAGGATGCATCCAGTGGCGTACATACCAGGGTCGCAGGGGTCGCGGCTGCGACCGGGCCCGGCCCACCAGGGGGCCCGGCCGCCCCTGCGACCCGGTATGTACCCACAGGGCCAGCCTCTTCTCCTGGGGGGCCCAGGAGCCGGCCACCTCAGGGCCCCCTGAGGCTGGCCCTGCTGTCACCGGGCAGGCAGGCGGGAGGGCGCGCGAGGGAGCACTCAGCTCCCTCGCGCACCGCACTGATGCCAGAGCCGGAAGATGACGTCATCTTCCGGCTCCGGCATCCCTATGCGGCGCGCGAGGGAGCTGAAGAGGGAGCTGAAGAGGAAGCACTCAGAGCAGAGTGCTCCCTCGCGCGCCGGCCCCCCAGACAGCCAGCCCACCCAGTGACCGGCCGCCCAGGAGCCCAGCAGCACCACCACTGGACCCCAGGGAATCCCCCCAGCACTCCAAAAAGTAAGGAGGCTGGGGGGATTCAATTTAAAAAAAAATGTGTTTGTGTGTGTGTTAGTGTGTGTGTTTGTGTGTTAGTGTGTTTGTGTGTTAGTGTGTGTGTTTGTTTGTGTTAGTGTGTTAGTGTGTGTGTGTGTTTGTTTGTGTTAGTGTGTGTTTGTGTTAGTGTGTGTGTCAGTGAGTTTGTCTGTTAGTGAGTGTGTGTTTGTCAGTGAAAGTGTATGTTTTGTAAGTGAGTGTGTATGTATGTCTGTCGCTGAGTGTGTCTCTGTCAGTAAATGTGTGTGTCTGTTAGCTAGTGTGTATGCGTCTGTTCATGAGAGTGTGTGTGTGTGTGTCTTCAGCATTTACCTTTCTCCAGCGTCGGACTCCCTTGGCGCTGGGGATCCCTCCGCCTCTCAGCTCCAAATGCACATGCGCGGCAAGAGGCACACGCATTTAAAAAGGCCGATAGGAAAGCATTAATCAATGCTTTCCTATGGACGTTCAATGTCTTCTCACTGTGATTTTCACAGTGAGAATCGCGGAATCTCCTCTAGCGGCTGTCAATGAGACAGCCACCAGAGGCTGGATTAACCCTCAGTGAAACATAGCCGTTTCTC
>OW240924.1:82740933-82775459 GCA_933207985.1 Pelobates cultripes
TGATTTAACTGGGTTTTAATGTCTGCTAGATCTTCCCAGAAGGACAAGTGGATATTTCAGGGTGAGCTGTGATTCCAGCTGCTACATATTGCACATATCCAAAATGTTAATATAATAAAAATGGTATGAGCTTAAAGGGGCATTGTGGGCATACAGTGTTAAACCATTTTCAAGCAGTCCGGCCCCCAATTGATGTAGGGCTAAGGCATAGATTATGCACTTCCTTCTAGCCATACCAATTCATACCAGACATGGGTGCTGTGATAGGCTGAATGCAGTTAGTTGATACTCTCAGTCAATCACAGCTGCCCATTACTGCTCATGCTAATGCTTCCTCATTGGCCCAAGCAGCTCAGGAGGGATGGGTTGCTGGGGGCACTCTTTAAAATTGTTTGAACACTGAATGGTAGCACAGTGCCAGGGAACTCCAGACATTGTTACCTCTTCAATGAAATGAAGCTGTTTGTTAGTGTTTAAACTGTTCAAAAATGGTTGAGAACTGCAATGAAGTGGTGCCACAAGACTCAAAGCACTATAATGGACAGTGTTGGCACTATTACTATTTCATTTAAAATGTAATTAAACATTTTTATTTCTACAGACTATTTTACTACTAAATTAGAGTCAGTCATTAGTAAAAATGTTATTCATAAGATGGCCGGATGTGCTCTCTGAGAGCTCTCACACCAGCGGGCGCAAAAACAATCATCAAGATCACCTTAACCATGCCAGCAGCACAAGGAGCCCAAAAACCAATTCAGGACCTCACGGGGAACAGAACGATACCTGTCCCGCACCAAAACAAGCTCCTGTACCGGCCACGCGGCCTACATTGGAGCGGAGCCTGAGGCCTGGGGGAGGCGGCCCAAGCACGGGACCTGCTCATAAGCCTACATCAGATGCTGCCCTGCTACCCCCCTGGACGGGCGGGGGATATCCCGGTCCTCGCTGGGGACGACTACCCCGACACAGCGGCTTAAACAAGTGACCACACCTGCAAACAAACGGGACTAGAGAGGCCCAAGCAAGATAATAGCACATAACTCCCTAGCCAAACCACCTAAGCACATCCTGGAGTTCTTTGAACAACTTCGTACCAGCCTATGGTCAACGCTCCGTACAAAGGGCCGGCACTTCAAAGTAGCGATGCGAAGGGTGGCGCCGTCGAACTGCCTGACTACCCGACGCCACCTGAGCAGATGTCCACCCGGAGCCCCTAGAGCGGCCTGCAGACAGAGCCAACCTTGTAGCTCAAATTGGCGGGAAACGGCAACATGCTTCTCAGACTCCAGCACTCACACATACCTGAGTGAGACCACCAAACCTGCCCGATTCGCCTACCACTCTGCGACACCGGAATCCTCCAGCCAACGAAACATGACCCCGCGCTCCAAAACCCGAACAGACGGCCACGAAGCTCACCGGAAAGCAGCACAGCATCCTCTCAGCGAAAGACGCGGGCGGAGAGTCTCTCCAGGTCATACAGGCGACGGACCCTTGCCGCAGCACCAACCCCGCAAATGCCCAGCGCCCTCCTGTCAAGCCTCCAGAGCCGGCATCGGCTAATCACAATGGTATGCACTGGAGACGGACTATGCTCCTACAGGCCCAAAAGCGGAGACACCACATGGTCCTACTATACTGTTTATTGATACCAAAACTCACCCCAGTAATATGCACTGCTTGAAAGTTGTACAGTATATCTGTACATTATATCTTCCTGTTAACCATGCTCTCTATTTTTGTTTTGTATAGCACACTAATGAGACAAGTCTAAATGTCCGGCATTAGAAATGTTCGTTTAGCCTGCTTTATACTCACGCCGCACAGGCATATATAATAGTTAAGCGGTTGCTTACGACCTTCTGGTACCCAACGTGCATAATGGAATCACATGCCTCTTCACAGTTAAGCAGCCTGCTACTGATGCACAGCATGTTTTACCCCAAGATACCTTAACAGAACATTAATCAATTTATGCCCACAAATGTGTATAGCTTGTATTGACCCGTTAAAAAAAAAAAAGTGCAGTGTTTTCATGCTAAATTGTGAATCTTGATGGAAATATCTGCGTGCTGTTGTGGCACATAACATAAGCTTCTCAGTTTCATGCACAGAAAAATAAAGAATTTAAAAAAAATGTTATTCATTTATTTAAAAGATGACAACATAGCAGTAGCATTATATGAAGAAAAGAACTGATCACAGACAAATATAAGCAATGTGAATGCTCAGACATGTCTACAGTATTAGTGGGTATAATTACACTGATGGCAAAATACCATGTATGCCATAGGAAGATTGAACTAAAGTGATGCGTTCTGTGGTTGCAGAGAAAAACTATGTAAAAGGGTTCGGACAGACACATTCAGTGTATGGAAGATGAGCAGACTGCTTTAGGAAGAGGGTGTGATTTGTCGGTTAGCTTTTCTAAAGAAGCGCCTTAATGCTTTACTTCCACACTTTGGGGGCAGCTTGTAAGAATAAGACAGCCCTCGCTAAGGCCTGGAAGAGAGAGTTTTAAATAAAATGATTCAAAGAAAGATTTGGAATAAAATTTAGCCAGTATATTACCTATTGGGAGACTGACTTGAATCTCTTGTCTAGGTTTATTCCTGTGATACAATAGGAGAAATCTATTGGTTGGTATGTTGGGGGGGAGGAGAGGGGGGCAAGAACATTTAATTGGTTTTCATGGAAGCCATGGTGATAACTCTAACTTTCTAACTTAGATGACAGTGGGGCAACTTTCTAAATTTTAACCATCTGCACTCCACCACCCTGTGGTAGAGTAACTAAGAAATAAAATGTTTTAGAATGAAATCGAATTATTAAATCTAGTCTGTGTATTAATCATGAAGATTTAATTACAATCAATACATTTCTCAATTTGTGATAATGGGATTCTGTTCATTTGACTCCAAATCATAGGCCTGCGCACGAGGTGTCCCAGGTGTGCCCGGGGGGCACCCTAATCCACGTGGCCCGCGCAAGGATCAAGGCCGGCTGGGGAGATCACAGGATCTCCCCTGTCGATCCATACAGAGCCAGCGCTAACCGAGTGCCGGCCCTGCTGTGTGCCTCCATGGGCCAGTGGGGAGATCAAAGATCTAGCCAGCAGCTCTGCCGGGTTCCTCTCGCATGTCAACACTCCGCTCTCGCGAGAGTGAACTCTAGCCCTGCAGGCTACTCACCACTAGGACCACCAGGGATCAGTGATGGCAGCAAGGATCCCCCTCCCAGGCAAAAGGTAAGAAGGGAGGGGGGCTACTTCCTAATCTGTGCCCCCCACCCCCACACACAATCACTCCAAACAAATTCACACACACAGCACCTTCACACACAGCACCCTCTCACACACACACACTAACAGCACCCTCACAGCACACTAACAGCACCCTCTCACACACACACACACACACACACAGCACTCTTACACACACACACACACACACACACCACCCTACCAGCTCTCTCTCACACACACACAGCACCCTACCAGCACTCACTCACACACACACACACAGCACCCTCACACACATACACACAGCAGTGTATGTATGTATACGGTGTGTGTGTTTGTGCTTAAGGGTGCTCACCCTAATGCAATAGGCTGCGCACGTCTATGCTCCAAATACGTGACAAGCTAATGAACCATATGTTCAATACAAACTGTGTCATTCTTTGGGAGGCATTTATCAAAAATCTCAATCGCTGAAGATTTTTTAAAAAGTGTACAAATATAGGTAGCTTCTGACAAATATAATTTGTTGCTATGAGGAAACGACATTAAACACTGGCCAAGAAAACCTTGCATGACTAATATAAATTCTTAAGGTAAAACAGACAAAACAATGGAAACATACTCTCTATAGGAAACACCTCGACTTAAAGCTAAGTACCAGAGGACAAGAAAATAACCAAAACACTGCAATTAAAAATAGAGAAACTCATCAAAGTGCATTTAAATGTGTATAATTTTCCATTTCACTAGTTTCAGATGACTTTTTTATTATGTTCAGATAAAAATAAGTCTCTATTTTTTTATTTCATTGTTTAAAATTTAAATGCTTGATTATTTACGAAAGTAAGAATTGCCAGTAATATGAAGTGATTCAAGGTGAATTTCAAATTTAAGGTCAAATTAGCCAAACTGGAAAAAAATTTCCAAACATTTGTCCAGTTCTGCAATTTTGGCCTTAAATGTGGAATTTACTTTGAATTCACTTGAATTGCCAGCAAGTCGTCCTTTGGTGAATAAGCCTGTTTTTATTTAAAGGATCACTCTTGGCACCATAACTACAACAGCTTAATGTAGTGGTTCTGGTACAGAGACTGTCACTGGGGTCTCAGCAAGGTAAACACTGTCTTTTCTGAGAATAGGCAGAATTTAACTTGCATCCTAAGGACCTCAGCCTCTGTCACTCTGACTTCCTGTAGTGGTCCGGCGATCTTTGGTGTATAGACACCACTCCCATAGAGATGCATTGGCACAGTGAGGCTTTCGCTGTGCATGCGCAATAGTCCTCCAATGTATCCCTATGTAGTGGATTGGTTGGGACCATCATCATTGGACAGGGCATAGTGACAGAGACAGAGTGGTACCGGCAAGAGAAAGGAAAAAAATTTAATTTAAAATTCTTTGTTTTGGTTTTCGCGGAAGGAAAACATTCTAACATTAGACATACATGTTGTATTTCTGTTAGAATGTTCCTTTAACATTTAATGACACAGCCTATTTAAGCTTGATATTAGAGTTCCGCTTTAAGTTATTATTGCAATCTCGAATTACCATCAAATACTAATATCTATTGAGATGGGTTTTGTACACACTGCACCCAATATATTTATACCGTTACTACATGGTTTGACTCCATACATTAGGAGGCAACAAGGCAGTTTTAGCACCATAACCACTACAGCATACTGTAGTAGTTATGGTGCTTGCAGTATTCCTTTAATCAATGGTGATTATTAGCATAGTCCATACGTGCTTTTGCAAGTTGCACTTTGAAATTTGGCCTGCTATATACAATACCATCTCCATGTACACATATCAAGTAAACACAGCAACTATGTATTTACAACTACTGCTGCATATCTCCAAGTAAACGTAAATCCCCAAACTATCTTGCCATTTGATTCTTATATGTGAACAGATAGGCATGCATGTCATAAGTGTATGCCCTCATACATTTTTTGGCGACTTAAAGGCTCCCTTGGATCACCAAAATCACTTCAGGTCAATGAAGTGGTTATGGTTCCTGGAGTCCCACAGCAAGTGTTAAATTGTTTTTGAATAGTTTAAAGGACCACTCTAGGCACCCAGAACACTTCAGCTTAATGAAGTGGTCTGGGTGCCAGGTCCAGCTAGGATTAACCCTTTTTTTTATAAACATAGCAGTTTCCGAGAAACTGCTATGTTTATATTAGGGTTAATCCAGCCTCTAAAGCCTCTAGTGGCTGTCTCATTGACAGCTGCTAGAGGCGCTTGCATGCTTCTCACTGTGAAAATCATAGGAAAGCATTGTAACTGCTTTCCTATGAGACTGGCTGAATGCGCGCGCAGCTCCTGCCGCGCATGCGCATTCAGCCGAAGAGGAGGATCAGAGGCAGAGAGGAGGAGGAGAGCTCCCTGCCCGGCGCTGGAAAAAAGGTAAGATTTAAACCTTTCCTCTCCCCAGAGCCCGGCGGGTGGGGGCACCCTCAGGGCACTATAGTGCCAGGAAAATGAGTATGTTTTCCTGACACTATAGTGGTCCTTTAATATTCAAGTGGACCCCCAGGAGATGGTTCATTTTCCACTCTTTTGTTGCTCAGAAATTGCAAAAGCAATCGCTTAAAGGATCACTAGAGGGTCAGGAACACATACATGTATTCCTGACCCTATAGTGAAAACCCACCATTTAGGTGGCTTGCCCTCCCTTACCCCACTCAGAATGGGTTAAAAAACTCACCTTAATTTCAGCTCTCCACGGGTCCACTGGCGCTGGCCTCGCCCCCTTGTTGACATCAAAATTGTTGATTTTTGGCCAATCCAATGCTTTCCCATGTCGAAAGCATTGGATTGGCTAAAATCGGCAATGGGGTGGGGCCAAACGCTGTTTGCACCTCTTGATCTTGAATCAATGCATCTCTATGAAGAAAATTCAGCGTCTCCATGCAGAGCGTGGAGACACTGAACGGCAGGGCTTACTGTGCAGCATTGAGCCAGGAAGCCCCTCCAGTGGCCATCTGAGGAGTAGCCACTTGGAGGTGTCACAAGGGGCAATGTGAACCCTGTCTTTTTTTTTTTTTTTTGAAAAGGCAGTGTTTGCATTAAAATGCCTGAACGGAGCTATTTTACTCACCAGAACAACTACATTAAACTGTAGTTGTTCTGGTGACTATAGTGTCCCTTTAAGCTGCAGTGATGGTTTGAAAGTATCAAACAAGGCTTGGAGATGGTGCCCCACTTGCCTTATCCAAAGGCCAACCTAGTTGCCTATAGCATTTGATTTGTTTGAAGGATAACAAGAAGTACAGCGTAACCATAAATACAACATTTTGGGAAATCTGTGTCGTTAATATTGCCATAAACATTCCTCCATTTTAAAACAAACCATGCTGGCTTTTTAGCATTCTGTTCTTGTTCATTCTAACAAAGTTTGAAAAGAAGCAAAACAAACTATGAATTAATATAAAATAAGCCATTGTTGATTTGTAACAACTTGTGTTTCTGGATTCCAGTGTCATTTTACAGAAGTTAGCCTGGAGCATCCGCAGCATATTTTGGCATCTGTGATCTCTCCCTTGAAATTTGAACTTTGTTTACAAAGCTGATTTTATAATTGTAACCCATTCACATACCTCTTCACATACATCCCAAGTGTCCCTATTTAGGAGAAAAGTCCCTATGTTGTGCCTAAATCCCTATGTCCTTATTTTCTATCCTAATGTTCCTAATTTCTAAGAGCTCCATATTGTTGGTGAGTGTAACAGAGCTCGATAGCAATAATACTCCCAGTAACTAAAATTAAAGTGTCCCTCTTTGCAGTGGCGTACTAAGGGGGGGCGGCGGGGGCGCTCCGCCCCGGATACCACTCACTAAGGGGGTACCCGGGGCGCACTTTCACAGGGGCGGCATTTCGCCAGCCCTGTGTCTTATGTAAAGAGACCGGTGTGCCGTGTTGGAGTATCCACGAGTTTTTCATCCAGCAGCAGTAGGTCCTCTGATCTCGCGACAACGCTCTCGCGGATCGCGCGAACAGAGGACCCTGCTGCTACTGCTGCTGGATGGGAAACGAGCGTGGAGAGTTCTAGGCCCCTCTTCAGTGCCCAGTGATGCTGTGCCACCGGACCACCAGTCGAGGAGGACGGGACGGGCAGGTAAGTGGCAGCACTTATTCCACACAACATACACACTGCATCTGCACACACACTGCATACATACACTGCACACACTATACATACACTATACACACACTGCATACACACACACTGTATACACACACTGCATCTGCACACACTGCATACACTATACACACACTGCATACACTATACACACACTGCATACACTATACACCTTCAAGATTTCTCAAGGCCTGCACCGTTCCTGTGGAACTCGCTTCCCTCCTCCATTAGATGCTTACCCAGTCTCCACTCCTTCAAAAAATCGTTAAAAACCCACTTCTTCATAAAAGCGTATCAATTAAACTGTTAATAGCTCCTAACTGATTCCTCTTCTGCAACTGTCACTAGTCTAATACTATCCTTACCTTTTTGTGTCATTTTACCCCACTCCCTCTAGCATGTAAGCTCATTGAGCAGGGCCCTCAACCCCTCTGTTCCTGTGTGTCCAACTTGTCTGGTTACAACTACATGTCTGTTCGTTCACCCATTGTAAAGCGCTGCGGAATTTGACGGCACTCTATAAATATCATAATAATAATAATAATAATAAACACTGCATACACACACACACTGCACACACTATACACACACTGCATACACACACACTGTATACACATTGCATCTGCACACACTATACACACACTGCATACACACACTATACACACACTGTATACACACACTATACACACACTGCATACACACACTGCATACACGCACACTGCATACACTATACACACACTATACACACACTGCATACACACTTCATACACACACTTCATACACTATACACACACTGCATACACACTTCATACACTATACACACTGCATATACTATACACACACTGCATACACTATACACACACTGCATATACACACACTGCATACATTAAATACACACTGCATTCACTATACAAGCGCACACACTGCATCCACTACGCAAACACACACTTATACATGTGTATCTGTATGTCTGTGTATCTGTTTGTGTGTCTGTGTTTGTTTCGGTGTTCAGTAAATGATACGCCCCTGCCTCTTTGTCTATTTGAAATGTAGGCAATCACAAAATGTACTTTGTCTTTATAACATGCGCAAGTACCTGCCTAACCTTTATCTAAAGTTAAAGTTAGAGGGAAATATCAGCATGGGATTGTGTTCCAGTTGAGGCAGGTCATGTTATTGGCCAGCAGTTTCCAAATCACAAGACATAAAAAATACAATTTCTTGATACCTAGGGACAGATGTTGACTATTTACTCAAAATTATTTTTGCATCAGTATTTAAGGGAGACCATCAGGTGGAACCTAAGCTAACTGTGCAAATAGCTTCAAATATTGATAGAATATGCTGCACGCAGAAAATAGGTAGGAGAAGTATCTGCACAGGTCCGGAGGTCTACTCAGTAAGGAAGCCACAACCCCCAACAGTTTCAAGTAGTTAAATATTAGGATCATTGGACTTGTTGCATATTATCTTGGGTTAAGCTTTTTTCATGCATTTATAATAAATGCGCTTTTAACACACATGCTAAATAGGCATTATTAAAGCGGCACTGTCATGCCGAATCCTGGTTTTTTTTTTAACCCCCCTCCGGCCTCCACTATCTCTAACTGACACCCTAGTCACCCCCAAATGCCCCTAAGCCCCCCACATTACCTATTTTTTATTCCTTATTTTCTGCCACGATCTTTATTCAGGGCGCCGCCATCTTTGTGTGGGTAGATGAAGTCCCTGTGGGACACGTCATCTGCCCACACTAGATAGACTGTGAGATTCCCGCACATGCCCAGTGAAACATCTGGACATGCGAACGGGAATTTCATCTATTCATTCATTCATCAGAC
Source organism: Pelobates cultripes (assembly GCA_933207985.1). Lineage (NCBI taxonomy): Eukaryota > Metazoa > Chordata > Amphibia > Anura > Pelobatidae > Pelobates > Pelobates cultripes. The sequence continues at coordinate 82,750,167 of OW240924.1, forward strand.
AGACGAATGAATGAATAGAAAAATCAGACGAACAAACAAACACTGAGTATCAGTGTTCATTTGTTTGTTCAGTTTATTACAAGGAGGGAGCTACCAGCACGCAGCTCCCTCCTTGTAATATATAAAGATAGAAGCGGCAGGGAGCAGTGTTCCCCACCACTTCATAAGCCCCCCAGGATCCCCCCTCACTCTATGGGCGGCGAGTGGGGGCCTTAAAGATAATGAGGGGGGGACCTACTGTTCTCCCCCCCCGGCCCCCACCCCTGGGCGGCGGGTGGGGGCTCTAAGTCAATTCCCCCCCCCAAGGTGACTAGGGATCCCCAAGCCCCTAGTCACCCACCCCCCACCCAAATAAAAAGTCCCTACCTACCCCCTTCACCCTAAAAAATAGTGAGGGGGAATAAAATAACTAACCTGTAAAATAAAATTAAACTTACCATTCGACGTCTTCTTTTTTCTCAATTTTTCATTTTTCAGCCCCAAAAAAGGCCAAATAAAAACCATCATAACAGTTGAACTTAAAATAAAATAAAAATCCCGAGCGCAAAAAAAAAAACCCAACGAAAAAGAAAAAACCCGAGTGCAAAAAAATCTTCACCCATGGAGGGCTCCGCGCAGACTGAGCTCCGCAGGGCGGGGCAAGGCTTTATAAGCCTTCTCCCAACCTGCGGAGCTCAGTCTGCGCGGAGCTCTCCATGGGTGAAGAGGGATTATTTTTTTGCGCTCGGGTTTTTTCTTTTTCGCTCTGGATTTGTATTTTATTTTAAGTTCGACGGTTATGATGGTTTTTTATTTGGCCTTTTTTGGGGCTGAAAAATGAAGATTTGAGAAAAAATGTCGAATGGTAAGTTTAATTTTACTTTACAGGTTAGTTATTTTATTCCCCCCTCACTATTTTTTAGGGTGAGGGGGGTAGGTAGGGACTTTTTGTTGGGGTGGGGGGCAGTGGCGGATCCAGGGGGGGGCAACGGGGCAATTGCCCCCCCCGAGAAATCCGCCAGTCTCCCTCTCCCTTGCCAGCCCTGCAATGTGCCTGCGGACCGGGGGAAGATCACAGATCCTCCCTCCCCGGTCCGCAGGCACAGTGCTGGCGGCCGGCAGGGGAGGGAGGGAGGGAGAGGGAGGAGAGAGGACCCAGGTTACCACGGCAACGCTCCAAATCTCGCCAGAGTGAACTTTAGCCCGGGAGCGCGGGCTAGAGTTCACTGTCCCCACTGGGACCCGCAGGGAATCACCACTGGGACCACCAGGGAACGAAATATGTCCCCCCTCCTCCTCAATAAAGGTAAGAAGGGAGGGGGGGGACATAGAATATTTATTTATTTATTTTAATTAAATAAATAAATATTATTTTTAAAAAAAGAAGCCCCCTTACCTTTATCACACACTCTATACACATACACCCCCATACACACATACTGCCCCCCATACACACACTGCCCCCCATACTGCCCCCCATACACACACACTGCCCCCATACACACACATTGCCCACACTCACATATACACTGCAATACTCACACACACTCTGGAACTGTTACACACACATACTGTCCCACACATACACTGCATCCCTGACATACACTGCCGCCCTCACTCACATACTACAACCTTCACCCACACACACACACTGCTCACACACTGTCCCCCTCTCACACACACACACACACACATACACACTGCACCCCTTACACATTGCACCACTCACACACACCACTGCTCATATGCCCTAACACAGCCCCATTTCCCAGCAGACCTCAGGTAAGTTGTCAAACTGTTCTTAAACGGTTTGACTACTTACTCTGGGAGGCGGTCCCGGCACTGTTGACACCATAACCACTACACTGAGCTGTAGTGGTTATTGTGTCTGGATTATTTCTTTAAATAATCTACAAGTGCCCCTCCCGAGATCAGGCTCTGGATCCGCCACTGGTGGGGGGGTGGGTGACTAGGGGCTTTGGGAGTTGTAGCTCTAGCAGCCGAGGAATTAATCTGTGTATGTGCAGAGTTTCAAAACAAAACACTGCAAATACAGACTTCAGGCACCATGACCACTTCAAATCACTGAAGTGGTCATGGTACTTGAATTAACCCTTTCATGACGCACTTATCTTAGAACCTCAACACCATCATTGTGTTTATATACTTACTGACTTCTTTATAATATACTTACTGACTTCTTTATAATATACTTACGGACTTCTTTATATACTTACTGACTTTATATACTTACTGACTTCACTTTGAATTCTCCCTTTAATAAATAACCCTGTTAATGTTGTGCCCCATCTTAAAATGCACAGGGTTAGGCCATAACATACCAAGCTGTATTAAAATAATATATGTGTGTGTGTTGCTATCACGTGATTTACCATAAAGATGCAAATAGATATGTCAAAGTAACAGCAAAACACATTGCATTAATCTATAATAATTTTGCTACATTGTCACATTTCAGCAGCATTTCTAAGTCTTGTGCAATTACACTTTTCTCTGGCGAGACAAAAAAAAAAAAAACTAGATCGAAATACCCACATTCTAAATTTAGACATTGTTTTAAACAAAAAAGAGGAGACAAGATAAAAAATGTAACAGAGCAAATTCGACTTCAAATAATCAATAAACACAGTATGATCACAATATTAATGGTCATTATGGGGTGGAATTAAAGACATCATAAGAAGTGTGTGCAGTATTTTTTTCCTCGCACTTTTTGCTATAAAACACAACTAACTCACCCTCAAATAAGTAACTTTTATTACTGCGATATAAATGCAAAAGCATTTGAACTATGACATATTGCAGAAGAAAGGTACAGCACAGTCCTCTACAAGGTATGTGTTGGAACTTTTAGAACATTTTTTGTATAATCATTTAAATTATTCCATATTTTTAGATACACTTTTTTTAAAAATTTAATATTTTGCCAAATATTTTTTATATTATTCGTATATTTTGTAAAGTGTATCCAAAAATATTAAAGGACTACTACAGCATTAGAAATACAAACGTGTGTTCCTCATGCTGTAGCGTCCCTGTCCCTATCTAGTTAGGCCGCCACTCACCTGTTACAAAGGAAATTCATTTCAAAAATGATTTTACTCACCTTTGTCTTTGCGCAGGAACAAGACTATCTTGGCACTTCCTAGTACTTAATACAGTCCAATGCTCTCTCAGAGGAGCATTAGGAACCTGATGCACATGTGCTGCAAGCATCGCACCTGCATCCAGGATTTCCAGTAGGAAAGGATGGACTTCAGTGCTTTCCTATGAGCTTTTGCTTTAGGTGATACAGTCAGTTGTACTAGTACTGCTGAATCCCTAGATAAACCGTCACTCGCAAAGCATGGGTGTAGGGCAGACCACCACCCACATTGGAGCTAAAGGGACACCACAGAGGAACTTTCCAATGTAGAGGGAGCAAAAAGCCAAGTTCTGTGTACCCAGTGTCATAGTGTAACACTGTTATCTATATGAATAATTGGCACGAATAGTCTGTATTAATCTTTGAACTATTCATTGGAGAATTGGTTTATAGAGGAAAAAATGCTTTAAGATGTAACAAATTGTATCATATGGAACACAACCAGTTCTGTAAGATTTAAAAATATGCTATATTCTTTGTACTTAACTTCTTTCTGTACCTTATATAAACTAAATACACCGCTAAAGTAAAAAATGTATCACAACAATAATCTGTTCTATTGAACTATGTTGAAGAACAGCTTCTTCATGAGGAATGCTTTGAAGACAACCTTTTATCTACTTTGTGAACTTAGATGACCAAATGTCCAAAGCTGATTGACTCCAAAAGAATCCTCATTTGCCAAATGACCAGCCTGAGGAAAATGGCCCGGGGTTTAGTAAGGTGACCCAGCATATATGTTATTCGTAAGAGTCAGTTTGCCAGAGTTGACAGTCAAATCTCAAAATGCTGTAGGTCTTTTTGTTTGAGTTCCTCTGGTATCAAAGAGAACGAAGGCAACTGAAGGTGGTACCCATGCTACCAGAGCTGAAAGATAATTGTTCCCATCTCTATTAAAAAAAAAAAAAAAAACTAAAGCACTCCTTCCTTACTAATGGGTTAAAGGGTCCCCCTCCCCATCCCTACAGATTGCAGGCCCTCATAGTAGTACAGTAGCCCTATTATCTTAAGGACAACCAGTATGTTGGGTGAAAACAACAATAACCAATACGTTGAGGGAAATATAATAAACTAGGTAAATAATCTGACTTGCATAATGTAGAGGCTGAAATATAAATGAGCTGCAATTAACCAACTCGATCTCACATCTAGTAAGAACCCTTCTCTCCTAATTCCTGCAACAGTTCTAAGTAACTTTTAATCTTTAACAACATACAAACAAAACAAGCAACCAATCAAAATAAAGCATTCAGATGCTAACTCGTAGCTAATATTGAAATACCGTAGAGAGTTCTAATCACAAGAGCCAAGTACGCTGGCATTAATAAATAACCTTTTTTTTTTTAAAGAGATTTTTTTAATTTACCAGCTTTTCTTTATGACCGATGCATGCGTTTACATCAAAGACCTACAACATCTATGCAATGTTTATTTTTAATGTCTCACAAAAAAAAAAAAAAAGTTAAACACCTTGCCATACAGAACACATGCGCCTGGGAAATCAAATATTATTAAGTATCAACAGGCGTGTCATATTACCAGTATTGGAAGGGGGGGCTTTTTGGTCGAACATAGATTTAAAAAGTATATAAACAATATAATAAACATATCCATACGTTATTGTGCATGAATTTAACTTGCTCGGCCTAAACATGCAGTAACAAGACTGAGAACGTCAGATTTTATAGATGACTAATATCAAATAAATCTGCAGAAATCTGAATAGAATTACAAAACACATGAAATAAAAAAAACTAACTCTTAGTGACCATGTATTTTGTTGCATTTGCTCAAGGTAACATTTTCTCCTGCACTCGTAAAAAGGACACTCTGGGCACTATAACAACTTCACCTTATTGAGGTTTTTGTAGGGCCTGCAATTTCCAGGATGACGCAACCAGAGGAGACCCAACGTTGGCGAAAAGGTGAGTAATTCATTTTTCTTGTGTGTGCAGATGAGGTGTGGGGGTGGGGGGGGGGCAAAATGTTCAGGGGCACTAGGACTGTAGAGTCAATAATGTCTGGATGACAACTGCCCAAGGATGGACATGTAGGGGTGAGCAAAACATAGCAATACTGTTAAATGGAAGTGGGTAGCTTACAAACAAACAAACAAACACATACTTTATAATTACATTAAATCAAGTGTCCAATGCATTTTATGTGTGCGAGTCTTGCAAGTATAAATGGAGGGGAGCCTAGCTTATGAGTTCAATGCAAGCGTAGGATGTATAATTTATTAAAGTTAATTTATACCTTCTTCTACGTTTATAATCCCCCAAATCCCTCATTTTATTAACCTGTATATTCCCCTATTCCTTCTTTCTTACACTGTCTATATATGATCCGATGATACACCTATTATATTTTTATTATCCTTCGAATTCTCGCTATTCAAGTGTTATAAATGTTTATAAAATTTTTTTAGCAACACCATTTCCTTAGTTATAATGACATCTGCAGCCTGCATATTATCTCTGATAATTGTTTTGTTTATATGCATTTCTGCTACATCAGAGAAATTATACGGTTTCTACTTGTTGAGGAATGCTGGTTCTATAAAATATTTGGGAATTATAAAATAACAAAATTAGCAATAAGAAGAGAAGTGATAAACAAGGGAAACAGCCGAGCATTGTTCTTAAATATTTTAGGGGAAAAAACTCACCAATCTTTTGACAGTGAATTATGACTCAACCAAACCTGTTCCCACAGGAACTAAAGACAGATATGGATTTAATGCCAGGTTTAGATGTGTGATGTCCTTTAGGTGGTACGTCTCATCTCACACCGCACGTAAAACCTATAGAACCCCAAAGATCCACAAGATTTCCACCGTCTTCGAAAAATAAACTCTTCTCTTAGCAAAATCTAACTTCCAGCAACTGTGCCTGGTTACCTCACTGAACTGTGCTCTCGTTTAGAAAGCTGTCAAACGTATTTGTCAGTTTACTTTCTGTTTTTAATCCTACCAAGAGCTGGTAAGTCTTACAGTCCTCTCGCTGAGCCAATAGGTATTTAGGGGTGGAGTGAAAGTTTTCAGACTGAATACATCCCAGCAAAATAAAAAGAAGGAAAACAAAAAATCTCTATACCAGGATTGACTGCAGGAATTGTGAATCACGAGAGAACTGCAGGACAAAACAAGCAAAACACAAAAGTCTTAAACAGAACACTTACAGAACTGTTTAACATTGTATCTTGCAAACATACAATTTAAAGTTTTGCTACTGCAATAGAATTATAGTCGGCTACACAGAGTAAGGAAAGTCACCATAGAAGGGCTGACAAGGGGGGAGGTCGGGCAATTGCCCCCCCAGGCCACTAGCATAGGACAGTAGTAAGAGGGGAGGGCGGGGGGCTGCAGCTTCGAACCATTTCTCAGAAAATTATAAAAGCTGGAGGGTTGTTGGTGTGTCTGTCTGTCAACACAGTTCTGCAGGAGTGAGGCAGCAGCCAGGGGGAGTGCAAGCTTGCTAGCCTAGTACTAGGATTTGTGCATGAACTGGTGGCCAGGCCAGGACTGGCCCCTGGGATATTTCCTGGAGGACTGCAGTATATGAGACGGAGCAGGCTGCCGGGTCACGATGAGCATGAGATAAAAACACTAATAATGACATTTATGATATACTTCACTTGTCATACGTTGCAATTGAGTCAATGGGAAGTAAAGACAGTGTCGGGCAAGCACGGCCTCTTTGATTGCTCGTTCATACTATGCAGATTGGGTTTTGTGAGCTTCACCTGGCTCAAAATCAGGGAATTTATACTTCATAGCACTTTGAAGGCAGATGCCTCCTAACCTCTTGCTCCTAACCATAAATACCCCTATACTTAACCCTCTAATAACAAATCACTCAAAGAATAACCAAGACTTAAAATCTTTCCAAGCCTAATAGTCTATCCCAAACTGCTCCACCCTGCATGCTGACAGGCACTTGTCCTCTAGGGGGCGCCTGTTTTTAATATTTAGAATGTGCATTTTTGGAGTTTAACCTCTTAAGGACACATGCCATTTGTGACATGTCATCATTCCCTTTTATTCCAGAAGTTTGGTCCTTAAGGGGTTAAAGGAACTCTAGAGGCATTATAACGAAGATGAGAAGTAGTAGAGGCAGGGAGCGATGCCAGGTGGAGCCAAAGTAGGAATCAAATCGTTCTAAAACAGTTTGACTACTTACAATGGGGGTGCGAGGAGGTGTAGCCATCCTACATGGTTATTGAGTATTCCATATATTCGTATAACTGCAATATAATTGTTGCTTCAACTTATTCATAACATTTAATATGCACATTTTTAAAGGAATAGTTTTACCTGCAGACACTAAAACACCTGCAATATGTTTTTATATTGGAGTTTATCACACCCAGAAAGAAAAACATTGAGCCCAATCACCATGGAAACCAAAAGAACGTATGTCGGCACTTAGCTCCCAGGATACCACCTATTTTGCTTTAATAAGTCTCTTCCAACGAACATTCTAAGTTTGAAAATATACTTAAAGGAACACTCCTGTCACTACAACAACGTAACTGAAATTAAGATGATATGGTTCCAGGAGGCCCCAGGCGCTTTCTCACCTAAATGGGTTAAACTGTTTATTTATTTACAAAAATAAATGTAAAAAAGTTACGTACTTAACAGTAGCTAGCTCACCATTCATAAAAATCATGTATACTTTTTAAATGAACGGGGACCTACTGATTGGCTTTGAGTGTCAGCTGACTGCTCTAGCCAATCAGCGGCACGCCGCACTTCTTGAAGCTTAATTACAGAAGCTGGATGCCGCTGGGGGAACTGGAGATCCGGCGCAGGAAAGAACCCTTGGGGTTAAATCGTTCGCGAATGGTTTAACCCTTCAGGTAAGAAAAAGCTCGGGGGCCTCCTGGCAGCATGACAACTTAATTGCAATTAAATTCATTGGATGAATGGAGTGTTCTTTTAATTAACATCACTAAACTATTTTTTGAAAGTTTTTTTTTTTTTTTTTTTACATTCTGAACACGACTTAAGTCATGGTTTTCTGTTTAAAATAGCGTTTTCTTCTATAAATATACTATGCTTTATAATCATTGCAGATATTTAAAGCTTTAAAATATTTTTCAAGAGATGCCTGTGTTTTGTATTATATGAGTGTTTTAAAGGGACAGTCCAGGGTTAAAGGGACACTATAGTCACCAGAACAACTACAGCTTATTGAATTTGTTCTAGTGAGTAGAATCATTACCTTCAGGCTTTTTGCTGTAAACACTGTCTTTTCATAGAAAATGCAGTGTTTACATTACAGCCTAGTGATAACTTCACTGGCCACTCCTCAGATGGCTGTTAGAGATCCTTCCTGGGTCATGGCTGCCTAAAATGCATCCAAACATTCAGTATCTCCTCCCTCTGCATGCAGACACTGAACTTTCCTCATAGAGATTCATTGATTCAATTCATCTCTATGAGGAGATGCTGATTGGCCAGGGCTGTGTTTGAATTGTGCTGGCTCTGCCCCTGATCTGCCTCTTTGTCAGTCTCAACCAATCCTATGGGGAAGCATTGTGATTGGATCAGGCTACCACTTCTGATGATGTCAGCAGACTGCTTGTTTTTTCTGAGACAAACAGCACGCAGATGTACAGCTTCAAGCTTGAATACAGTAAGATTTTGCTATATTTATGGAGACATGAGGGGCCAGGGGGGCTAGATGGTGGTTTCAACACTACAGGGTCAGGATTACATGTTTGTGTTCCTGACCCTATATTGATCCTTTAACTAACCCTTTCTGAATGAATTATGTAACAAGTTTTGAAAGGATTTGTTTTCCAGACAATAACGTATGACATCACTCATTTTCAAGTCACATGCCTACACTTTACCTACATTCTTATTTTTGCGACTATGTCTCTAAAGCACAGATCTGGTCTACAACTCCTAGAATTCTTTGAATGCAATAGATGGCCAGAGAATCATGGGAATTGAAGTTGAAGGCTTGCATTTCCTTAAAGAAACACTATAGGATCAGCAACGAAACATGTATTCCTTATGCTATAGTGTTAAAAACACAATCTTGTCCCCCTGCCCCCACCTTCACCCCTTGACTCCCTAAATATAGTAACATTTTATTTTTTCCAGTCAACTGCCTCTGCTGCTGATCTGCCTGCTTGGCTGACATCATCAGAAGTTATGATCTGAGCCAATCACAATGCTTTTTCCATAGGAAAGCATTGGATTGGCTGAGCTTGTCAAGGAGGGGCAGAGCCAACACAAGCCAAATACAGGCTTGATCAATCAGCTTCTCCTTATAGAGATGAATTGAATCAATGTATTTCTATGAGGAAAGTTCAGTGTCTTCATGCAGAGGGTGGAGACACTGAATGGCAGTCACACTGTGCAGCACTGCCCCAGGAAGCACCTCTAGCAGCCATCTGAGGAGTGGCCAGTGGAGGTATCCTTAGGCTGTAATGTAAACACTGCATTTTCTCTGAAAACACAGTGTTTACTGCAAAAAGCCTGAAGGGAATGATTCTACTCACCAGAACAAATTCAATAAGCTGTAGTTGTTCTGGTGACTATAGTGTCCTTTGAATATTTTTAATAACTTTGAGCATGTGTATTAAGACTGACTAAACAATTTTGTTATAAAGTTTACATTTTAAGCCAACTGTCCTGAAAAATTAGAAAAATAAATCACATGATGTGACAGTAAGCAAATAGAAGTGAAGGTAAAGATATTGCATGATGTAGTAACCTATGAATCCAGTTTATATTCCACCAATTGTTAAACAGTCTGAGAACTTCCAAAGTCTGAGTTACAAGATCTTCGGCAAGCAGGCATAAAGAGACACGACCTCAAAAATATTGTGTTACTGTATTGTTATTGTTAATAAAGTGTCATAAAGTCCAGGACTAACAAATAAGTATTTGCAACAGGACAAGTTGGAACTGAAGGTACTGAGGGCCCTGCTCAAAAGAGCTTACATTCCAAGGGGAGTGCAGTAAAGTGACACGAGAGGTAAGGTTAAGATGTATTTCATGGAAAAGTAGGTTGCTAGAAGAGTTTACTATTTGTTTTGGATGACGCAGGAAGGAAAGATGGGTTTGTAAGGTATGTGGAGGGAAAGTTTATAACAGTTTAATTGATATATCTTCCTAAAAAGTTAGTTTAAAGTAATTTTTTTAAGGACTAGAGACTGGGTGAGAGAGGAGAACAAGGACCTGAACTGAGCCCTCTATCTTATGGGAAGCCAACATAAGGACTGACAGAGGACTGACGGAGGGGGGAAACGTGGGATGACCAGAGGAGGTGGCTCACTACAGCATTTATTATAGTTCGTTATAGACTGTAGCTGGGAGAGCTGGGAATGCGTAAGACCAGCCCGAAGCAGACTGCAGTAGTCAAGGTGGGGGTAGATTGCCAAATGTAAATTCTCTGCAAAAATAACTTCACTGCGCACTGCATGCTGGCAACAGATGTAATCTGGTTCTTCACTTGCAGGCAACGCTGTGAGTGCACCTGCAAGTGAAGCCTTTGGAATGTGAATGAGTGTGTGTGCGAGTCTCATAGATGTCACTGAATGAGCCCTCCCTCCACCAGTGTCCACTTTTCATGTAAAATATTCCCTCTCCTTGTAATAATGCCAGCCCTTGCATTCTGCCTCCCAACCTCATTGAGATTCCCTTCCCTTGTCCACCACCCCATCCATTCATTTGAGCACTTGCAGCTCTCGCCACCAACACACCGAAGGCCAATCAAATGCTCTTCTATGTCCATAAATCTGAAGTCCACACATATAGAACTCACAGTATTACATTGACCAATCAAAAGCCTCTGTAACTGAAGCTTTGTCAATTTGCTTGGTTAGGACCAAGTACAGAAAGTTGAACAAATTCTTTAAATAGTTTAGAAGAATTTACCCCAAAAAAGAAAAAAAAATACTCAACAGTCCACAGTCCAAAACAAGTTGTTTCAGATGTGCATTCTAATAGAGGGTGTTTGACACCAAATACTGTTTTGTTAAAAACACAAATATTGATGTACATTCATGTTCTTGTAAATGGTAAGCAATATAACACATACTGCTATAACTATTAGACTTAAAAAACAGTGGGATTGATCAGGTTGGCTGAATCATTTTTCCCTAAAATTTAATTTTGTTTGGGATGTCTGATGCTCGCTCATGTGATGTTTCGGCTTTTGCTGAATAGCATGAAAAACATTCATGAAAAACTACATCAGAATAGCATTGGCCAAACAAAAAAAAAAAGCACCCTTGCCCCTCCCCCCTCCCCCATTGGTCACTTCTCACTTGATCTCTGAATGTAATAAACATTTAGTGATTGTTCCCAAGCCATCAATCATCTTTTCCCCCATCATTCATTTCTGTTTTAGTGTCACAGGCTGAACTGCGAATACCGAATGTTTGGCCATGGCGCTAGTCGTTTGCTTGGGTATAAGTCCATATAGTGCTTTGGGGAGACAGAATATGGCCGAACAGTCAATTGGTCCAAATTCTAATATCTATAGATTTAAAGGAGAAACTCCAGGAACCAAATGTAAAAAAAAAGGCATCTGATAGATCACCTGCAAATAATAACCTAACGATTTTCTGTATTCCAGATCCAAATCTAAATCCAAATGCCATAATGCAATATTATTTGTGTCCCACGTCGAAGGGGAAGGCTGGAGATGACCTTATGAAGAAAATGAATGGGACCATATATAAATGAAAATGCTGTTCAGTACCAACATAGGTATAAGGGACATGTCGGGGTGAAAATTAAGGAAAATATTGAAGCTCAGTATTTGCTTTGTTGAGTTTAAATCTATAGCAAGCTATCTAGGAAAAATGTTTTGAAATCTGTCATCTTAAGAAAAATGCCAACAACACACACATCAAATATTTAAGTAATGCCCATAAACAAACTGACGGGGATGCGGAGTGTGAGCTCTGTGCACAAGAACAGCTAAGTTACAAGCTGCCGAAATCTACTTTAGCTATTGTTAAAAACGAGAGTTGGTATTTAGTCCTGAGTGAATCCTTTTGACAGTCCTGCTCATAGAAGACAAAATATTTTGTCCTTTTAATTTTATACATATGATTACAAATATAATTCTGTTTTGCAGAAATTCAGTTCTAATAATCGAATTTGAATGTAAAGTCACAAGAAATCTTTGAGTAGAAGCATTGTTTTGTCCAAACTATGACATGAGTGAATCTCTGTTCTTTCTATATTTTGTGTTGGCACACTGATGCGGAGTGCCATGTCTCATGCAGCGGGAATGCCCAACCCTCACTGCTAAGAATATTGGCACCGGCACAAGACTGCCTGCTGCTTGCCAGCTCAAACAAAGCACTTTCTCAGCCTTAATCTCGCTGCTGTTGCTTCCTTTCCACGTAAAAATAAACTCCTGTAATTGTTGCTTCATCCTGGTAGAAAATGTTCTTCGTTTTTGTTGCTTGGGAAAAATATAGTCATGGAAAATAAATGTAGATGTATCAGCTCTTGTATGGGCAGCGCTTACTGTAAAGAGCACCCTATCATTTTTACATATTACAGACTCATCCAAGACTTGAGCCAGGTGCCCTAAGTTAGATTCTCCGCTTTCTTTTCAATATTTACATTTATTATATTTTGCAAGTCTCTCTTGGATTCACGCCTGCATACCACTACCTAAGGCCAGTTAATTGGAAGGGGGGTGGGTCATTTACTAAACAATGAACTGTGGTGTACTTATAACTACTTCAGAATAGGTGCCAAAAAGATTGTGGTGAGACCAAACAATATAAAAATGCAGATAGAATCATTACTGTTGAGTATCACCTGTATAACTCAACTTAACCTTTGGAAAGCCCGCCTTGGTAACTTGTGGGAATAAGCTATACGCTCTCAGAGAGACTTCAACGTCAGGATGACAACAGATGCCATGCTGATGAGCCCAAAAGGTCAAAACTGTATAGTTCATTAATGGTTTGTGGACACTTGTCTTTTTGGATCATAACTCATGCTATGACTTCAAAAAAAGCTGTGTTTAAAGCAGTGTCCATTGTTACGAGCATCTGCAGAAATGCACCATGAAGTCTGAAACACGATGCCTGTCTGTGCTCATTTGCATATCAAGCTGGGAACTCTGGGAAAGCTGCGGAAACATGTTAGGAGCTGTAGTGGGGGTTAGGGGTGTAGTAAGGAGTAAGGGGCATTAGAAGGGGTGTTAGGGGCTGTAGTGGGTGTTAGGGGCATTAGAAGGGGTGCTAGGGGCTGTAGTGGGGGGTTAGGAGTGTAGTAAGGAGTAAGGGGCTTTAGAAGAGGGTGCTAGGGGCATTATAAGGTGTTGTTAGGGGCTGTAATGGGGGTTAGGTGTGTAGTAAGGGGCTTTAGAAGGGGGTGTTATGTTATCTAGTGGATGGTAAGGGGTGTATTAGGGCATAGGGCAAAAAAATTGTGTATTCCCCGCTCCCTGAGGCTTTCCTTGGGTCAGGGACGGGGGAATCCTGTTCCCTGTTGATCCGGTGGGAGATGTGTTGCTGTGCAAACAGTTCCTTCCAGCAGCCGCTGAGTTAAGGATCTGGGCGGGGGTGGGGTCTAAACAGGGGGCGGAGCCTTCGCGAGGGGGTGGAGACTGGTGCTGCCGATGTACAAGGGCTGTAGATAGAAGTGCAGCAGTGGCAAAGCAGGGCCATCGAAAGCCCTCTCATCGTGCTGCACTTCTATCTCGGGGGGGGGGGGGGGGGGGAATTGCACCCGAGTTCAATTTACAGAGCAGGAGATAAAAACTTTTAAATTAAGTTACATCTGATTGAAAATGAAACCATTTTGCTTTCATGCAGCCTGAGTCAGTCACAGCCAGGGAGGTATGGCTAGGGCTGCATAAACAGATACAAAAGTGATTTAACTCCTAAATGGCAGAACATTGAGCAGTGAGACTGCAGGGGCATGATCTGTACACCAAAACTGCTTCATTAAGCTAAAGTTGTTTTGGTGACTCTAGTGTCCCTTTAAATGTGTGTATCTTCATCATCTATCTAGCTAGATAGAATATAATTGAACCATACTTGTAGAGACGGCCAACATTGAGAATCTTGCAATTATTCGCAAGTATTTCAGCAGTTAATCTTGTAATTATTGCATTATTGTCCTGACCTAGGAAAAAGGATACTCCAAGCACTATAACCACTATAGTTGGCATGTATGTCAACACGATGCCACCACCCTAACCCCCTCCACCCCCATCCACTTTGTTACACCATGTTATGAAGCAAGTATTAACTAAAATGGTAAGTAACTTCTGATCTATACATCTATACAGATAGTAACCATTTCTTTAATACATTTCTATAGTTTTAAAAAAAACTGTGCAAAGTCAAATTGTCCTTGTACTAAAATTGTACCTGGGTTTCTGACCTTGCATTGATAGCTTAAATCATAGTTACATGTACAGTACTATTGGACACAATCTTGCCAGCAACTGGTTGGTACATGTCCCTCATTCAGACAGGGGACTTCCATTTACCATAAGCTAATATCAGATATGCAATATGCAAATATCATTGGTTGTAATGATGAATGTTCTGTCCCTTTAAGATGGTTTTATTACATATATACTTGCTAGCAAAGACTGGGCATCTAAGTGCCTGTAATGATATAGATTTATGTTAGTATAGCATGTCTATTTGAAAAACAAGAGCTCTATGTGCTAATTATGTTCACATCCGCCTATTCTTGTGCTTTTTATTGATTTTTCAATAGAAACATAGCATAAATACAAAACAATACAAATGAGTTTAACGGTTCAGCTGCCAATGTTTTCAAAATATATCGGCTTTAGGTTCATTGACCTGTTTGAGTCTGGGAGGTGCAAAGTTTCCCTTAGACTCCAATAATGACAGGGTTTTCCTGGAAATCTATTTTACAGGAAATGCATTTTTTGATGTCTCACGGTAATGCTTTCATATTTGAACCTTGACATTCTTTTAAAGGACATCGATAGGATTATGCTCACTTACTGGGCACGCGTTCTCTTCAAAAAGTATTAAATCAATGCTAGTAAGTGCTTGCCCTGAAATAATATTGACTGCTGCCAACCCAGAGAAAATCTCAGCTTGTGAGATCATGATAGGAGATAAGATGAAA
Organism: Pelobates cultripes; assembly: GCA_933207985.1. Classification (NCBI taxonomy): domain Eukaryota; kingdom Metazoa; phylum Chordata; class Amphibia; order Anura; family Pelobatidae; genus Pelobates; species Pelobates cultripes. The sequence continues at coordinate 82,765,427 of OW240924.1, forward strand.
ATGACCCATTAAGTTTGATCAAATGAGGTCTTCTCAGATGCTCTTGAATTCTTAAAACGTACCGGACATTTAAATCTGACATGGTAACACTGAATACCAGTGTGTATCATGTGTGATCGATATATTGTGCAGATCTGATTGTTAGTAGGGTTAAAGATTTCATTCTATTCCAGTGGCATAGAGGTTATGACTGTCAATGTTTTCACACGTTAAAATATTTCTCCCACAATTCTAACCACTGCACTCTGCCATACTCCGCATGAAGCCGCACCTAAGATTTTAGGAATGTGCGTTTGTGCCTGTGCTACATTCTATATATGGTTAGAGAATTCAGAAATATTAAGGGAAGTATAAAATTTAGATGATCGTTTTTCTGTAGATCTTGCTTGCACGATATAAAAAATAAAATTAAATACTTAAAGCGACATTTCAAGCACCCTAATCACTACAGATTATTTTAGTAGATATGCAATGAAGCAGTCAGTGAAAGGCTAATATTTCATTGTTTGCCATTCTCTATTATATTTATTAAATCCCCTGTGCCCAAATGTCACCCTCTACGCACGCATTTGGAAAACCATAGCTTCCTAATCAACTGTCCAAATACTCGTACTGCGTTAAAAGGTTACCCCAAGCAATTTGCACCATAAGTAATGTGAATGATTGCGAAGTTTATGATGCACAGAGTACCCTGCACCTACTCTGGGTCCTGAGAGAGGGTTTATAACTGCAATGATGAACTTGACCCTCCGGCTCAGACACAGCAAGGAAGAGGTTTAATTTTCTCCTTTGCTGTGACAGTTTTATTTCCCATCCTGTGCATGTATAAGCAGGAAGGCTCTCTCTCATCTCTCCGCAGAGAGCAGGGCCCTGGACGCATGCATGCACAGGAGAAGTTCAGCAGATTGCAACACACAGCCCAGTTCTCAAACTGTGACCCCAGGTGTGTGTATGTACTGATTGGAGCTGGGATTTGGCTTCATTATCTTATTCGATAAATCCCTGATAGACACGAGTTTGTGGGATAAGATCAGACTCTGAGACCAGATTGAGGGCTCCTGATTGGAGGAGCCCCTTCCTGGTGAGGGATGTGTCTACTAAGAGCTGGTTTCTGCTCACCTCAACTGTTCAAATTCAGAAGACTTGGAGATGAATATATTGTTTACATTTTAGTATTATTTATATTTGGCTTTACATAGTGATTATGATGGTAGGATTACTTAGGTGTAAATAGCTTGCCATCTTACTTGGAACCCTGCCAGATCTCTTCTGCAGCATGCTTACATCTGGCTTCTGCAGAGCTGTGAAAGGGTTTAAGACTAGAGGTGGGGTAATTGTTAAGGTACTGTATGGGGTAGGTGTTCATGTTAGTGTACTGTAAAGTGTAAGAGTTAATATTAAGGTGCTGTAAGGGATAATGGTTATTGTTATGGTACTGTAAGGGATAAGGGATATTGTTATGGTAATTTAAGGGATAAAAGTTATTGTTATGGTAATTTAAGGGATAAGGTTTATTGTTATGATACTGTAAGGGATAAGGGTTATTGTTATGGTAATTTAAGGGATACGGGTGTTATGGTACTGTAAGGGATAAGGGATAGGGGTTAGTGTTATGGTACTGTAAGGGATAAGGGTTATTGTTATGATACTGTAAGGGATAGGGGTTAGTGTTATGGTACTGTAAGGGATAAGGGTTAGTGTTATGATACTGTAAGGGATAGGGGTTATTGTTATGATACTGTAAGGGATAAGGGTTATTGTTATGATACTGTAAGGGATAGGGGTTAGTGTTATGGTACTGTAAGGGATAAGAGTTATTATGGTACTGTAAGAGATAAGGGTTAGTGTTATGATACTGTAAGGGATATGGGTTAGTGTTATGGTACTGTAAGGGATAAGGGTTATTGTTATGATACTGTAAGGGATAAGGGTTATTGTTATGATACTGTAAGGGATAGGGGTTAGTGTTATGGTACTGTAAGGGATAAGGGTTAGTGTTATGATACTGTAAGGGATAGGGGTTATTGTTATGATACTGTAAGGGATAAGGGTTATTGTTATGATACTGTAAGGGATAGGGGTTAGTGTTATGGTACTGTAAGGGATAAGAGTTATTATGGTACTGTAAGAGATAAGGGTTAGTGTTATGATACTGTAAGGGATATGGGTTAGTGTTATGATACTGTAAGGGATAGGGGTTATTGTTATGATACTGTAAGGGATATGGGTTAGTGTTATGGTACTGTAAGGGATAAGGGTTATTGTTATGATACTGTAAGGGATAGGGGTTAGTGTTATGGTACTGTAAGGGATAAGGGTTATTGTTATGGTACTGTAAGAGATAAGGGTTAGTGTTATAGTACTGTAAGGGATAGGGGTTATTGTTATGATACTGTAAGGGATAGGGGTTAGTGTTATGGTACTGTAAGGGATAAGAGTTATTATTATGGTACTGTAAGAGATAAGGGTTAGTGTTATGATACTGTAATGGATAAGGGTTATTATTATGGTACTGTAAGAGATAAGGTTTATTGTTATGGTACTGTAAGGGATAAGAGTTCATGTTATGGTAATTTAAGGAATAAGGGTTAGTGTTACGATACTGTAAGGATAAGGGTTAGTGTTATGATACTGTACGAGATAAGGGTTAGTGTTATGATACTGTAAGGGATAAGGGTTAGTGTTACGATACTGTAAGGGATAATGGTTATTGTTAGAGCCACTGTGATGTTTAATGGTAACAAGAGGTGAGCTATGTAAGGGTAAGGGTTAATGGTTACTGTTAGGGGAGTGTAAGGGCTAATGTCTCATGTTAGTATAGATCAGTATTTTGACATTTAGTGTAGGGGTTGTTGTTGTTTTTTAGTTTCTGGAGCACTAGGGCATGTCCTAAGTGCTGCCTCAGATTAGTGGGACTAATAGTTCTGTGATGAATTATATCAGCAGTTGCCAGTCATTCAACTCAGCGATGAGCTGAATTTAAATGGCAGGAGATACCACTCTAGTGTGTAACTCCCACAAATCTCAGGAATTTTCTGTCTGACAGTAGCAACCCTGAACTGTTCAGGGACGATACATTATTCCCTCAATTACGGGAAATAATTACACAGATGACATCACCATCCGTGCAGTGCTGCGTTCTAAATTAAGATCTCCCTACGGAAAAAATGGGCAGATCATGTAATCTGTATGTATTAACAAGAGACTCAAATATACACCGTATATCAAAAACGAATTTAAACTATAGTAAGCAAGAGTATCTTCTCCAGTTTAGATTTAAAGAAGAAAAAAAGATCCAAACAATATTTTTGACTTCATGGTACATCTGCGTGACACATCCCATGTGGTGTCTGAACAGGAGCTGGCTAGTTTAACTCTAACTGGCAGCTTGTTGTGGTTGCAATACGCAGAGATCTGCAGGCAGAGGTGACACTGATAAATAGGTGTTTTTAATTATGTTAAACCCATTGGAATTGGGCCATAATAATCTGCAGACCACACCCTTGCATTGCTACTTAGATCTCTTCTTCGGCAGAGGGTACGAGGGCAGGAAACATCATCAATGAGTGCGCTATCTATTACTGAAGGTGACACGCCAAAGAATCTGCAGTTATGTAATATGTCGTGTGTACAGCCTGAAAACCATGATGACGCCATACTTGCTACAAACAAACATACCATTACTTTAACCGTGCACTCACAGGGAGAGCTAAAGAAATTCTGGAAACATTTCACTTGAGTGTGAGCCTTCAGTAAAATGAAAGTGACCCTGTGGATTACAATATGCTTACTTGATATACCTGTGTATCACAGTCTAAATAACCTTTGTTTTCTTATCTATGTAAGTGCACGTACTAATGATACTTAGAGTGCAAACTCTTAAAATCACTGAAGTTTATTTTGCCACCATGTAGCTAGGTACCAAAAAGGATGGGGTGAGATAAACCACGTTAAAAGGTCCCACAGTGCAAATACAAAAATTACTGTTATGCATCACCTGTCTATCTCTATTTGAGAAGTCCTTCTTGGGCATATAATATTTAGAAAATTGGGCAGACTAGATGGGCCGAATGGTTCTTATCTGCCGTCACATTCTATGTTTCTATAATCTCCAGAAATCATGTTTCCTCAACTATTCCAGAGTTCCCAGCTTGATATGCAAATGTCACAGACATCATACTGCATTTCTGCACATAACCTTAGCAATGTGAACTGTTTTAAAACACAGCTTTTTGAAACAAAATCATGGGCTATGATCCAGTCTCGCAATCATTTAACAACTGATGTTATTTTGAAAGCTCGCACTCTAAGTCATACACCTATCATCTACTTCCCTGTCAAACATGGTATAACTACCTACCTCTTATTAGCCTAGGGAGAGTTAAATATAGACTTTCAGGTTTGTAAGACTTCAGCTCCCATCATCCTTTGACAGTCAAAGGATGGTAGGATGCAGTTAAGGGCTTAGAAACATGTACAGATAGTAGACAGATCAAGTAATATGTTAAATTGTTCAATTCATTCTTCACAACTGATTTAACAAGATTTACATTTTTGTTAGGAAATAATGCTGTTTTGGGATCATAAAAAATTGATAAGCCCAGGTTCTAGAATATTACTTGATAAAAATAAAATTGTCTTGACAAATACAATAAAATTAATGATTTTGCAGATCACAAAAAAAATGTAAATCATTGCCTAATGACTTAATAAATCACATGCAAATAATGTATAAATCATAAGCAAGTACAAAGCAGTTAGAATTTTAGATCATTAGATCTTAATATTCAGCAAAGTTTCCTTCTAAACTGTGCGATTTTGCTACTGTCACAAGTTGCCACACCCTGCAAGCAGTAAGACTTTAAGGCAGTGGTTTTAGGTCTAATTCAGAGCAACAACACAATTAAGAAGACATATCCTGTTAGTATAATGAAAATAAATTAATTCCCACCACTGGCTGGAGATCCGTGCCAGTTTGGAAGAAATAGATGAAAGCAATCACACATCTTGGAGGCTTGTCTTGTCCTCTCCCCGGTGATGAGATAGAGTTGTCCTCTCGTTGCAAATTCAAGTGGACAACTCAGACCATGTCGCGAAGGCAAGACGATGAGATGATGCTTTGCTGAGAATTTCCCGGAGGCTGAATGTAAATGCTGATACACCCTGGCTACATCCTAACCTAGCAAATGATACAGTCCTGGAAGGTACCCAAATTATTCAAGGCCGTCCATAAATACATTGCCTCTGATTGATCCCTTTGCTCACAGCAAAAAGAGTCACATCACTGTGGATGATACATCAGTGCGAGAATGTTAAAAACAGATATCAGAACGAAAGTCAGTTTGTGAAAGTGATCTACATTAAGGACTTTATTTTTTTATTTTTTTGCAGACAGACGCAGAGAGCTTTTGAGTAACGACTGTGGGAATATTGATTGTTAGCAAAATACTGAAACGGCACTATAGAGAAGTAAAGTGGACACATAAACTCTGATATCAGCTTGCAGTATGGGTTAAAAATATAGTCAGACTGCAGAATGGTAGCGTGTGCAGATAATGCCATTGCGGATGAAGAAATACATTTCATTTTTTAATTTTTTTTTATTCTCAATGACCTATACAGATATTTGCAAAACAAGGTCGAGTTCAGAATTATGCCCACACATTGTACACAGAGATGGGTAACGTCACAAGAAAAAATATACATGTAATAGAGGGACAAAATATAGTTAAAACGGCTAAGATTTGTCAAATTTCTACTGGACTACAGTCTATATGAGGTTAACCATTTGGTCTATAGTGCACCTACCAATGGTGTAATGTTGGCCTAACTAACTCATCCTGAATTAAGGGCTGCACACACATAGGGGAGGATGTATCGAGGCACCAAATGTCCTGTACCGGAGAAAAACTGCTAACTGTTCAGAAAAGAACATTTATTGACAATCACAGACCATTTAAGAATATAAAGGGATTAATAATCATTAAAAGGACACACCAGACCCCTAAAGGCTTTGTGTGTGAAGTCTGTGTCCTCTCTTTTTCATTTACAAAATGTGCAGATTTCAATAGACATTGGCCCTTTTATAGTGGAACTAAACTTAAGAGGCAGCAATTGCCCAGAGCACCTGCCTTGCAAAAACTTCTCATTGAACTGCATTAGGAAGTCTGTGATTAGACAGCCACAGAATGTCTTGGTGGAGTTAGAAGAGGAGGGCTTGCAAAGGCTGCAGACAAGAAATCTGTTGTTTTTACGAGCTGTTTTAAGATATATCCCCAATGAAAACATGCATAATTAAATTGCTGCATGTTTTGGGGGGGTTATATCTGCTAAACAGTGAATTTAACACATCCCAAGGCTCTAAAATCCACAACCCACAAGATATTAATGATACTATGGCAGACTATTACCACTCATTATACAACCTCAAAGAAGACCCCACATTACATCAACCCACATCCCAGGATATTCAAAATTTACTTGGACAGTTCTCGCTGCCAACACTGACGGAACACCAGAAAACTATCCTACAACACCCAGTCACACAAGAAGAAATACAACAAGCTATACACTCACTCCCCCATGGCAAATCACCGGGACCCGACGGACTCACAAACTCCTACTACAAGACAATGACCACAATCCTGACCCCATATCTGGACAAAACCTTTAACCATATCCTCACGACGGGCCAAGTGCCCCAAGACATGCTCATGGCACATGTGGCTACATTGCCAAAACCAGGCAAACCACCTAACAAATGCCAAAATCTAAGACCAATCTCCCTCCTTAACACGGTCATCAAATTACTGGCAAAAATTTTCTCTAACAGATTAAAGAACATTATCCCGACCCTGGTACATGAGGACCAGGTGGGATTTGTTAGTGGCAGGCAAGGAGCGGACGGAACCCGAAAGATCTTGGACCTACTACAGGGAGGAAGCGGAGGGGGGCCCAGTGCGTTATGCTGTCACTTGACGCTGAAAAAGCCTTCGACAGATTGCATTGGCCCTTCCTCCAAGCTGTTCTGATCAAATATGGCTTCCCAGACACTTTCCTACGGTTAGTAAGGGCATTATACTCTAAACCGACAGCGAAAGTCACCAATGGGGGCTTTAGCTCTAAACAATTCCACATAACCAACGGGTCAAGACAGGGCTGCCCACTATCGCCTCTCCTTTACATTCTCTCGCTAGAACCTCTCACGCAACTCATTAGGGACAACCCAAACATACACGGCATTATGAGACAAGGCAATGAACATAAACTCACACTTTTCGCAGACGACATCCTCTTAACACTCGAGCAACCACACATATCCCTACCTAACTTCCACGATACGCTCACCCAATATAGCAAGTGCTCCTATTATAAACTTAATATAAATAAAACTCAAGCAATGGGCATAAATATCCCGATGGAGGTCTTGGATAGGCTGCGTATCTCTTTTAAATACGACTGGCGAAACGACCATCTAAAATTCCTAGGAATCAATCTCACCTCAAATCTAGCAAACCTTTTTAAAATAAACTATCAAAAAACACTGACTGAAATAAAAAACCTACTACTAGGATGGAAGAGTAAATTCGTATCTTGGTCAGGGAGAATTGCCGCAATTAAAATGATCATTGTACCTAAATTGCAATACTTGTTTAGAACGTTACCCATAAAGATACCCCCCACATTCATACGAGATGCTCAACAAACACTACTAACCTTTATATGGGACAGACAAAAAGCACGGGTAGCGAAAAGCACGCTATACATTCCACGCAAAAATGGGGGAATGGGAGTGCCCAACCTAGACAGCTACTACAGAGCAGCCATTCTGGGCCCCCTACTAGCGGCTTGCCATCGAGACCACCCAACCCAATGGATGGAACTGGAGGCGCAGCATGCTAATAACATTCCCATCAATGTACTGGCATGGCTTCCCCAGCACAGCAGGCCTACTAAGGCAAAATTGCTCCCAACCACAGCCCTCACTCTGACCATATGGGACAGGTACTGCCGCACATTGGGCTGGCTGGGCAAAATATCGCCTGCCATGCCCATACAAACACTACACTATATAATACCTAATTTTAACTACACCGTATGGCATCAGCACGGAGTAACACACTTACACCAGCTGCTCCAGGAAAACAAGCTCAGAAATCTCGTAGACCTAACAGCATGTTATAATTTGACTCCGAGGGCAGCTTTCCCCTACATGCAGTTGCAATCATGGCTCCGCAAGCAAACTATAACAGGACCTGACAATGTACAGGGGCTACAGCTGACGGTGGTAGAGAAAATATGCTCACGTCTCGCAATCCCCAAAAAACTCATCTCTGAACTATACCAGACTATGCATCCCCCAAAGGACCACAAAAACCTCTCCTTCATAGCTGCATGGGAGAGGGAACTTACATATGCTCTTGGTGAAAAACAATGGAATGAGATTCTCCTGGCACACAATTCACTCTCCAAATGTGCCTCCCACATGGAACTATCCCGGAAAATTTTATACCGGTGGTACCTAGTACCTACATGCCTAAAGGCCACCTATCCACAGGCCTCCGATACCTGTTGGAGATGTCGACAACACAAGGGCACAATGCTCCACATTTGGTGGGAATGCCCCTCCTTAACACCCTACTGGAATACCATAACCACCATTATCCAAGACAGCACAAAAACACTGCTACCCCGCAAACCAGAAATATACCTCCTCCACCTCTTTCCAAAGGGGCTGCGGAGCAGGCAAAAATACTTAATCTATCACATACTTATAGCCGCGCTCACGGTCATTAGCAGACATTGGAAATCTAATATCCCACCCAAAATATCAGAATGCATACAAACGATAGAAACAACTAAGCTCTACGAGCTGGCAGCTAGACGCTCAAACCACTCCAAAAAAGTTTGGTCACAAGCCTGGGAAACCTGGCAACTGTACATGGAGCGTACTAATAATATAACCCCCCAATTGAGATGACTGTAGCAGGGATCTACAAACCGACAGCTGTGCCCCTTCGACAACGAAACTGTAGCAAAGGGCGTAAATGTAAAGGTCAATGCAACTGTAAATGAAAATGTAAATAATTCTGGAGACTGCAAACACAACGATAATGCCGCAACTCAAATAAAACACATGTAGGACAGATAGTCCTGCAGAAACGACCACACACAGCCGACTACCTAGGAGAGCCCTACCCTCTCCCCCCCTCCTTTCTCCTCCCCCCTTCATCCCCCCCCTCCCTTCCGTCCCCACTCTGATCCTCTTCCACGGTTCACCCCCCACCCCAGTGGTATATGAAATACCAAAGCTCTACACCCAGCATCAATCACAAACCCAGTCGATTACCACCCTGGAAGGGACCGATGTGAGCCCCCCCCCCCTCAGGGCATGGGGTGGACAATAATCAGCAGACCCAATCAGGGCATCACGATATAACACAATGATCGTATGAAAAGCAAACTGTGTATGATAAATGTGTACACTGTCCTAAGGTCAATGTGTATGAGATACTTTACGTTACCACTGCTCCCCCCCCCCCTATTCTCTTCTGTACCCCTATAAAACTTCAATAAAAATTGTCAAAGATAAAAAAAAAAAAAAAAACTGTGAATTTAATTTATTTTTCTAGTCGGACAGTGGAGTGTCCCTTTAACCCAGCACTGCAAGGGTTATTGATGCTTACCCCTCTACAGAGATTATAAATGTAACAGACATTAGCCTTAACATGAAAGATAAAACATGTATAAGTCTGTCCAAATGTCTGTTTATATTCACACTGTGTAGGGAGGAGGGCTACATTTAAAGTGCTCTGTGCACAGCCTCAGTCCTTCTCAGGGAGGGTGTGTCTGTGACTTGTAGCAAAGTTCTCAGCAGGTGGTCATAGGTAGACCCCCAAAGAAAAAAATGCATAAACAAATGCATGTGTATATATGTGGCAAACCTAGCCACTTGTAGGATGCTGGACTATATGTATAAAAAGGTTGTCTGTAATAACCGCTGTACTATATGTGTAACCTTGGTGGATAATGA
>OW240924.1:82775559-82787659 GCA_933207985.1 Pelobates cultripes
TTTATATATTAGATGGGTGTTCAAGAGAACTAACTCACACTTTGTTGAGCTACTTAAAGCTCTACTATTTAGCATTTCGATAGTACAATCCCCGTCTCAAGAGATGTGAAGATTCACTTGTTTAGACGCAGTAGCGTTCCAATTTAGAGAGGATAAAACAGAAAGAAAACCCATTTAATATATACAATTAATGTGACATATTGCACTATTATTAGATTTTTTTTCTGTTTCTGAGGATTCTTTATTGAACATCTACTATTGAACATCTACTACTGTACCCAAATATATATATTAAGGGTACCTTAAAAACTGTGTTTAATTTTGTTTTTAGGCCTATTGTTTTTTGGTATTGCTTTTTTATATGAGGTTTTTGGCAATGCTTATTGATTTATTGCTGCCATTCACCATATATTATAGAGAGCGCCTAGATCCTTTTATTTTTACATCATTTATCAAAACCTAGCTTGTGAGCAAGCCCTATATGAGTCGACTTGGAAAATTGTTTAGAAATACCTAATTTTGAAATATGCCTCTCCATTACTTGCAAAATACTGCTTTATTTTATGTCAGTGAATACTAGAATAGACATCTCAAAATATAGAATTCTCTGATACACTGCAGAATTTCTGGTGGCACCATTAATGGTGCAATGTCCATGTCCTGAAAGAGAAAAGCAAGAGAGTGACCAAATTATTGCAAGCCCACAGCCATTCTTCTCCATAGACATCATCTCATTGGCAACAAATAGAGGACCTATCTTTTTTTTCTGTGAAACAATAATTATAATAACGTAGCTGATAAAATTTCACAGTTACAAAAGGTCTAAAGTGAACTTGATGGGGTATTGATCGTGTGATATTTCATGCAATATTTCAACATACTTGGCAATAATAAGGGTAGTTTAAAATAAGAGGCTTTATAGCTTGTGAAATTTGGCCAATTTGTCTCCTGGGAGCAAAGATGATCCATCAAGTATTGAGAAATACCTCCCTCGTTACTGTCAGGCTCCCGCGGGCGGCTGCGAGGGGAGGCTGCACTCCGCTCGCAGTACTCACCCTCCAGCCGTCCGCGGTCCCCTCCGCCTCGTGGGTACGGCGAGCGGCATCCTTCCAGCCTCGGATGCCGCCCGCCGTTCCCTCCACGTCCCCCAGCGGCAGCATGCATGACGCTGCACGCTGGGAGACCGCCCAGGTTTATACGCGCCGGGGTCAGTCACCTGACCCGGCGTTAAAGGCAAAGTGCCACAATCACAGTGGGAGGTCTAAATATCTCCCACGTGTGATTGTTAATTCTGATTGGAAATTATCCAATCAGAATTAACCTTATGGTTTAAATACTTACCTTTCCTGTTCCTCCCTGCCCTGTTGTGGTCTTTGCTTGCTAGTATTGCTACTTACCTTTTGCTTCTGGTTATGTACTCTCTGGCTTGTTTAACTGACTCTGTGACTTTCTCCTACCCTTTGACCTCGGCTCGTTTCACGTTATTCTGTCTTCTGGTTCCCCTTACTCGGCTTGTTTTCTGACTATTCTGTGTGTGCTTAGCCCGGCCACTCTAAGGTCCGGTACGGCACCTTTTGTGTGTGTGTGTGTGTGTGTGTGCCAGCGTGTTGGGTTCCCAGAATCGTGACATTACAACAGGGCCATAATGGAACCTGCTGACATACCACAGCTCCTAGTTAATCAAGAGGCTAGAATGGATGGCTTGGACCACCGTATGGATCAGTTTGCTCAAGCTTTGCAAAGCATTCTGGCTCGTACTGCACACTTGCAACCTGCCGTTCAGGAGGTTGCTGCTGCTGTGCCCGAACCCATTCCCACTCCAGTACCTGTTCCCGCTCATGTAGTTCACATGACGCCGCCACAGCGCTACAGTGGTGACCCAGCATTGTGTCGTGGTTTCCTCAACCAAATTGACATCCATTTGGTGATGAATCCACGCTCCTATCCCACTGACAGATCTAAAATTGCCTTTTTGATAAACCACTTGTCCGGGAGAGCTTTAGCATGGGCCAACCCCATTTGGGAAAATACATCTCCTATGTCCTTTGCAGATTTTCTGACAGCTTTCAGACGCACGTTTGATCAACCCGGTAGGGTTGCTTCTGCTGGCAAGGCTCTGCTTAGGGTCCGACAGGGTAACAGGTCTGTAGCAGATTACACTATCGAATTTCGTACTCTAGCAGCTGAAGTGGTTTGGAATAATGACGCCCTCGTAACAGCCTTTCAGGAGGGTCTGGCCGCTTATATACTGGATGAAATAGCATCCAGGGAATTACCTGCTCTTCTAGATGATGTTATAGACTATGTGATTCTTATAGATAACCGTATTAGAGAGAGGCGTAGCCAAAGACGGTTGGATACACGGGTGTTACCTGCTCTACCCAGTACTTCCCTGCTAGCGTTACCCGCTCCTGTGCAACCATCCCCTGAACCCATGCAGTTGGGTGCTACGGGGTTAACTGAGGCCGAAAGAGCGTACCGTAGAAGGGAAGGGGTTATGCCTTTATTGTGGGAAGAGGGGGCATCACTGTAAAGCCTGCCCTAAAGTACAGGGAAACTGCAGCACCTAAGGCCTAGAGAGGGGTCGGCCTCGGGTGTTATGATCTTGTCCCCTCATAAGTCCATCTCTAGACCGTTTATTACGGTTTCTCTCTTGGTCAATAAAACCACTATAACAACCAAAGCCCTGATCGATTCGGGTGCGGCAGACAACCTTATGGATGAGACCTTTGCCAAAACCGCAGCCCTGAATTTGATCCGAAAGGAGACACCCTTGGCCGTTGAGGCCATAGATGGTAGACCACTGGAGAAACCTCTGGTGACCCATGAAACCCAGGAAATAGTTATGTCTGTGGGTGTTTTGCACAAGGAGAAGTTAACCTTCCAAATAATTGACTCCCCAACAGCCTCCATCGTTCTAGGTTTTCCCTGGTTAGTTAAACACAACCCTGTTCTTGATTGGGGTTGTTTAGACATACTCTCCTGGGGGGAATCTTGTCAGCGAGACTGTATGGCTCATGTACGTCCTGTCTGTTTACTTAACGTGCCCACGGCTAAACCACTCTCGGTTTCTGTTCCCTCTGTTTATGCAGACCTTGCCTTGGTTTTTGAAAAGAGGGAGGCAGATAAGCTACCTCCACATCGTGAGTATGATTGTGCCATAAACCTCTTACCGGGCACTATGCCTCCTAGGGGAAAGGTCTACCCTCTTTCTGAAAAAGAGAACCAGATCATGGAGGAGTACATACAGGAATCCCTAAGAAAAGGTTTTATTAGAAGGTCCTCCTCTCCTGCTGGTGCTGGTTTCTTTTTTGTGGCTAAGAAGGAGGGCGATTTGAGGCCATGTATAGACTACAGGGGTCTGAACAATATAACGGTTAAAAACGCCTACCCTATCCCCCTCATCACTGAGTTGTTTGATCGTGTTAAAGGTTCTAAATTCTTCACCAAATTAGACCTCAGGGGGGCTTATAACCTTGTCCGTATAAAGGAGAATGACGAGTGGAAGACAGCGTTCAACACACGCAGTGGGCATTACGAATATCTGGTCATGCCTTTTGGATTGTGTAATGCTCCTGCCGTGTTTCAGGACCTCATAAATGATGTCCTTAGGGATCTATTGCATGTCTGTGCTGTAGTGTACCTTGACGACATACTTGTGTATTCTCCTGATTTGAAGTCACACCATAACCATGTTAGGATGGTGCTCAAAAGGCTATTGCAGAACGGACTCTACTGTAAGTTAGAAAAATGTTTATTCGATCAGACCTCTGTGCAATTCCTAGGATATATCATTACTGAACAGGGTTTCAGTATGGATCCTGCTAAATTGGAAGCTATAATGTCCTGGCCACTTCCCCAAGGACTAAAGGCTATCCAGCGTTTTATAGGATTTGCCAACTATTATAGGAAATTTATAAAAAACTTTTCACCACTCATATCTCCCATAACGAAGTTGACAAAAAAAGGTCTACACCCTAGGGTTTGGACTCCTGAAGCCCTTAAGGCCTTCGAAACCCTCAAGAAGGCATTTGCCTCTGCTCCAGTGCTGCACCACCCTGATCCTTCTCTTCCCTTTGTTATGGAAGTAGACGCCTCGGAGTCAGGTGTGGGAGCCGTACTGTCACAGAGGTTGTCTTATGACAAACCCCTCCATCCCTGTTGTTATTTTTCTAAAAGGTTGTCTGATTCAGAGAAGAATTACGATGTTGGGAACAGGGAACTATTAGCTATTGTGTTAGCTTTCAAGGAATGGAGGTACTTATTAGAGGGTTCTAGACACAAAATTATGGTTATAACAGATCATAAGAATCTATCCTATATTGCTGATGCTAGAAGGTTATCTGCCCGGCAGGCTAGATGGTCTCTATTTCTCTCACGCTTCCAATATGTTATCACCTATAGACCTGGTTGCCGTAATGCCAAAGCTGACGCTATCTCTCGGCAGCATGAACCAGTAGAATTTGTTAACCCGACTCCTGAACCTATTGTACCTGCGTCTTGGAAAATAGCTGCTACCCGTTTGATTGTTTCTTCACCTTTCCTTAATAGTATTAAGACATACCAAACCCAGGCACCCCCTGAGACGCCGGTTGGTAAACTATACGTTGAAGCTAATGACAGAAAAAAGTTGTTAACTTTATTTCACACAGCCAAAACTGCTGGTCATCCGGGGGTTACCAAAACCTACAAGGGCCTCCTTCAACAGTTCTGGTGGCCTTCACTCAAGCGAGACGTAGTGGATTTTGTTCAGGCTTGTCAGGTCTGCACGCAATGTAAGTCCCTTAATGTGAGACCCCAGGGTTTTCTGATGCCTCTATCTATACCCAAGAAACCATGGACCCACTTATCCATGGATTTCATTGTAGACCTGCCTCTTTCTGATGGTCAGACGGTGATACTGACTGTGACGGATAGGTTCTCTAAAATGGCGCACTTCATTCCGCTTAAGAAACTGCCTTCTGCAGTTCAGTTAGCTCAGGTATTTGCCAAAGAAGTGTTCCGATTGCATGGGGTACCCCAGGATATCGTATCTGACAGGGGCCCTCAATTTGTCTCTCGGTTCTGGAGGGGCTTTTGTGCTGAGATGGGGGTCTCCTTGTCGTTCTCTTCCTCCTATCACCCGCAATCTAATGGTGCGGCCGAATGTGCTAATCAGTCTGTGGAATTGTATTTGCGCTGCTTCACTAATGCGCACCAGGATGACTGGTCTCGCCTTCTTCCGTGGGCTGAATTTGCCAGGAATACGGTGTCTCATTCGTCTACTGGCTTAAGTCCTTTTGAGGTTGCTTATGGGTTTCGTCCTTCTGTCCTTCCCGGTGCGTTCTCCGACAAGGGAATGCCCGCCTTGGACCAGCACCTCGCCTCTTTGCGGAAGACGTGGGATCAGGTCCATGTTGCGCTGTCTCGTTCAGCAGCTGCTCAGAAAAAGTTTGCTGATCGCCGTAGGGTTGCGGCCCCTTCTTATCTTCCGGGTGATAGGGTATGGTTGTCCTCCCGGAACCTCCGTCTCAAGGTTCCCTCGATGAAATTTGCCCCCAGGTTTCTTGGTCCCTTCAAGGTGTTGCGTAGGGTTAACCCCGTTTCCTACTCCCTTGATCTGCCTCCTTCCATGCGTGTCCCGAACACGTTTCACGTCTCGCTTTTGAAGCCCTTGCTGTGTAACCGGTTCTCTCGTCCCCTCGGGCGGCCCGTTTCCCCTCGAGCTGTCTCTGACGATGTGTACGAGGTGGCTGCCCTTCTCGACTCTCGTGTTTCTAGGGGTCGGCTGCAATATTTGGTGGACTGGAAGGGGTACGGCCCTGAGGAGCGGTCCTGGGTTTCAAGCTCCGATGTGCACGCTCCCTCTTTGGTCCGCTCCTTTCATGCCCGCTTTCCTTTGAAGCCTTCCGCTTCCCGCCCCCTGGGCGGTCTTCGAGGGGGGGGTAATGTCAGGCTCCCGCGGGCGGCTGCGAGGGGAGGCTGCACTCCGCTCGCAGTACTCACCCTCCAGCCGTCCGCGGTCCCCTCCGCCTCGTGGGTACGGCGAGCGGCATCCTTCCAGCCTCGGATGCCGCCCGCCGTTCCCTCCACGTCCCCCAGCGGCAGCATGCATGACGCTGCACGCTGGGAGACCGCCCAGGTTTATACACGCCGGGGTCAGTCACCTGACCCGGCGTTAAAGGCACAGTGCCTCAATCACAGTGGGAGGTCTAATATCTCCCACGTGTGATTGTTAATTCTGATTGGAAATTATCCAATCAGAATTAACCTTATGGTTTAAATACTTACCTTTCCTGTTCCTCCCTGCCCTGTTGTGGTCTTTGCTTGCTAGTATTGCTACTTACCTTGTGCTTCTGGTTACGTACTCTCTGGCTTGTTTAACTGACTCTGTGACTTTCTCCTACCCTTTGACCTCGGCTCGTTTCACGTTATTCTGTCTTCTGGTTCCCCTTACTCGGCTTGTTTTCTGACTATTCTGTGTGTGCTTAGCCCGGCCACTCTAAGGTCCGGTACGGCACCTTTTGTGTGTGTGTGTGCCAGCGTGTTGGGTTCCCCGAATCGTGACAGTTACTCAGGTAGGATCTCTGTTTTTGGGTCTCACTTTTAGACTAAAAAGTTAGCCAAAGCCAATAAACCCCAGGGGCCAGCTTATTCCTGGATACATAAGTCTAACATTTAAAGGGCACCCTGACTGTAGTGGTTTTAGTAAACAGATTGTGGTTGTTTTTCTACTAAGACAATTTTGGAGACACAGCAAGGTTTATATTTGTACAAGATCAACCTGATCTAGTGATGATTAACTTGACATCTCCATTCCTCCTCCTATGAGAAACATCAGACTGGTGGAACACAGCATTTGCAGCACATGCACTCTATGTACACATTACGCCTCTATAAGGAATTTTGGATTAAACCGAGATCATCAATCCTGATAATCTCATAGAATGTGGAATATCTGCTGCTACGGACTGTCCCAACTCTGCAATAAAGGTATGTTATGTAGCTTTTTTTTCTTTAGATTTTATTTTAAAAAGTTAATTTATTGAAACGAATTAAACCTAACGACCGCAAGGGACAATTTAATGTTACAAGAAAACATATTTATTATATAATTTTAGTTTTTAGCTCTAGAGTGTTCTTTTAGCTCTAAAGTGTTCCAAAGAGCAAACCAAATAGATATGAATATGGGCCAATCTCAGTGTGCTGCAAACTATACACATAATATAATGTAAACATACATACAAACAAATATATATGAAAAAATAAACAATGCGTCCAGCACTCTTCCCAAACACAATAATAATATATATATATATATATATATATATATATATATATATATATATATATATATATATCTTATAAACCAAGATGCTGTATGGCACTGTATATATTCAAACATATATCCACTTAATGTTTTTTTTTTAAATAAATCACACTCTGTATTTCAAATTCGCATAAATCAGCGTTTGGACCCAACAGGGTCTTTATTAAGATGCCTAATGACGTCAAATGCATTATATTTATAAACTTCAAACAACATCAAAGTACAAAAATCGTGTACTTACCCCTTACACGTGAAACAACAAGCCCTAGTGCCATACACAAATAACCAAATCGGTGCTCACTATGCGTACGTGATGACGTAAGGTTCAGTCGTCAGATAGATAGAGGGGGTATATTATCTATAGCCTTGAACCTAAGAGTGGATAGTCTGTGTTAAAATTCTAGGAAATGTGTAGCCACTGGTTTATCAGTGTTTCCATCCCTATATGCAGATCTGTGTCCACGTATCCGATCACAGAGAGTTAAGTCTGTTTTGCCCATATAGTAATGTCTGCAAGTGCAAGAAATTAAACAGATTACATGATCACTCAGACACGTTATAAAATGTTTAATGTATATCTGTTTTCCAGAGTGTGGATGTGCAAACAAAGATCCAGTAAGCATATGTCCACATGTAACACAACCATTGCATCCATTGGATGCTTTTCTCTCCTTTATCTCCACTTGAGGCGAAAATCCTCATAAGGCAGTTGTGTGATGCTGCCCTAAGAGCATAATAGCCCTCTATACGGAGCCAATATACAGGGACGTTTTAGCCGTGAGGCAAACAAGGCATTTGCCTTGGGCGCCATTTTCCAGGGGGCGGCAAAAAAAGCCGCCCCCAAATGCCCAGGGCAAATGTCTTGTTAGCCTTGCGGCTAACTGACAGTCCAGGCAGGCGGGCGGGCTGGCGGCACTGGCAGGCGGCTGGCAAAGGGAGCACTTTCCCTAAACGCTCTGCTCAGCTCCCTCATGCGCCGCAGAGTGAGGCTGGGAGCCAGAATATGACGTCATATTCCGGTTCCCGGCATCACTCTGCGGCGCGCAAGGGAGCTGAGCAGAGCGCTCAAGGAAAGTGCTCCCTCGCCAGCCACCCGCCAGTGCCGCCCGCCCAGCAGCCACTGGACCCCCAGGGAGAAAGAGAACCCCCCCCCCTAGCATTCGCAAAGGTAAGGAGGCCTAGGGCAGCACAAAACCAGGATAGACCACTGCCAATATACCTAGGCTCCATTACATGTGAGTGACCCAATTTTAAGGAATGAATTCACCATTGTTGTTTATTACCATCTGCTCTATCTATTGTTTTTTTTATATTTGCTGGACATCCTCTTCTGTATATACTCATATACACACAGGGTAAGTTATCCCTTTTATTTATTTATTCACTTCAGTTCTCCACTGTAGGTCTAAGTGTATCTTATACCATTGAATAAGAGTAAGTATATTCATATCCACTTTTGGTAGGTACTAATTGTCATGACAGTGACCCCTTCTCACAGAGTGTAACCCAGAGAAGAACGTATACCGGACCTTAGAGTGGCCGGACTAACATATAGAGTAGTCAAATGGATAGCCAGAGATCAAGGGAGTACAGAAGACGAATAAACGATAAGACCTAGCCAAAGTACGGGAAACCAGAGAGCAGAGTAGTCAAAAGGGAAAGCCAAAAGTCAATAACCAGGGAATCAACACTAAAGGAGAGTATGAGCACTAGAGGTACTAACAAGAACCACACTAGGGCGCCTTGCAAGTGCCAGGGGCGCCCTTTTATAGTGTGGGGTATTTTGCTTTAGAACCACACCCCCAGAAGGTCCGGGGGCGTGGTCGCGTGTGACCGACGTCGGCATTTACTTGCCGGCTACGGCGCCCATCTGTCGTATTATAAAAATATGCGCGGCGTGAGCGGCCGGCGTCAGAGGGGCTGTGCCACTCGCCGGAAGAGGATGCTGTGCGGCGTGGGACCGAGGAGGAAAGGTAAGGCATTGTTACAGTACCCCCCCTCTAGAACCGCCCACAGGGCGGGCAGAACGGCTCCTTTCAAACAAATGAACCAGGCGGGGGGCGTGAACATCGGAAGCATCCACCCATGAACATTCTTAGGGACCGTAACCCTTCCAATCCAAGAGATATTGAAGTCTCCCTCTAGAAATACGGGAATCCAAAATGGACTTTACCTCGTATTCATCTTGCTCTACAACAACAGGAGGAAGAGGTTTCGAGGGACTTCGAGTAAAACAATTACATATTAAAGGCTTGAGAAAAGACACATGAAATGAGTTAGGAATCTTCATGGTAGATGGCAAATGCAGTCTAAAGCATACAGGGTTGATGCGTTGAATGATTCGGAAAGGTCCTATAAAACGTGGTGCAAACTTCATGGACGGGACTTTAAGTTTTATGTTACGAGTACATACTCTATCCCCGACCATGAATGCGGGGGCAGCCCTTCGGTGCCTATCCGCATTGATTTTTTGAATCTTGGCCCTTTGAATCAAGATCTGTTTAACCCGTAACCAAGTTTCCTTCATATTCCGGACAGTGCTGTCCACACTTGGCATTCCAGTAGAAGAAAAGGAACTCGGAAGGGTAGTAGGGTTGAAACCGTAATTGATAAAAAAGGGACTGTGTTGAGTAGATTCATGCACCTGATTGTTGTGGGCAAATTCTGCCCATGGCAGCAAGTCAACCCAATCATCTTGATGTTCCGAAGTAAAACAGCGGATATACTGTTCTAGACATTGATTCATTCTTTCTGTAACCCCATTAGATTGGTAGGAAGAAGAAAGACTAAGGTTGATACCCAATTGTTTACAAAATGCTCTCCAGAACAGTGAAACAAATTGCGGACCCCTGTCGGAAACAATATCTTGGGGTATTCCATGTAACCAGACAACTTCCCTTATAAACACAAAAGCCAGTTCAGAAGAAGAAGGTAATTTGACAAGTGGGACCAGATGGGACATTTTAGAGAATCTGTCTATAATAGTCAATATAACGCTATGATTCTTAGAGCGTGGTAGGTCCACTACAAAATCCAGAGCGATACTTGACCAGGGTGTATTTGGAATCGGCAATGGCATGAGAAGACCAAAAGGACAGCCTTTGGGAGATTTAGTCGAGGAACAGATACTACATGCAAGAACGAATTCCCGAACATCTTTCTTGTATGAAGGCCACCAGAACTGCTTCTCAAGCAACAATTCTGTTTTATGCATTCCTGGGTGCCCTGCCAATTTGGAATTATGCACAAGGGAGAGGACCCTGTTGCGATAAGTTAAGGGCACGAACAATTTTCCCTGGGGAACAGTTAATGAAGAACGATCCTGGAATTTAGTAAGTTCTTCCATCAATCCCAAAGAGATTTTAGCATGTACAGTGGCAACTATGTGGTCAGTAGGGATTATAGAGGACAACACGTCTTCAGGAGGTGATAAATGTTCATATTGGTGGGATAGGGCATCAGCTTTCGTATTTTTCGACCCCGGTCTATATGTGACAATGTAATTGAAACGGGTTAGGAATAATGACCACCGGATTTGCCTGTCGGACATTTTTTTTGTTTCTCCGAAATAAGAAAGGTTCTTATGGTCAGTAAGAATGGTGATAGGGCAGGGTGACCCTTCAAGCAAGTGACGCCATTCTTTAAGGGCCGAAATTATAGCCAACAATTCCCTATCTCTTGTATCATATCTTTTTTTCGTTTCCGTTAACTTCTTGGAAAAGAAACCACATGGATGTAGGGGTTGATCATCAGAAGCTCTTTGGGATAGTACCTGTTTCTGATGCATCTACCTCAAGTAGAAAAGGGCGGGAAGGATTGGGATGACTTAAGACTGGGGCTGAAGAAAAAGCCTCTTTTAACCTCTCAAAAGCTCTTTTAGCCTCTAGACCCCATTCTATATGATTCCCTCTCTTTTTAGTCATGGCAATAATAGGGGCGGTTATAGAGGAAAACCCCTTAATAAATTTCCGGTAATAATTAGCAAACCCCAGGAAGCGTTGGATGGCTTTCAGTCCAACAGGCAAGGGCCATTGCTGAATAGCTTCTAGCTTTTTTGGTTCCATTTGAAAACCGGTTCCCGATATGATGTAACCTAGGAAATGCACTTCCTCTTTATGAAGCAAGCATTTCTCTAGCTTACAATAGAGTCCATTTTTTAATAATTTAGAAAGAATTAACCTAACATGTTTATAGTGTTCTTCCATGTTCTTAGAGTAGATCAATATATCGTCCAGATAGACTATTACAAACATTTGTAAATAATCCCTTAAAACATCATTAATGAAGTCTTGGAAGACTGCAGGGGCATTACATAACCCGAAGGGCATGACCCGGTACTCGTAGTGACCATAGCGAGTATTAAATGCGGTCTTCCATTCATGCCCTTTCTTAATCCTGATTAAATTATATGCTCCCCGCAAATCCAATTTAGTAAAGATAGTTGCTCCTTGCAACCTGTCGAAGAGTTCAGTAACTAATGGAATCGGATAAGCGTTCTGTATAGTTATCTTATTTAATCCTCTATAATCAATGCAGGGTCTTAAGTCTCCCTCCTTTTTGGAAACAAAGAAAAAAACGGCGCCCGCTGGAGATGATGATTTAGTAATAAACCCTTTTCTTAAATTTTCTTTAATGTATTCTTCTAATACTTTATTCTCAGCTATAGAAAGGTGATATACAGTGCCTCTAGGGGGCGTAGTGCTGGGTAACAGGTCGATGGCACAGTCGTATGCACGGTGAGGTGGTAATTTGTCTGCCTCTCATGGTTCAAAGACCGCTTTAAGATCAGAC
>OW240924.1:82794524-82820519 GCA_933207985.1 Pelobates cultripes
TGAGGGAGTTAAACTTTCTTAGAATCTATGAAACGCCGTTAGCGGCTGTCTGGACGATGTAGTGTCTGGCAGGAGGGGGAGCACTGTGCTTTGTACTTCCCTCCCACCAGTCACTCAGGTCTCGTGCCCCAAAGCCCGGAATGCCCTAAGGTGGCTGCCTGTGCCGTCTTGTGGTTGCGCCAGCCCTGCATGTATGGGCTATCTCTATTCAGCACGCGCAAGCAGACTCCACATAATACAGTTAAAACCAACAGCCCCTTTAACCCCTTAAGGACACATGACATATGTGACATGTCATGATTCCCTTTTATTCCAGAAATTTGGTCCTTAAGGGGTTAATAACACCATATTTCCTATACGTTCACTTTTGTTTCCTGCTGCTCTGCGAGGCACAATTTTCACTCTATTTCATAATAACTGTCATTTTTATGTTTACTTTTAGAAACTATAGCTGTCGCTATCTTTGCTGACATATTTGTTTGCTATCTCTAGACAATTCCAGGGCTCTTTTTGATATTCTTATTTCTTTTTAATTATTCATTGCTTTTGAATAACGATTGTAGTCAATTTTAATGTATAAACCGGATCTTTTCATTGCATCCTATTTAAAGAATTGCTGCACTTTCCATTAGAAATTGTATTTAAATTATTAATTAGAACTCTGCCTTTAGATTATAGTTACAAACCCAAGTATGTGTTTATCAAAGCAATACAGGGTAGCAACGCCAGGCATTGTGTCACAGGATTTCTGTCAGGAATGGAGATACCCTAACTCGCAAACCTAAAGGAACAGGTACCGGTCCTTAGAGTGGCTGGGCTAGTGCCTGAGACAGATAAATTGAAATGTCTGCAAGCAGACAGAGTAACGAGAGACAGGCCGCGGTCTAGGAGAGCAGAGATACACCGAATACATAGTCATATCGATGTCAAAATAACAGAGAGCAAGAATGGTTAAACGAGTTGAGGTCACATAACAGTAACTCCAATACACCGTATGAATGCACTCTCAGGTAACAAGAACCATGACAGGACATGGAAACAAGGACAGCCAGGAAGTATATATGTTACAGTCAAAGTGCAGAAATCAGTTAATGTGCACATTACCTAGTTAATCTGCAGATTAACTAGGGCGATCAGTTAAAGTGCAGAAAATGATTTTGTTTCTCAAATATTTCTCACATTACCTAGGTAAAATGTACATTACCTACTAGGCACTCATTAAAGTGCAAAAAAATCATTCTGTCCTCCATCTCTCTGAGGGGCTCTCAGCTCTGGAGGACACCACGGTGTGCACAGGTTGCTGTTCTGTTCTTGTCTGGACCACAGAGTCACATACCTCTTCAAACAGTTATCCCGAACTGGTAAGAAACGAGGAGCCCCCACCACCACAAGAGACCGAGCGCTTCCTGCACATTATGCAACAACACCCAGAAATGATCCCAGCAGATGCTCTCCACTGTTCTCAATATCATCATATATTTGAAGACTGTCGGAATCAGTGGTCCATGAGCAGACCTCTCCTTGGTCTCATTCTCCCCAATGAGAGAAGTATTTCTCGGACTTATGGAGCAGCATTGTTAGTAGCCTGACCCCCTCTGAGAAGCAACAAGCCATGCGTCTATGCTTTGAGAATTTGATGGTGGAGGGCATTGAAAGGAACTTGCTCACAAAAAGAATCGAGACAGGTTCACCCAGAATCTTTCTGCCTTCAGACGAGAAGTAAACGACTCTGCAGAGACTGCACTGAAAGGGTTAAACAGGTTCTGCGAGGACGTTGTTTTTTGTAATAAATCATTTCCTCTTTTGCCGATGGGAAAAAAACAAACATTTTGCACTTTAACTAGACTGAAGCAGTTAATTTGCACATTACCTAGGTAAAGTGCAGAAAATTCTTGATTCCGCACTTTAACTGAGCAAATCAGTTAATCTGCAGATTAACTAGGTAATGTGCACATTAACTGATTTCTAACTTTAACTTTAACATTTACACCCAGTGCTAGGCTGTGATTGGTTAGGGGACCATCATGTCACAAGTGTCTTTACATCATCAAAAAACGCCACATAGAGTGACATTATAAAATGAGACCAATGTAAGGGTTCCATGTCATATATGATGTCATAATGAGGTACCAGGAAGCTAGGAATGAGTGGGCGTGCATCAGAACACAGAAAATACATAATTTCTGTGACCACACAGCACTGCGAGGGACAGATATTGTGACTATGTCATATCTAAATGGATGGGATAAAAATGCCCTTCCCACAAATGATTGTTTAAATTTTTATGGTGTAACATAGAAACAAAGAATATGACGGCATATAAGAGCCATTCGGCCCACCTACTCTGCCCAATTTTCTAAATACTTTCATTAGTCCCTGGACTGATCTTATATCTAGGATAGCCTTATGCCTATCCCACGCATGCTTAAACTCCTTTACTGTGTTAACCTCTACCACTTCAGCTGGAAGCCTATTCCATGCATCCACTACCCTCTCAGTAAAGTAATACTTCCTGAAATTATTTTTAAACCTTTGGCCCTCTAATATAAGACTATGTCCTCTTGTTGTGGTAGTTTTTCTTCTTTTAAATATAGTCTCCTCCTTTACTGTGTTGATTCCCTTTATGTATTTAAATGTTTCTATCACATCCCCCCTGTCTCGTCTTTCCTCCAAGCTATACATGTTAAGATCCTTTAACCTTTCCTGGTAAGTTTTATCACGCAATCCATGAACCAGTTTAGTAGCCCTTCTCTGAACTCTCTCTAAGGTATCAATATCCTTCTGAAGATACGGTCTCCAGTACTACGTACAATACTCCAAGTGAGGTCTCACCAGTGTTCTGTACAATGGCATGAGCACTTCCCTCTTTCTGCTGCTAATACCTCTCCCTATACAACCAAGCATTCTGCTAGCATTTCCTGCTGCTCTATTACATTGTCTGCCTACCTTTAAGTCATCAGAAATAATCACCCCTAAATCCCTTTCCTCAATTGCTAAGGTTATGACTATCAAATATTCTGTACTCTGCCCGTGGGTTTTTACATCCAAGATGCATTATCTTGCACTTATCCACACTAAATGTCAGTTGCCACAGCTCTGACCATTTTTCTAGTTTACCTAAATCATTTGCTATTTGGCTTATCCCTCCTCTTTGTATCATCAGCAAAAAGACATACCTTACCATCAAGACCTTGCAATATCACTAATTAAATAATGGGTCCAAGTACAGATCCTTGGGATACCCCACTGGTGACAAGCCCATGCTTCGATTATACTCCATTATATTTGAAGCAGATCTTGTTACCAGTGAGGTACCACTGGGATCTGAACTATCTGTGTAGTCATCAGTATTGATTTGAGGTGTGTATTAATAAATATATATTACTCTTTGCATTGATGATAGGATAACAGCCCTATACAAATCATTAAAGACTATATACAAAACACCTTTGTTGTGATAAATAAAGTTAATGCATTGCTGAACTATAATTATCTTGCCTCACCCACAACCGTCTTTAATATAGGACAAAATGGGCAGCGACACGCAAAGCAGCTTCATATAACATTATTCTCTCAGTGTTTATCCTGTTTCCAACTGATCACGTATTATTTCAAGAGTTGACCTACCAAACACACTGCTATGTATTGTGCTTCATTGACAGGGAGCTAAGATAGAGGCGCCCTGCTACATGGTAAAGTGGTGTGAATTGAAGCATTTAATTTTTGTTTTTTTCACACCTCACAAATATGTATTAGTTCAAATGGTGATAAATGTGACTGTTCATTTGTAAGAGTTTTTCAAGTAGCAGGATTCTAACTCGGATTCTTGCTAGTTAATTCAAGCAGCATTGGTGCCAAGTATATAGATTTTGTGTTTGCTTTAAGCTGCTGTTTGTTTTGTTTTGTTTTGAGATGACCATAGGCGTATGACCATTTTTTGTTGGCAGTCCAATGAAGGGATCTGGAATCAGATGACAGGAGTCACTTGATCGTTCTCTGTTTGATAAGTCACACGGTAGTGTTTGTAGGGTGCCAGGTCGACCACACTGAGAGAGCCACACGTCAGCCCGGAATACTGGTGGGTAGATTGTAGCATACCATTCATTGTAACGAGAGAGCAAAGCATTCAGTGTAGCAGGAACACATTTGGCTATTTCCCCTTTTTATTCTTTCTTTAACATCCACAGTGAAAGCGTTTATTGAGTCAAATAATTTGACTGGTTATATTTTCTGTATAATCCAGTGAAGAAACTAAAAAGTCAAAAGCTGAAATACTTAGTTTGGTAATACGAAACCTATTTCTAACAATAATCTTCCTTTTTACTTTCTTTTTATACAAGGCATGATTTTCCTGGCTATAATAGATAATATATAAATAATTAATCATAGCTAATTCTAACAAAAATCGTATTGCTGTCTGTAAGTCGAATTTTATTTCTTCCTGTGTTTGGGGCCAATTTGAAACTTTTACCGTGTTTAGTTAATGGTTGAATTGGACTGCCCCTTTTTTTTAAATTTATTTTTACACATATTTACAAATTACTATATGTTGGGGAAAAAAGACTAAAGTTGATAAAGTTCAAACAAATTGTTGCCATTTCCAATAATGCCACAAAAAAAATCCTTCTTGACTCCATAATGGCAATCCGATTTCTCCTTCAATCAACAACCTGTTCACATTATTTATATCCTTGAATATTATGTTTATGCAAAAAAAAAAAAAATCAGACCTTTTTTAAAACTATCGATATGTAAGGATGCATCCAGTGGCGTACATACCAGGGTCGCAGGGGTCGCGGCTGCGACCGGGCCCGGCCCACCAGGGGGCCCGGCCGCCCCTGCGACCCGGTATGTACCCACAGGGCCAGCCTCTTCTCCTGGGGGGCCCAGGAGCCGGCCACCTCAGGGCCCCCTGAGGCTGGCCCTGCTGTCACCGGGCAGGCAGGCGGGAGGGCGCGCGAGGGAGCACTCAGCTCCCTCGCGCACCGCACTGATGCCAGAGCCGGAAGATGACGTCATCTTCCGGCTCCGGCATCCCTATGCGGCGCGCGAGGGAGCTGAAGAGGGAGCTGAAGAGGAAGCACTCAGAGCAGAGTGCTCCCTCGCGCGCCGGCCCCCCAGACAGCCAGCCCACCCAGTGACCGGCCGCCCAGGAGCCCAGCAGCACCACCACTGGACCCCAGGGAATCCCCCCAGCACTCCAAAAAGTAAGGAGGCTGGGGGGATTCAATTTAAAAAAAAATGTGTTTGTGTGTGTGTTAGTGTGTGTGTTTGTGTGTTAGTGTGTTTGTGTGTTAGTGTGTGTGTTTGTTTGTGTTAGTGTGTTAGTGTGTGTGTGTGTTTGTTTGTGTTAGTGTGTGTTTGTGTTAGTGTGTGTGTCAGTGAGTTTGTCTGTTAGTGAGTGTGTGTTTGTCAGTGAAAGTGTATGTTTTGTAAGTGAGTGTGTATGTATGTCTGTCGCTGAGTGTGTCTCTGTCAGTAAATGTGTGTGTCTGTTAGCTAGTGTGTATGCGTCTGTTCGTGAGAGTGTGTGTCTTCAGCATTTACCTTTCTCCAGCGTCGGACTCCCTTGGCGCTGGGGATCCCTCCGCCTCTCGGCTCCGAATGCACATGTGCGGCAAGAGGCGCGCGCGCGCATTTAAACCGCCCGTAGGAAAGCATTACTCAGTGCTTTCCTATGGACGTTCAGTGTCTTCTCACTGTGATTTTCACAGTGAGAATCGCGGAAGCTCCTCTAGCAGCTGTCAGTGAGACAGCCACCAGAGGCTGGATTAACCCTCAGTGAAACATAGCCGTTTCTCTGAAACTGCTATGTTTTCAGCTGCAGGGTTAAAACTAGAGGTGTTGCTGCTCTGGACACTTGTATTAAGGTGGTGGGGCTTAGTGAGCTATTTGTGGTTAGATATAACCTTCAAGTACTGTTGTATTACCTTTGACAGGTTATTTTCACTTTATTTTTCATTCTCACTTTATTACCTCCTCTATCCTTTCGATTTCTATACCAGAGTGTTAACCCTGTGGGGTCTGGTGCATGACACCATTTACTACATATTGCTACATGTATCTTTGCTACTACTCTGTTATGAGTGAGTCTGTTACACTGTGTAGAGATTGATACATGTGTGCGTAGTTATAGCTCTGCAGAAACCAGGCCCTTTGTATCCATTTCTTTTTAGAACTCTGTTTGTTCTCTAGTTTTCCAATAAAAGTTGTTTATTATTTTTCTTGAGACATCATTTTGGGGTGGCCTGAAGGTGACCAGCCCGTTTTCTTTACGGGGTGATCATATCCTTCACCTTTTTTCTTTTGTGCTCTATGCAGGGTTATGCCCTTTTTGCCACCCCACTAACCCTCCCTTTTCTGGTACTCCCTATTAGGTTGTTTACCTGGGAAGTACTTTTTTCTATATTAAAACTAGAGGGACCTGGCACCCAGACCACTTCATTGAGCTGATGTGATCTGGGTGTCTGTAGTGGTCGCAGCCCTGCAACCCCTGTGACCAGGTGCCCGCCGCCATGTGTTGCGGCCCCAACCCGCGCCGAGTAAACGCGGGGGGTGGGGCCCACGGATCAATTTTTGCACCGGGGCCCCATGGGTCATGTGTACGCCACTGGATGTATCCCCTTACTCTACGCCACTAACCTGGTGCTCCTACCTCTCCAAGTAGGCACCAAATCCAGTTCACTCACTCAGACACCTTTTACCAGCATTTCGGACACTAGATGATGTAGCTCCACCCCTTTGAAGACATAATTAACTTTCAACATTCTTTAGTATGCCTTCTACTCAAAATCACAGCTGACGCCAGCTCCTATTTTGGGGTTGTGGCTACGTAGGAAACACCCCAGACCTATGAATACTTGATCTTTACATCTGTTCAGTGCCTTGTTATAGTTTTCTAATTGGTTATCCGAGAGTGCTGCCCTTAATTGCTTGATTACTGATTTATTGATCCCTGTTTATATTGACCATTCTGATTTCTGTGTTCCTGACCATTGGCTTGTTTTTTTGCCGTTCAGTATACCTCGATTATCCCTTGACATTGTTTTTTCTAGGTACTTTGTACGGTAAGCCTGGTCACTCTAAGGTCCGGTAATATGCATCTCTCTATTCTGTGTGCTGAGTGACGTCTCTTCTGACGGTATAGAATATGATAAGAAAATCAATGTAGATAGAGAATTTCACATCTTTATTCTTCTTACTGTAAAAAACTCTTTCCTCTGCTGTATGTGAAAACTCCTTTTTTCCCAGTTTCGACAGATGACCTCTTGTCTGTTGTCTTTTCCTGCTAATAAACAGGTTAGCACATAGCGGTTTGTACTGACCCTGTATATGTTTGTATACTGCTGTCATATATTTTCTTCTGGTTTGTTTAATATATTTGGTGTGAGTTGGACGTACTTTAATTCCATTACTATTTTTACTTTGTTTGACTAAAATTCAGTTAATGTCAGTGATTTTGTGTGTATGTGCCTGCTAGTGAATGAGCTTGTATGTTTGTGTGTCAGTATGCTTGTACAGCTGTAGTGAGCATGCGTTTGCAACAGTGAGCTTGTCTGTAGTTAGCTTGTGTGTGTGTCAGTGAGCTTGTCTGTAGTGAGCTTGTGTGTGTCAGTGAGCTTATCTGTAGTGAGCATGTGTGTGTCAGTGAGCTCGTCTGCAGTGAGCTTGTGTGTGCCAATGAACTTGTCTGTAGTGAGCTTGTGTGTGTCAGTGAACTTGTCTGTAGTGAGCTTATGTGTGACAGTGAACTGTAATGAGCATGTGTATATATATATATATATATATATGTGTGTGTGTGTGTGTGTGTGTATATATATATATATGTGTGTATGTATATATATATATATATATATATATATGTATATATATATATATATATATATACATACACCTACACCTACACACAAGCTCACTACAGACAAGCTACATTGCACAATGACTTATGAGGCTGGCATACATTTTCTTCCACGTCTGCTTTGTATCCCCAGTTCATCCCTGGGGGGTCTCCACACTGTTTTCAAGTCTCATAGAATGTAATAGTTTTATTTACAAAAACCCTCACCTAAGCAACAAATAATGGGGGTTTAGTTATGGTATATGATCATACATTGCATAAGCCTGCCACAACGTCAATATACCACATTCTTGGCAGGTCCTACTCCAACACCCTAATGCCTGCTCTTATGAGGTTAATTCACTTACTTGGGAAATGCAAATTGCAAATGCTTCCTCTTGAGATTCTCTGCAGGGCAAGGTTAAAAAGGGCCCTGGAATTGTGTATATATAGCTGTATTAGTCCTGTAGAAAAGTTATCAAAATATTAGAGTATTGTAGTATGTAATAATATCTTTTTTTGACTAACATAATACTTAACCCCTTAAGGACACATGACATGTGTGACATGTCATGATTCCTTTTTATTCCAGAAGTTTGGTCCTTAAGGGGTTAAAAGACAAGCTTTCAACAATTTTCCTCTTTCCTCATGTCTTAAAGTTAAAGCCCACATTTTCTAAGATGTCATCGCACATCCACCAGCCTTAATAGGTTAAAGACTTCTCATTGAGGTGCATTGGGAAGTCTGTGATTGGACAGCCACAAAAAGTCTGGGTGGGGTTAGAAAGGCTTGCAAAGGATTCAGGCAAAAGAAGTGTATCTTTTGCAAGCTGTTTTAGATATACCTAAAATGAAAAAAAAAAATACATAATTAAATGTATGCATGTTTTTATTGAGGTTTATATGCTAAACAGTGATTTATTTATTTTTGTTGTTGATTTTTTTTTTTTTATTTGAGCGGCAGAGTGCCCTTTTAAATGGCACAAAAACAAATCTTCCACCTTTTCTCAATCCCTAAGGTAGCAGGTTAAAATACACATATTTTCGTGTCATTACTAGTGACAAGAAAAACAGGTGAAAAATATTTAATTTTTCCCCTGAGCAGGCATTCCAGTGAAAGCTTACCTTTCCTGGACCTTTTACCTCTACTACAAGCAGATCATTAACAGAAAGAGATTTCACACGCAGATTTTAGAGTTAGAGAATAAATAAATCACTTCTTATTTTGTTCTTCGAACACTTACCTCAGTTTTATTGGTCTACCCATTATACACTGCCTGGCCAAATAACAGTCACCACCAAAAACAAAAAGGTCACACACTCTAATATTTTGTTGGACCCCCTTTACTTTGATTACGGCACGCATTCGCTGTGGCATTGTTTCGATAAGCTTCTGCAATGTCACAAGATTTATTTTTGTCCAGTGTTGCATACATTTTTCAACAAGATCTTGTATTGATGATGGGAGAGTCGGACCACTGTGCAAAGACTTCTCCAGCACATGCCAAAGGTTCTCAGTGGGGTTAAGGTCTGGACTCTGTGGTGGCCAATACGTGTTTGAAAATGTCTCATGCTCCCTGAACCACTCTTTCACAATTTGAGCCCGATGAATCCTGGCCTTGTCATCTTGGAATATGCCGTGCCATCAGGTAAGAAAAAATCCATTGATGGAATAACCTGGTCATTCAGTATATTCAGGTAGTCAGCTGACCTCATTCTTTGGGCACATAATGTTGCTGAACCTAGACCTAACCATCTGCAGCAACCCAAGATCATAGCACTGCCCCCACAGGCTTGTACAGTAGACACTAGGCATGATTAGTGCATCACTTTATCTGCCTCTCTTCTTACCCTGATGTGTCCATCACTCTGGAACAGAGTAAATCTGGACTCATCAGACCACATGACCTTCTTCCATTGCTCCAGAGTCCAATCTTTATGCTCCCTAGCAAATTGAAGCCTTTTTTTCTGATTAGCCTCACTGATTAGTGGGTTTCTTAAGGCTACACAGCTGTTCAGTCCCAATCCCACGAGTTCCCTTCACATTGTGTGTGTGGAAATGCTCTTACTTTCACTATTAAACATAGCGCTGTTTTTCTACGATTTGATTTCACCAAACGTTTAAGTTATCGCCGATCACGATCAATCAGGATTTTTTTCCGACCACATCCTTCCAGTTTTTAAAACTGCGTTGGGCAGTTCTTAACCCAATTTTAGTAGTTTCTGCAATCTCTCTGCTTGATGCATGCCAATGATTTGACCCTTCTCAAACAAATCGGCCTGTCTTTTGAATACGATTTCTCTTTTTATATGATAAGCCTGGCCATATGAATGCAACATTTGGAATTTTTGAGGACACACATAAACATTGTTGATGGGTTCTACACTTTAGGCATCCCACTTGGAGATCAAGCTTGGAGTAGTTTCAAGAATGGAACAAGCTTGTGTAGGGTAGACGCAATTGCTTTGGACTAACTTACACGCATATTTATGATGTTGTGATGTCCCTGAGACCAGGTTACAGCTCAGGTTAGATCCCATGATGCTCTGCATGCATTATGATGATCTTAGTATGACATAGCATCATGGAAGCTGTAGTTTTAAAACATCTCGGATCTATCTTTTGAGCACCCCTGGCTTAGATGGTAGAGGAACATGACTCTAGCCCAGCTTGCAAACATAGGTGACTGTTGTCTAGACTGGAAGATGCTGAGACATTGTGACAGAACAAAAGGAAAGTTGGAGTAAGACCAGAACACCAGTAGAAACCCAGAGCTTTGGTATTATGGTGGGATAGGGTTTTGTATCTTTTTTTTGGTCGATAATATTGTTTTAAGATGGATTTCATAGACTATATCCAAACCAATTCCAAGTGTTCTACTAATAGTTTTGAAAATAGCGCATAAATATTTGAAGAGACTGTAAGCATTTTGAAGTAAGCTTCCCTGTATCAAACCGTATTTCAAAGTGATGGAAATGTAATTTGGATAGATTTGAAAACTATAAAGGAGAGAGCTGTTCACTGGGTGTACATGAGCAATTTATCAATCTATACCAGACCTGCATAACTTGGCAGTAGGTAGGAGCTAAACTTCTTCCAGCCGCAGATAGGTTTTTAGACTTCACTTTCCAAGTAAAGGTATTAAATTACATATAATACAGATACACACGCACACACTGACAAACATTCAGATACACACCTGGACAAACATACAGACACACACACACACACACACACCGACACACACACACTGAAAGATATACAGTTATACAAATATACACTGTTATAGTCACTCTCCAGTTTCCTACCTTTTGTGCAGGAGGGTATGCTGATAACATGTATAAAATTCTGCATGAGGAGTTTTTCACGGTTAACTCCCCTTCTTTGGGGGAGAGGGAGGGCATTCTCCATAACTTTGTCCCTTAGGTTGTGTTATGGCACATCTCTCTAATGTGTCTTGCAACTGGCTTGTCTGATGTGGCATTTCGGATAGATGTTTTGTGATAACTGATCTTTTAGGGCATGTATAGTTTTACCCACATAGGAGATATAACGCAAGCTCTGCCTGACCTTTAAAGAAACTTTGAAGTTTGATTGGTCTGCCTGTTCTGGGGTGGGTACACACTTCTCCTTTTATTATGCCCCTGCAGTGGTTACAGTGGAGGTAGATATATGTCCCAAACAATGGTTTACAGAGAAATGGATTCTTTTGCATACATGCATCAGGCATTACTACCATGTTTCTAATGGTTTTGCCTCTTCTCCATGCAAATAAAGAGGAGGCGGCAGGGTCTTTAAACATGTGCCGAATGTTCTTATTAAGTTGCAAAATATGCCAGCTGGATTTAACACTTTCAACAGTCTACAATAAACTAGCTGCACAGAAATCAGCTCATCCCTTATTTACTAAGTATTTTTTTTTCTACTTTGTATTAGAAAAGAAATGACTTTTCATCATTTTGGTCAGCTTCTTAGTAGATTGCTAATAATCTTGTGGTAATTCCATAAGACTACCAAAAAGGGGTCCCACAAGGGTACCAATTTAGGGAGTTATCTGCTAAACTGATGCAAGATGTAGCTACAGCACCGTTGGGAATTTCATTAGTCTGAATGGAATTTCTAAACTAAAATAATGACCAAATTTCATCCAAAAACGAATGAACAAATGGACAAAATTCACTTAAGGCAAAATATATATATTTTTTTTTTCTATGTGTTTTTGTACATTTTCCTTTGGATCTGTGTATGTTGGTTTGTTAGACTTTTTCCTCTACTTCCTATTTATAACAATTAAATTACATGCCAATCTTTAATCTGTAGCCATGTGGCACGTTCATCCTATTTTGTAAACAAATACACCAGACAGATACATGCCAGGCAAATGCAAGTAGCAAATTAAATAGTTCTAACTGTAATATGCACAGCCTTCCTAAACACTTCCTGTAATGAGAGATCTAATGTTTAAACTTCCTTTGTTGCACAGTATGTTTAATTTAGAATTTATTATCTCCTGCATGCCTTCTAGACCCTGCTGGAGTCTCTTGTGTGTGATTAAAGTTCAATTTACAGAGCAGGAAATAAAAACTTCTAAAGCAAATTAACGTCTGATTGAAAATGAAACCATTTTATTCTTAGTCTGTCAGTCACAACTTACGGAGGTGTGGCTAGGGCTGTATTAACAGAAACATGATCTACACACTAAAGTTTCCAAATAAAAAACAATGGAGTACATTAGTGAATCCCACATTCAGTTAGACAGAACACACATATATGGATGGTACCATATAAATAGATTGGCATGTCGGAGAATCATGCATTACATAAAAAAATAAAAATAAAGTGAAGTGGAAAACCCAAGCCGTCATATCATTGGATAGGCAATTCAGTAAAAAGCTTTATATTATAATAATTCAAATGATGATTATTTTTTTTCTCTTTCAAGGGATAAGTGCAGAGCTTGCAATACACAATGTGAAAGCGTGGCAAATGTGGTTAATAAAACATCACTATAATGTATCAAGTCAAGAAAAGGCAAAGCCAACCCAATCACAGTGTATCCCCTGCCACGTTTAAATACCACACCACTTGCCGAATGCTGTGTATAGTGACATCACCATGTAAATAGCACTGTCTTATTTCCTATTGGTTAATATATTTAACGGCAAAGAAGGCCTGCAAATCCTGGACTAATTTGCTCCAGCACTCACTGCCTATCAATAGCATCCAAACTTGGGTGGATTTGTACAGATAATGCAGAAGGGGAAGTTTTTTGTCTTGGCGGAAGGAGAGGGTCTAGACCTTGTATGTCTGGAGATCTATGTTACTTTTTAAACTGTCAGAAAACGTTTGACAAACACAGAGTACTCGGTGCACCATCCATAGCCACTACAAAATGCGTTGGTGATTGTGGTGTTTAATATGTCCCTTAACCAACACTAACCAACTTACAGTTTGTAATAGTTTACTATGTCGCTCTGCATATAATTATGCTTGTTTACCCAGTAAAATGTTACCCTTTGTGTTAATTTGAATAAAAGTTATTCTGCCAAGTGTAACTAACAGATTATAGGCCCAGTACATGCTGTTGCTATCTTGGGGGAAAGTAACTGATACTTCTTCAACAGAAAGTAAAAAGTGTTCTGAGCTGTCCGTAAACTGATTAATAAGGTATTAAAAGATGGCAGGAGGGGCTGAGGTTACATTTATATTGGCTAAGATAAGATAAATAGAAACTCTTGGATGTGGACATTTCCAGTTTAAAATGTTCCCCAGTTTAAAGGAACTCTCTGAACACCTACATTAGATGATACGATGCATAATATGATACAATATTTTACATTATCTGAAGTATTGCACAGTGCAGTATGGGATAAATCGGGATGTAAATTATGGGAAAGAAAAAATACCAACATTATCATTTTTCCAGATGTTTGAGAATGATATTGTTTTATTACATTTCTAGTCTGAAAATATTTTATGTAGATTTGCAAAAATGAATATTTAAGAAGACTATTTAAATGTATCAAGGTTATTCACGCAACTCTCTAAATTTTCATAAATTAGATCTGAATTAAAAGCTATAAATTCTGCAACTTAGACGTAGACAGACCATTACAATTTTGGCCTCGGATGCAAGTTTTGAGAATAACCCGGTGTATGTTGCATTCTCCCACAATAAAAAGTGCAATGGTATTAAAAAAAAAATAAAATAATAATCTACTAAAACTGACCTGATTTAGGTGTAAGAGGATATGCAATATATTTCTGAGCTGAGGAAATACTGTGGATATTGATAATCAGACGGAATGGTGGAATCTAAAATGACTGGCTTTCTAAAAGAGTAGACAGGCCTCGACTAACACAATATATCTGCTGTCCAGGTGACCATCAGTAACAAAACCCCATCAGTGCTGATCTAGCCCTGTTAGTAGTCATCCAGTGCCTAATCTGTACGCGTTGTACGCATTGGAGGACTGTGCGCTCGATAGTCTCTATGGTGCTAGAGAAGAAGTGTGGAGTTTTGTCTTTTTTAACCTCTATCTCTTGTTATCCAGCAATTTTTCCTTTGAGATTTTTTTTATGTGTGCCCTACCCTAACCTCTACATGCTGCTTCTGCTAAAACACCTCTGTGAAATGTTCACAGGAGTAGTGATTAATTCGGGACACCGAATGTTATCATAATGGCGGGAGCGGTTTTGCCATCCACATTAATTTGAACTAGGATTTAGGTGCCCCTTCGCCATCTGATGTCCATCCCACCACTACAGTTAGACCACGCAAATTGGGATATGACGCAAGTGGTTCTGGGTTCCTATCAGCCCCATAGAACCACTCTGGGTTCTCCACCTGAATGCTGATGTCCTGATAGCATCATCTAATTTTGTTTGCTCACTTTTAAAATTGTTATGTAAGCAGAGATTTATCTGCTATTGAAAGCCTTTAATGTAGCTGTGTAAAGCATTCTAGATTCCTTGGAGATTTACAGTCTTCTCTCTCTCCCTCTATTTTTTTTTTTTTTTTGGCAGCTGATTCATGTTTTTCAAAGCAGACTCTTGTCTATATTCGAGTTTTGGCTCTGAGTTGCTCGAGAGGGGTGTGGAAAATCCTTCCCTTTCAGGAAATCACACATTGCAGCTCTGAGCTAATGATTTCTATTTAGCACAAAACATATACACAATACACAAAGCAGAGAAATCGATGGCAATGCTATTCTGTTACCCTCTTCACACGGATATCTGATCTACGGCATTGCAGTGACTTAGCACTACAACTCACAGAATGCTAGGTAGACAAGTGCTTCACAGATGTGATGATACAATGTTACCTACTAATGCATGTAGGTAAGGAAGCTAACGAGGCATAACCCTGGT
Organism: Pelobates cultripes; assembly: GCA_933207985.1. Taxonomy (NCBI): domain Eukaryota; kingdom Metazoa; phylum Chordata; class Amphibia; order Anura; family Pelobatidae; genus Pelobates; species Pelobates cultripes. The sequence continues at coordinate 82,809,733 of OW240924.1, forward strand.
ACTGTAGCTGTCTGTAGACTGCTGATGATATGCCACCCTTCTTAAAATAGCAATGGGCTGGATTACATAGTACCTGACTGTCACTCAGAGCCTGACAATGAGTTCTCACTTATGCACACATAAACCTCTCCCACTGCCACTGTGACTTTTTAATGACCTCTCATCCATATTTTGTATCATCTGCTGTCTCCTCTGTCAACTGCTCTGCCTCTTTCACTGCCTCCTCAGTACATTTCCCATCCTGTCCACCCTGCTATTGTCCCACGGTTGATAGAATATATTCCAAGTACAGCTATTCCAATTCATTATTTTACCAATGCATCTTCTTTTTCAATCCCTCCCTCCTCTTCCTACTCACCCACATTACCTTACTGCATATCCAACCACCATGTTGCTCCAAGTTCATACCAGCTGTATTCAGTTTATTTCTCAATAACATCCCTCCACATGTAATCACCCCACAGGTACTCCCCCAGAACACCTCCTCAAAGTACTTTAGTCAGTAGATCACCCCAAAGCCATATCCCTCTCCCAACAGCCATATCCCTTCCCAAATAAGCTCCCCACAGCCATATCCCTCCCCAAATAATCTCCCCACAGCCATATCCAGGTTTTCTGCCTTCTTTTGGATCAACAGGAAAAACAAATGTGAGGAAGGCTGAACTTGATGGACGGAAGTCTCTTTTTGGCTATGTAACTATGTAATATCCCTCCCCAAATAATCTCCCCACAGCCATATCCCTCCCCAAATAATCTCCCACCAGCCATATCTCTCCCCAAATAATCTCCCACCAGCCATATCTCTCCCCAAATAATCTCCCACCAGCCATATCCCCCCTGCAAGCCTAATCTCTTACACACATACACAATTACAAATCGACATCAACCCCTAGATCTCTACAGATAGTGGAGAGGACAGGAGAAAAAGTGTTTTATAAATTTGTATGTCTTTTATAATTTATTATAATTTTATTTTATTTAAAGCAGTCACCTGATGTAGAAAGATACGTCACTAGTATAGTGTTCTGCAACGTAACTGATGGAGGTCATGCTTAGGAACAGAACTTGCCGCACAGCCCTTTAGGTAGCATGTCGCACTTGGAATGAATACCTAGCTGTGCTCTGTTCCAGCTATGATTTAATCGACATTCTGTCGAAAATAGGCAGCACACTGTTCATGGAGACCTAGCGATGAGGAGACCTAACATGGAGATTTGGCATGACATATCCCCACTAACTGTTGGAGTAAGGATTATAGAGTTTTGTTTTGTGCTCAACCACCAGGTATTTCTAGAAACTAGCATAACCCTTGGGATACACAATATTCTAACTATTAACAACATGAATCTCTGAAGATGGTGCGAGTACGAGGGTGTTTTGACAGCATAACAAAGCACCATGCCACCATAGAGTACTGGGAAATGGTCTGTTGAGACGGAATAGGCCTGTAAACCGGCTTACACTATGCCACCAATGAGAGGGAAGTTATGGATAGTGAGTGGTCCCTGACACGAAAAAGGAGCTGCCTGCGGCTGGTGCAACCCAAAGACTGTGGCTCTGGTTGTAAAATAAATATTACAGAAGGTGCCAAAATGCCCTCTTCTTCCAAAGTACCACTTGGGTCTAATATCCTGCCTGGACCTCCACTGGACGAGGCCTGATCCACTCAAAGAGGAAAGGAACAGGGGAGCTGTATTTTTCTGAGATAATGGCTAATGTAGAGAGAGAATCATTCAGTGTATAATCCTAAGTCTAAAATTAACTCAATATTGGAAGGTCATACACAAGTTAACTCACAAAGTTAACCCTACAAATTAAGTGCTCAGAATTGGCCAGTTGGAATTGACAGCATCATAATAGGACAAATACTAATCTCAGCTTCCACAGTTATCCCCAGACATTGGCGGTCATCAGCTATTAAGAAGGTATTACACTCTGCAGTGGAAAAACAAATGTTATGAATTGGTAACGACAATATTCTCCGACACTAACGAGTTTTGCTTATCAATGGGATATATATAAAACATGACATCAAAAAAATGTATAGGTTAAAGATTTTATTTTACTAATTAATGCAAAAACATATTGTACAATTTAAACTGATACAATCACCATGATATGTTACTCTGGTAAATAATATATAATAGTACTACCAAAGAAAAAAGGTACATGTCCTCAGAACTTAATTATGTAGGATGGATACCTTTCCTTTGGTTTTTTTTTATAGCCTCCTTCAAAGTCTTATATTATTGTTACTATTGAATAAGTTTATTTTTTTGTCATGTAAAAATGTGAAAACTTTGTGTTTATAAAAAATATTTGAAAATAATCATTCAGTGTGGCCTTCACAAGTATTTAGCTCTCAAAGGCTTCTAACATGTAGTACGGAGGTATATATTCAGCACCTAAAGGGCTATTAATGCAAGGAATCAAATCAATAACTATTTGGAGATCTATCAAACACCAGACAATAGGGAGGTGTGGAAGCATTGTCTTCATGCTTGGGCTCATATGATGGTACACGTTTTATTTCAGGGAAACAAAACAAACACAATCACCGCAAATTGTGAGAAAATTACTGCTGGAATCAAATCAACCTCTGAAATAACGTCTAAAAAAAACTTGCTAGTTTAGATTATTACTGTAGTTATGTAATATAAAGTTCTATATCCTATTATGCTTTTAAATAACTTTTAATCACTTTGTATTACACAACTCTAGTCACATCTCCATGCACGTGACTTGCACAGCCTTCCTAAACACTTCTTTAAGCTTCATAAAGCTAACGGTGTTTTGGTAACCATAGTGTCCCTTTAAATATTGAGTGTAAATTCAGAGTCCACACTCCTTGTTTTTGGCAATTTGCCATTATTTATTTAAGATAGGCTCTAAAACAAGTGTGTTATCATTTACTTCTATTGGGACTCAAAATTGCTTAATGCCATTACTTGTTTAACTACACCCTCCTCAGTCATTCAATTTTCTAAAAATAGTCATGTAGTCCAATAGCTATGTCGCCTTTTTAAGAATGACGTGCAACACCCTTTTAAATACTGGTTGTTGCTAGTAACATGCGCAGCTAATCTAGCATGAGATTTCACACTTCTATATACTGACTCTTGTCCCTTACATCTACTGAACTGACCGTATAGATCTGCTTGTTTGTGCAGTAGTAACGTAGCCAGGAAACTATGGTTTGAATCCTGGTCAGGCCACCTCACCAGAAAGTGTCATTCTGCAAAACACCAAATGGTTTATATTCGCCTTCCTCCAATTCTTATAGATTGTAAGCTTGTTTGAGCAGGACTTTCTTGACCTCCAAATATCCCCTTTATATAATCGAAAGCGCTGCATAATATGTTGGCACTATTTCAATGCAATTAATAATTATATAAATTTTTGCAGCACATGTTCATATAGCTTAAGGGATTAAGGAATAATTTACTAAGTCCTCAAATTATTTTTATTCATTTATCTATTTTATAATTTTTTAAATTATTATATTATTAAATATTAATATTTATTTGTAAAATAGTTTTTTTTTTTGCGACAGAAAATTGATGGAATTGCATAGAGATATAAAGAAACAACCATTGGGGAGAGAACGATATATATATATATATATATATATATATATATATATATATATATATATATATATAATACCCTAAGATTTTTTATATTTTTTATTAATTTTTAGTGCGGAGCAATTTAAGTGAATTGAGCTTACTCACTGTGACAGTCACTCTCTTCCATGTTCTCTCTTCTTCTTTTCCATACGAAACTCCCTTCTTCCATCTCCTTTTTCTTATTGACTTCTTACTTTTTCTTTCTTCCCTTCTTTTTGATTACCTTTCGCCCCACACATCAAGAACTTCCCCTCTAAGTTTACAAATTAAAGGATATTTACAGTTGTCGTCACCAGTGTCTGGCAGAATGATCTGTTCCTACCTTTTTCCATGATGTCTTCAAGTTGTAAGACTGAAAAAAGTTACTAACAAATATTGCATTTTTCTAATTAATTGTTTATGGAAATTTTTAAGAATTCTAATAATGCTTAATATTTAACAGTTTTGATTTCTTACTGTAATGGTATATTGAGCAATAAATTGTAATCAATTTGCATATTTATTGTTTGTATATATTTGTTGTCTAAACAAAGTGGAGGTGAATGAATAAAAAACTCTAACACCTAAAAGTGGTATCCCCTACACCACTTAAAAATAGATAATTTACAGACATTTAAAAGGTGGAGTTTCCGAGCAATATTTCAACAGATATTCTGCAAAATAAAATATGCAAACAATAGTGCTATATAGTATTTAAAAGCTTGAAAAGTAAAATAAAAGCGCACTATAACTCACAAGCCTAGAGTCATACCCTCATATGACTTAAATGGTATGCGCCTTTGGACTATTATAGGATGTCCAAGTCCTTTTTTTCCAATGTGGTATGTTCTTGCCTTTTTCCCTCTTGGCCAGCTTCACAGTATACAAATGCCAGATGAGAGTGGTTTCTTTAGGAAAAAGGCACTTTATTGATCCGAATAAAATATCAAATATAAAAAATAATAATAAAATCAGATAAATATCTGGATAAGCTATATAGTTAATAACAGTGTCCAAAACGCGTTTCGCCTTCTAAAATAGGCTTCCTCAGTTGGCTGTTGTGTAGTCCGTTCGATGTTCCTGGTTTTAAATAGCCCGCTCGTCAATTAATGTTCAGGTGAGGTTCCATTTCCGGGTTGCGTCTAGTGGAACGCAACGTGCGTTCCAACGCTTCCGGATTGCGTCTATTGGAACGCAACGTGCGTTCCAATGTTGTTTTCCATCATTTCACTTCCGGGTATGACGTTGCCGATCGGCTTTTTCAGTCAGTCTTGAAAACTTTATTGACATTTAGCAGTCTCATCATATATATGTAGCTTATATCCAAATTATAATAGGAATAAAAAATAATTGGCAATTGTTAAAACAAATATCAAAAACTGATAAGATAATTGTAAAATTAATCCATAAAGATATCCTAAAATAAATTCTATTTATATCAAGTGGTGATATAAAAAATTAATTCATAAAATGGAACAATTCAAAATCGTTGTTTAGTCCCAGCGGCATCATAGTATTAAAATTAAAAATACATTTAATTTCTTCCATCCCTATTTTCTTCATGTAATCTCCTCCCCTCCAATCTTTTTTAACGAGTTTAATGGCACTAAAAAACATCCCTTCAGGGTTTTGGTTGTGAGTTATTTTAAAATGGTTTGAGACACTATGTGTCTCTAATCCATTTTTTATATTTCTTGTATGTTCTGCTACCCTTGTATTCAGACATCGGATTGTTCTGCCTACATATAGGAGGTTACATCGTCTTTTAAAATATGCCAATGCTTATTTATAATCTTATTTACTTTTCTATTATTCCAATTGAAATTGCAGATGAACGGGATATTACCATTGCTCCATTTTTGCTCTTTCTTTTTATCTTTATATGTTAGTAATTTTTATCTTGGTATTTTAAAAATGTTCTCTAGAGCTGTCTGAAGTTTAGTTTCTTCATATCCCTTTTGTAAGAATTGGGTCTTAATCCTACTTGCTTGCGTTATATAATCTTGGTCATTTGAGCAGTTTCGTCTAATTCTTAGGAATTGGCCTCTAGGGGTATTTGATAACCAAGGATCATAACGGCAGCTTTCTTTCCCAATATATCCATTGGCATCTACTTTTTTGAAATAATTATTTGGCATGATCTTTGTGTCTGTTGTATTGATGTCTAAATCTAAAACATTAATTCTTTCTGTGCTGATTTGTGCAGATAAAACAATATTCCAATCGTTGGTATTCAGATGTGTGATAAAAGTATCTAAATCTGTATCAGTGCCAGTCCAAATAAAAAATATATAATCTATGAAACGGTGATAGCATACCAAGTTCGCCCCCCAGGCATGCCCCTGATATACAAACTGTTCCTCCCAATATGCCATGAACAAATTGGCGCAGCTGGGGTGAACTTGGTGCCCATCGCCGTTCCCCTAATTTGCAGTTAAAAAACTTAATTAAACCAAAAAAGGTATTGGTTAAAATCAAATATATACATTCTAAAATAAATTGCACTTGTTCCTCTTTAAAATGATTTTTCTTTAAAAAATATTGCACTGCTTCTAATCCTTTTTCATGTGGTATAGTACTATAAAGTGAAGTCACGCCACATGTCACTAAAAAATTGTTCTCTTTCCAAGTAATTTCCTCTATTAGTTGTAAAATATGAATAGTATCTTTCAAGTAAGCAGGATTACGGATAACTAGAGGCTGTAGTAAATGATCAAGGTATTCCAATACTTTCGCTGATATAGAGTCTATCCCAGATATAATTGGCCTTCCTGGTGGATTTTCCCTGTTCTTGTGCACTTTCGGGAGATGATAATATACTGGTGTTTTGGGATATGGGGTGGATAGGTACTTGGCTTCATTTGTTGTCAATATTCCTTTTTCCAAACCTTTCTCAATATAATCATCAAACTTCTTTTTAATATCTTCAATTGGATTCTTATCCAATTTTTGGTATGTGTAGGGGTCTGACAAGATTCGCTCTGCTTCCTGAAAATATTTACTCTTAGGAATGACTACTATGCCTCCCCCTTTATCTGCTGGCTTAATTATGATATCTTTATTTTGTTTCAATTCTTTCACTGCCTTCTTTTCTTTGCTTGACATGTTTTGTTGATACTTATTTAACGGTTTAATTTTCTTTATTTCTTTCATTACCATTATTTCAAACATCTTTTATCTCATCTGAAATAAGGTGCTTGGGGAAAAAATTGGATTTCATTTTTAGATTCGTATGTGTATATTCTGATGAGACTTCCTCATTTGGGGTGTCTTCCCTGTTAACAAAATTTTTTTAAACAGAGGTGTCTAATAAACCTCTAATTAACATCTATGAAAAAAATCTAATTTATTAAGATCAGAGGTTGGGGCAAATTTTAGGCCTTTCTGTAAAACTTCGATCTCCCCTCTGGGTAATTCTTCACCCGTCAAGTTAAAAATTCCATCTGAGTTTACCTCTTTCCTCTATTCTCTCTGTGTCTCTCTTCTTCTTTTTCTATTTCTCTTTCTTTTGTTGCCGATCTCTGTCGTTTTAATAGAATTTATTTTAGGATATCTTTATGGATTAATTTTACAATTATCTTATCATCAGTTTTTGATATTTGTTTTAACAATTGTCAATTATTTTTTATGTGTGCAAATTTATATCATTGGCAATATGTATTCATTTGGGGAATATGTTATTTTCAAATATGAAGCATACATATGCCTTTGTAAATATTTCAACTATTGTGTATAGGACTTGTATAAGTTTATGAAACTGCAAATGTAACTTTTAGGGTATACATTTTCATTCTTATTGTGATTAAACCTTTATTCCTATTATAATTTGGATATAAGCTACATATATGTGATGAGACTGCTAAATGCCAATAAAGTTTTCAAGATTGTCTGAAAAAGCCGATCAGCAAAGTCAAACCCGGAAGTGAAATGATGGAAAACAACGTTGGAACGCACGTTGCGTTCCAATAGACGCAATCCAGAAGCGTTGGAACGCACATTGCGTTCCACTAGACGCAACCCGGAAATGGAACTCACCTGAACATTAATTGACGAGCGGGCTATTTAAAACAAGGAACATTGAACGGACTACACAACAGCCAACCGAGGAAGCCTATTTTAGAAGGCGAAACGCGTTTTGGACACTGTTATTAACTATATAGCTTATCCAGATATTTATCTGATTTTATCATTATTTTTATATTTGATATTTTATTCGGATCAATAAAGTGCCTTTTTCCTAAAGAAGCCACTCTCATCTGGCATTTGTATACTGTGAAGCTGGCCAAGAGGGAAAAAGGCAAGAACATACCACATTGGAAAAAAAGGACTTGGACATCCTATAATAGTCCAAAGGCGCATACCATTTGAGTCATATGAGGGTATGACTCTAGGCTTGTGAGTTATATTGCTCTTTTATTTTACTTTTCAAGCTTTTAAATACTGTATTGCACTATTGTTTGCATATTTTATTTTGCAGAATATCTGTTGAAATATTGCTCGGAAACTCCACCTTCTATATGTATGTAACATATTACCTTTACTCATATATAATGTATACTCTGTGTAGTAACTGTATATGCCTTGCGGGAGCATTGCCAGGAGAGAGATTGTTTTACTCTATTAATTCCTGTATTTAAATAATGTTTAGGATGTAGATTATTTATTTAGCATTCATTAAACTGATTTTTCAACTATGAGACGAACATGTTGAGTTGCATCTTTTCTCGTAGTATCGTGACTTCACTGGCAATGTTATCGTGTTGGTTGGCTAATAATATTTCTTAGCTTGGTTTTATAACATTTTATTTATGTTTGAATGCTTTGACAACTTACCTTGGGTTCATCGGGTGCTTGCCTCTGTGAATGGGGTGGCTAAGTGTTGTATTTGTATGTGGAAGACTGAGTGTTGTATGTGGGGGGCTTAGTGTGCCTGTATGTGCCGGGTGAGTGTGTGTGTATCTGGTGGCTGCAGTTTGTTTATGGAGGAGGCTGTGCGTTTGTGTGTGTGTGTGTGTGTATAGAGAGAAAGCTGTGCTGCGTTTGGTGTCTGAGTGTTATGTGCATTTCGGGAAGAGGTTGAGTGTGTGTACAGAAGTCTACCCACACATCTTTCCCTATTTTTCTGTTTAAACTCCCCCAACCCCCCTCCTGCTTACTTTTTGGCAGGAGGGTGTGTAATCAAGGGGGAAGCATGCTGGAGTGCAGGATGCCTGGTGGTCTGGTGGGGGAGCATTGTTTTCTGCGCTGTCAGGTGCAGATCCCTTTAAGATCTCCCTCTCGGTCTCTACCTATCAGTCCCTCTCAAAAAAGCTGACTGCTGCCAGTGTGCAGGAGTGCAAGGGAGCTTTTAGAGTAATCTGCACCTGACCTCAACTCTCCCTTCATGTAGTGCATGGGCACAGAGCCAAGCAAATATATATTTTGGTATCTCTGCCAGCTCTTGGAGAGTCCCTCAGACAGTCAGAGCTGCTTTTCCAGACCCACAGCCACCATTTGGCTACTTACACTGGGTGATCAAGGGCACTCCTAGTGGTTAGGGTGCCTGGAGTGTTCTTTTTACTACTAGTCATAAAATTAGAATTTTTGTTGGTCTCTTATAATAACATTTAGTTCCAACAATTAAATTGGTTTACTTGGTACTAAAAAAGCCTAGAAATTATAATTCACATCAAATAGTTAATGGTATGTGTATGGTACACCATTAAAACAGCACAACATGACATAATGACATAATTATGTCAATCTTATGACATAATGTTTGGGGTAAGAAGAGAGAAGTAGTTCTTTGTTAAGCTTTCTTTTTGTTTTGTTTTTTAAAGAGCAAATTCTGAAAATAATTTTTCATTTTTATTTTTGATGTGTGCACAAAGCTCCTTTTCAAACTGCGATGGCTTGTGGCTTGCAAGTTTAAAACCACATCTCCGACTGAATGTAAGGATTTACATCGCAGTTTGAAAAAAGCACATGAGGCTCAAATAGAACCTCCTAAAAATCACTGGCAGTGTGCTGTAGATTCATTCTGTTACTGTAATGTGGATCAAGAATTGGGTCTCCTTTCCTACACCCACACTAAGTCTTGAAGGAAAATAAATAAAAATGTTCCTTGAATGAAGCCAAGTGTGCAGACCATTTTTTTAATCCACCCGTTGAATTTGAAAATGAACCTGCTCAAGGCAAAGGATTTATAATATATAATACTCCGAGTACAACATCATAACGTAAATGTACAAATTACAAGAACAGATCACCTGAGAGTCACGCTCACATTTGTATCATTTAACCACGTAAGACAATTTTTGTTGTTGTTGTTGAATAAATGTGTATTTCTATTTTAGTCATTCTTCATAACTAAAATTTTTCATTAGCCTCATTATTTCTTTTGGTCCATCTCTCTACATTTTCCAGTTGGCTGATGTCATTCTTGTCTGCCATTACAAAAAAAAAAGAGCACATGGCCTTTTAAATGTTATGCGAATATCCACTTTTTCCTAACTTTAATCTTGTTATAAGTTGTTTTCTTTTTAATTGTTTTTTTTTTTATTGTTCAAACTGTGTTACCTACTGTTTTGCCATCGGCAAATGACAACACTTGATTTTTGATGACCTTGAGTTACCATTAAATCAATTTACCATTACCATTACCATTAAAAGAGAACTGGGCTCTGGAAAGAATCTAACTTTTGTCCAACTTGAGATATATCAATAACCCCTTGCACTCCATCATCAAACCTATTTTCAGTATAGGTTCAAGCATTTTCCTTTATCTTAAATGAGTTGTACAATAATCTTCTGTATGGAAACATATGAAATGCTTTAGAAAAATGCTGCAAATTCTGATTTTTACTTATTCTCTCTTCTTCTCCAAACACAATGCAGTTCCTTTGACGTGATCCGTCTTTCATGATATTATGTCCTCTCCTGCTAATGATAGTGTTGTTTAAAATGTTTTCCTGAATATTATCCCTTAATTAACCTTGAATAATCTCCCTGCCAAAGATGTTAAGCCCACAGGTGTGTAATTTCAAAGTGATATTTTCATCACATTTAAATGTGGACTATTTTTTTCCTTTGCCAAAACTGCAAAAACAAAGGTTAGTTGGTATTTATAGACTTTTCATTAATATTTTATAGACCAGGTGTTCAGACTTAAGGTGAAGCAGTTCTTTTCTTTTCCGAATC